>OZ022240.1:34963631-35153631 GCA_963978895.1 Erpobdella octoculata
TTAATAAAAGCATTGGTAATAATAATAATAAAAATATCATCAAAAAGCATCGAATTTAAATATCTCAACTATTTTCATGAAAATTTCGTACACGCTTGAGAATCGCGGTCAGTGAGTGTGGTTCGTGTTAACTTGGTAAAATAGTCTGCCAGTCGGTTAGCGTTTTGTGGTCAAGAAAACCCTCAAGAAAACCCTCAAGAAAACCCTCAAGAAAACCCTCAAGAAACCCCTCGATAAAATCCTCAAGAAAATTAACTAAATTAATTGACTTATTGTAAAACTAATAATTGAATATTGCATTGTCTTCTATCTTGAGCATGTATGCAAAATTTGAAAAAAATCTATCATCAGGAAGTGACTCAAAAATTGATTGCAAGATTTGAAACAGACAGAGAAACAGAGCCGACGAGTTAATAAAAGCAATGGTAAAAAGCAGTTTTATTGAATTGCTTTAAAATTTTTACCAATGCTTTTATTAACTCGTCGTCTCTGTTTCTCTGTCTGTCTGTTTCTCTGTCTGTCTGTTTCTCTGTCTGTTTCAAATCTTGCAATCAATTTTTGAGTCACTTCCTGATGATAGATTTTTTTCAAATTTTGCATACATGCTCAAAATAGAAGACAATGCAATATTCAATTATTAGTTTTACAATAAGTCAAGTAATTTAGTTAATTTTAATTAATTTCGATATTTCGATATAATTAAGATATTTCGACTTTAATATAAAATAAAAGAGTAATATAAGAAAAAATTGATTGCAAAATTTGTGTTTTAATTACATATAAGAGCATTGGTTTTAAAAAAAATTTAGAACAATATTAATACGAGAAATGAGGTTTAAAACTAGGAATAAGTTTAACAAGTAAAGGAAAAAACGAGTTTTTAACACAAACTTTGATTTCAATATATATATATATAAATATGCTGAAAGTTTCAGCTTTCTAGCTAGTCAAAAAGCTGGTTAAATTTTACTTGCAAGATTTGCGTACAGAGAAAGTCACAAACACACACAAAAAATAAATTTTAAAAAAAGATTTTTTTTGAGTCTTTATCTGAGTCAACGAACTAAAATTTTTAAATCTAAAACAACCGCTTTACATATATATACATATATATATATATATATATATCTATATATATATATATATATATATATATATATATATATATATATATATATATATATATATATATATATATATATATATATATATATATATATCTACATATATATATATAAATCTCGTGTAACAGTGTTTGACTTCAAACTCCTCCGAAACGGCTGAAATTTTTTGTGTACATTTGGTAGGTCTGAGGATAGAATATTTTATACATACATACATACATACATACATACATACATACATACATACATACATACATACATACATACATACATACATACATACATACATACATACATACATACATACATACATACATACATACATACATACATACATACATACATACATACATACATACATACATACATAGGAAATTATGTATGTAGATGGGATTTTAAAAAATCCGTCATTTTTGAAGGGCTATCTCTAGTTTCACAATGATGTCACTTAGTCTAACCACACAAGTCAACGTTCCAGACCCAACCAGTGAGTGAGTGAATGAGGCTGGGACGTTATATAAATAAATGCTATGGTGATAGTGAAGATGATAGTGACGAAGATGATTGAAATGATGATGGTAATTATGATTATTCTGATAATGATGATAATATGGAGGAGGAGATAGTTATGTTTATAGAGACGCGAAAGCGATTTCGGATAATGGCCATCCAGGACGTATAGCACCCATCGTCTCAAGACGATGTGCCAAAGTTATTATCAATTTTATATTTTTTTCATAATAATTAAGCCAATAAAATGTATAATTGAACCAAACCTCAAGATCTGAATGTCAATAATCTTGTTTATATAGAAACGCAATTAGTTTGGTTTTTTAATGTAATTGCCCCTAATTTAGAGTCTATTTTATTAGCCAATCCACTTTAGTTATAAATATTGTGTTGCTAAAAATTGCATTTCCTGTTAATAATAGACATTATTAACGAAACGAAAATTAAGTCAAGTTATCTTAATTTCTTAATTTAAATAGCTTAAATACGCTTCATATGTTAAATTACATTTTAGAATTCTACTTTATGAGATTTCAGATTGCATACTTAGAGCCAATTGAAATGAAAAGTAAAACTTATATAGAATTGAATAAATCTTTGTTTATTTTATAGCTGAAATGAATTATTTCAAAAATTATTGTTTTAAATTTGACTGCAAAATTCAAATATTTAAAAAAAAAATCATCTGTTTTAATTGTTTATTAACTGACTATTTAAATTCAAACATAAAACAACGCATATAAGTTTATGGAGCTACAGGTATTCTTGGAGTATGTTAGTCCTAGTCCAGATATAATAATTATAACTGAAATTAATCCAAAAAATTTTAAAGTCTCTCAACAGTTGTCTGAATTTGGTTTGGTTGGTTATCAGGTACTAACTTCAGGTTTTTTTAAAGTGGGCCACAGAGGTATAATGATGTTCTTCAGAGATAATCTTGCAGTTGTGGAGGTGTGTATGACTTCACCCTTTGAAGAGAAGTTGTGTGCAAAATTGATTATTGAAAGTAAAGCTTTTAACATTTTGTCGGTTTATAGAAGCCCAAACGGCTCTGATGATAATGATAATAAGTTTGTTTGTTTATTGAAAGAGTTTGCTGCACTAAAAGGTGATCATCTAATTTTGGGAGATTTTAATTTTCCTAATATCAATTGGGAGTTAAGAATGTGCTTGGATCAAGAGAAAAAATTGAAAACAGATAAATTTTGGATTCAACACATATCAGAACCTACGAGAACAAGAGAAGGACAAACACCTCATATCTTGAATTTGATTTTAACTCCTAAAGAGAACATAGCAAATATCAAATATCTTTCACCTCTGGGTGGCAGTGATCATTCAGTTATCGGGTTCAGTGTTGATTTAGATGTGTTAACTTGTGGAGCAAGGCGCAGGTTATGTTACGATCTTGGTGATTTTCAAGGATTGAACGAATCTTTGGCCGGTGTTATGTCTGCAAGGGTAAAGGGTAACTTTTCTTTGGAATCAGAGTGGACGTTTTTTCGTAACACATTGAATGATCCTACTGCGATGTTTGTTTCTACGAAAGGTGCTGGGAATAAACGAAGTTTTCGTATCTCATCTGAATTGTTGAAGCTTATTCGACTGAAACATTACCTATGGAAGCGGATATATAAATATGGAGAAATTGAAAAACTTTTGTTGTTTAGGAAAATTAGAGATAAAGTAAAGAATAACACAAAACAGTTGAACATTGAGTCTCAAGACAGAATTGCAGAAAGTTACAGTGATAACCCAAAATACTTCTGGAACTATGTGAGGAAAAAAACTAGAACTCGAGATAAAGTTGAAGTTTTGGACACCGACAGTGGAGATTTGCACGAAAACATTGATAAAGCAAATGCTTTTGTAAAATATTTTTCTTCAGTATATGTTGCAGATGGGGATTTTTGTGGAGAAGAGTTTTGTTGTCCAGGTGTACATGTAGGTGGCATGCAGGAACTGAAAATAGATGCCTGTGTTGTGTACAAAAAGCTGAAAGAATTAAACAAAAGCAAATCTGCCGGTCCGGATGGGATTCATCCGAGAGTTTTGTGGGAAACCAGAGAATCAATTTTCGAATATCTAAGCTACATGTTCGAAAAGTCCATAGAGTTTGGAGAAGTGGTCAACGATTGGAGAACAGGCGACGTGGTCCCCATTTATAAAAATGGTAGCAAAAGTAAAGTAGAAAATTATAGACCAATTACCTTGACTTCTGTCTGTTGCAAAATTCTGGAGTCGATTGTTAAAGACCACATCATGAGTTACATTTTGCAGAACAATTTATTTACTTGTTGTCAGTATGGTTTTCTCCCTGCAAGATCTACGACTTTGCAGCTCTTGAAGTTTCTGGATAAACTGACGGAAGCTATTGATCTAAATAAGGTTGTTGATGTCTTATACACAGATCTGGAAAAGGCTTTCGATAAAATCTCACACAGCAGGCTTCTATATAAATTGGAGCAATATGGGGTTCATAAAAAACTGCTTAGATGGATCGAAAACTATCTAAAAGGAAGAACCTTTAAAGTCAAACTAAACGATGATAATTCAATGCTACTGCCGGTTTCCAGCGGGGTTCCTCAGGGAAGTGTTTTGGGGCCTTTACTGTTTATTGTCTATATTAATGATATACAGATGGCATGTGAAAACTTTTTTCTATTCGCTGATGACGCAAAGCTTTACCGGGTTATTGAAGGCACTGACGATGTTTCCAAACTGCAAGCAAACATTAACAAAGCAATGGAATGATTTTGTAGATAGAGAATGAGTGTTAACTTGAATAAATGTTGTCTATTGAGAGTGGGGAGAAAAAAACAAGAGGTAGCCTACAAACTGTTGGATATAGCAGGAGTGAGCCATGAAATACCTACAACAAATAGTGTCTCAGATCTTGGCGTTGTGATTGATGCGGGACTGCAGTTCAAGGAGCACATTGAAAAAAGAGTAAATAAAGCCAACAGCTTGCTGGGAGTAATTGCAAGAAATTTCAAATATTTATCCGAGAGGTCATTTGTGTGCCTTTATAAATCTCTCGTTAGATCTCAGTTGGAATATGCGACCCCGGTCTGGAATCCATATAGGCAAGGCTTAATAAAATCAATAGAAAAAGTCCAAAGAAGGGCAACAAGACTGGTCCCGGCATGTAAAGGTCTGAGCTACGTAGAAAGACTAAAGAAACTGAAACTGCATTCGTTGGTGTATAGAAGGAGACGGGCAGACCTAATCTTACTCTATGATATGATGTCTGGTCGATTGCGGGAGGAGCACTGCCCTGCTGTGAAACTCTGTAGAGAAGTAAGAACGAGGGGACACGATTTCAAGTTGACCACTACGTTATCACATAAAGACTGCAGAAAGTTCTTCTTCAGTAATAGAGTCGTGGCTGACTGGAACAGTCTGCCGGGAGAAGTTGTAGAAGCGACAAACATTTCTATGTTTAAATCGTTGATAGATAATTATTATGGCGATTTGGTTTTTAACTGCTGATGTTTTCAGCTTTGCTCGGAACTTAGAATAGGTAGAATTTGGACTGTTTTTGTTTGTATTGTCTTTATTTAATGTATTTCATTTTTTGGCGAAGGGCTTGCCCGTGCTAAGTCTTAAATAAAAAAAAATAACAAAAAATAACAAATAATCAGGGGCAACAAGTGACAGCCAGAAACCTTCCAACCTCGAAATATGGGTAGCAGCTGTTCCTACTTACTTAATAGTTGTCATCGTTCTTGGATTGGTTATGTTCAACATATTCAAGCGTAAAGAAGTTAAAAATCCCAATGCCACCACTGGTAAAAAAAACTGATTTTTTATTGTTGTACTTTCAAATTAAATTTGTTGATGTGAGCAAAGCTGATGATTAAAATACTAAACTGAAGTAATTTGTCTTAGCTGATGGTTGTTAAAAATAATCATTTGCCGAGTTATAGCGTTATAATACGTTACTCAAAACTGTTTAATTGCTGCTTTGTTTTGGTTTTTGATTAATTAATAATAATAATTAATAACATTCATTTTACAGACAACTACACTAATGACGATGGTAGAAGTCTTGCATTTCATAGCATTCAAGTGCTGAATAATGAAGATCAGAACAACTTTTTAGGCTTGCAGTTCGTTCCTGTTAATGACGGTCGTGATAATGATGACGGTGATGACACTTACGCTCAAATAAATGAAAACAATATAAATCCAACTGATAATGTCATAGAACGTTATATTTTAAATATTGAGGTCAATATTTAATAACGATATTTAATGAATTTATACAGATGAAGGTTTTTGTGATTTGTGTAAATTCAAAAAAAGGTTTATATACATGAGGGTTTTAATCCACAATTCATTAATTTTACTCAAGAAAATTAGTGATTATGTATTCATTTTAAAACAATTTCTATTTATTCCAATTCAATTATTTTTGTTCTAGAAAAAATTGGGCTTTGTTTTCTGTCAAGTGTAGCTTTCTTGCTTATAATGTCAAATTAATGTTCTAGTTTCAGGTATATACAAATAGAAGTGATTAATATAATTTTTAAAAATTATAGTTTGGAATTGTTGAATAGCTTGTTTAAATAATGCTACGCAAAAAAAAACGCAAAATCTCCTTATACGAAATACGAAGTGCATTATCGTAATTTTTACCTAAACTTCAATTTTCTAAGTTACAGGCCTAATTTATTGTTAGCTTATGTAGACTTTAACCATTTTTTAGAATAAAATATGTTTAATCTGTGTTTGTCAGCTCTTTCAGCGAGGGCCGGGGCTAGAATGCAAGTGGGCTCCAAAGACATTAATGGGGCCCTTCACTGATACGTTACCTGATTAGTACTTGGCTGTCATACCTCATTTTTTCCAAAAATACTTATTTAAAAACTTTTTCTAAAAATAATGGAAAAATAGTGTTGAGAGAGTAGTTGTAGACAGGAGCATCCTTTGGAAAAGACAAAGCGATTGCTCCAAACTTTTTTTTAATTTGAGAAAAGCACCTATGACTAGCCCCCTGTGATCAGTTGCTTCAAGAAAAAAATGTATAACGTTCTGTAAAAAAATTTAAAAATACCTACGACTACACCCTGATGACCGTAAAAAGGGATTAGTCTGTAGCGTAGGACTGTAAGTTTCCAGAATTTATAAAATTATTGTTCAAAATCTTTTACCATTTTTCAAAATATTTAGACATTTGTCTAAATTTCCAGCCAATTTCCACACATTTTAAAGCTTATTTTGTGTGTGAAAGCTCACATGTTAATCATTGAGAGTCAGCGTGGTTGTTATTTGATTATTTTATGATTATGTAACTTAGATTTTTAAAAAAGACAGGAGCTTGCAGCGATCAAACTTGAGTTAATTTATATACGAGAACAATAACAAGAAAAAGAACACAATAATACGGCTCATGAATTGCTGTGATAAGCGTGCAACATTGTTAATAACGTGAATTTTGTTTCAACAATACTTCAGACCGTGAGCTGTTTCAAAGCTCATAGCATTCACACAAGTTGAATCACAGAGCTGTTACGTCATATTTATGATTTCTAAACCACAACCTTTCTTTCTCTGATACACTCAATTTTTTATAAAATTAAAATTGTTAATTTTTTGAAATGCGCCTCGTCGCAAGTACTTTAAAGTTTGTTCTATGTTTTGTACATATATTGTCATTTTTGGATGCTTTAATTGAAAAAAGTAAGAATTGTTTTTTTGACATAATGCAATTAAATAATTTTGGTAAAAATATAAGATCAACATTTTCTTATCAGATAAAGCTCACTTAGTTGTCAAAACCAATCAATCCATTGAAATTCCTTGCAACTATGAACAACGCCACATTTCTACAGTGTTATGGAGCTACATTCCACTCGGAGAAAGTGACGAACGTTTTGTATATGTAATGTCTACAAAAGAAATACTACCGAACTACAAAGCTTTATGTGAACCAAACACCCAATCTTGTAATCTTCTGTTGAAACAAGCTAATAGAGAAAATGCTGGAAAATATATATGTAAATATTTGACAAACTTTGGTAAAAAGTCTATTGTCATATTGGTAACGGAACTCATTGTTGGTGGTGAGATTGTTATAACTTTTAAACAAATTATCTTTTATTTTGTTGCAAATAGTCAACATAAACATTTTATATAATAATAATAATGTTTATTTTCTACAGCATAGTGTCACCTGACGCTATGCGATGCCGGACCCCTATCGAGGTCTTCAGCTACTATTAAAGTAGCTTCGGCTATGGTAGAACCTTACTAAACAAAAACAAAATGAAAATTCAGTTCAATAAATTCACAAGTTTTAAATGAAAATCGTCCTTTCTGTAATATTCAATCAAAAAGGTGTCAAGCTTGTTTTTGAAAGCATTAACTGAATTGGTGCAAGTTATTTCGTTCGGCAGTACGTTCCAAATTGCCAGGACTCTGTTGCTGAAGAAGTGTTCACGGGGTCGATAGTTTGTAACGGCTTCTCGTTTCAGACGATGATCATTATTTGCACGAATACCACCAGCTGGTCCATCCATCCTTGCTGAAGGAAACGGTTGATTTGGGTTAACCCAATTGACTTTGTTAAACCCCTTGACAATTTTAAAATATTGTATGAGGTCTCCTCTAGTCATTCTCTCAAACAAATAAGGAAGGCCGATTGCAGCCAGTCTCTCAGAATAAGGCAATGATCGAATTTGAGGAATTAATTTGGTTGCATTGCGCTGAACAGATTCGAGTGATATTATGTCTTCTATTCTGCAAGGTTTCCACACAGAAGCACAGTATTCAAGGTGAGGTCTTACATATGTGCTAAAGAGGATTTTCAATGTGTGAGTCGTCCAGTAAATGAACGTGCGCTTGAGTGTTGCAAGCGCCGCATAAGCTTTCGCCTTCGAGTTCTCTATTTGATTCGTCCAGCTTAGTTTGTTGTCAACGTAGATGCCCAGATCACGCTCAACCATGGTTTCGCTGAGGATGTGGGAATGTCCATCAGCATCGGTCATTGTAAACTTCTGGTGTATGTGGTGCGGATCCATCGCGTCCAAAGGAAAGTTTAAAAATTCGGTGTCCTCAATAAAGCCAGTGTTAAGAACGTTGCACTTACGTTTTTCAAAATACATGACTTTACATTTATCTTCGTTAAAGCACATGAGCCATTCGTGAGACCATTTTGTTAGCATATCAAGGTCCCTCTGTAGCAATGATCGGTCATTTGCGTTGCGGATGATAGCAATGAGTTTTGTGTCGTCGGCGAAAAGCTTGCAGAAATGATGAACCAGAAGTGGCATGTCGTTGATGAAAATGACAAAAAGTAGAGGCCCTAGCACAGAGCCCTGAGGCACACCGCTAAGGACTTTTTTCCAGCCTGAAGCATGCGTGCCCATAATCACTCTCTGATGTCTGTTCGAAAGGAATGCTTTTATCCAATTGTTAGTTTTGTCATCGAATCCAAGTGCTTTAATTTTAGTGAGTAGATGTTCGTGACACACTTTGTCGAATGCCTTTGCAAAATCAAGAAGAACCATGATGACTTCGTGACGTTTGGACATTGCGTATGTTATGATATCAAGAGATTCTAAAAGATTTGTAGTGCAGGACTTGGAGAACACAAATCCATGTTGATTCGGACTGATGAGATTATTGTCTACTAGAAAATTAAGCATAGAGCTTCTGATTATCTTCTCCATCACCTTGCAGAGCACCGAAGTTAGGGAAACAGGACGATAGTTTACAGCTGTAACTTTTGACCCTTTTTTTTTAAAAATAGGAGATATGTTGGCGAGAGACCAGGAAACTGGAATTTCACCTTCGTCATATGACCTGTTGAAGATAAGCGAGATAGGCAGTGAAAGTGATGAAGAGCATTCAGAGAGTATGAAAGGATGAATATTGTCAATGCCCGCTGGCTTTTTCCTATCAAGTTTTCTGAGAAGATTTCCAATTGCTGTTGAATCAAACACAGAAGAGTCTATTCCCTCAAACCGTTTGTCTGAGCTTACTACCCAAGGAATAGACTCAATGGGTTTGTCCGAGCCAAAAGCTGAAAAGAACTGATCATTAAGAATTTCTACGATTTCATTTTTGTCAGTTGTAAGTGATCCGTCAGCTCGGCTTAGCGATCTTATTCTGTCTTTATTCCTCTTATGACTATTGATGTAGTTATATAGAGGCTTTAAACTAGACTTACAACTATCAGCAATTGACTTCTCATAGTTTATGATAGCCTTGAAGACTTGCTTTTTCACCAGACGACAAGCTTTGTTGAATTGATATTTGAGTAGTTTTTTTTTAGAGAGTGAGGCAGCTCTCCAGGCGACAAAAGCTTTGTATTTGGCTTTAATGGCAATTTCGACCCCCTTGTTGAACCACTTAGCATCAAATTTCTGAAGAAGAGTAGATTTTCGTTTTGGGATGAACTTGTTGCAGCCGAACTCGAAGTATTCCAGAAAAATATCATAACATTCGTTTGTTGTCTTTCCAGCCAGAAACAATCGCCAGTCAATGCTGCTAAAATATTTGTTGAGTTCCATATAGTTGCCTTTTTCAAATGCAGGTCTGAGAAGAACAGAACTAGGAGTGTTGGCTCCTAGGTAAAGTTCCCAGTAAAGAGAAGAGTGGAGATGCATCTTGTCAGATAGACTAATAGGTTCGTGGAGCTGAACAGCAAAGATTGAAAGAGGATCGTTGACAAAAATAAGATCAAGTGTATTTTCGCCAAGCGTAGGTTCAGTAACGGCTTGTGTTAAGAAGTTGGTATTAATATTTTCAAGAAATTTCTTAGATGTTTCATCCGAATTTTTCAGAATTCCACCGTCGTTGTTCCAATAAATGTTAGGGTAGTTAAAATCACCAACAATCAGTAGGTTGTCGTATTTTCTTTCGTTGACTAGCTGGGTCGCACGCATTATTGAGCGATTGATCTCATCATTTATGGATTCTGAGTAGTATTTTGACGTAGTTGGTGGCCTATAGATGCATCCGATTAGGAGTTTTACTTTTCCGATTGGTACTGTACACCATATTTGTTCACTTGTGTGTCCTATTAGAATCAAATCGTTTATTTCAGAAGCTTCGAAGTCGTTTCGTACGTAAATGGCAACTCCCCCGTGACTGTCTTTTTTGGTTCTCGATTTGACAAAGTGGCTGTAGTTTTGAATTTCGAGCGTGAGGTCTTTGTGGAACCAGGTTTCAGAAAAACATAGTAGTTCTGGATATACGAGAGCTTTTAATTTAAAATTCAGTTCATCCATTTTATTTAACAAAGAGGTAGCATTGGCATAGAAGCACCTTATAGAAAGTTCATTCGTACGAGCGTTAACTGTTTGATTTTGCTTCCCAGAGCCTGATGATGAAGTAATATGGTTGGGGTGATTTATGAAATATTTGGAAATGGTATTTTCGTTAGTGACTGATGCTGAGTTGACCAAATGAAGTGATTTGTTTGACAAGGAAGATGAGAGTATTGATGAATCCGATGTGTTGGAAGCGGCATATAAAGAATGCAAAGCTGAGTTACTGTGATGTTGGGGTGGCAAGTCGAGACTTTGGTTGAGAGTACTTTTAGGTAGGTTTAAGAAATACTTTTCTAACTGTGCCATCGCGAATGGCCCAGTAGAATTTCTTTCCATCTTCAATCCCGAAACGCCTCCCATTTTCGTCAGACCCGTCAAGACAATCGTTTCTCGAGTTTCTTTCTTTACGAAGGACTCTCTCTGCATCTCGTTGTGCCACTGTTTTGTCTTCGTTTACGTAAATCCCATTCATGTTGCTGTGTTGCCGTAGTTTTCGGGCGTTGGAACAAGCTTTTTGTTTTGCTTCGGTGCTTTTGAGCTCGAGAATAATTAGCTCACTCTTCTCACTCGACGATGACACAGCACTATCTTTTCTCTTTAAACGCGCTTGTCTCTTAACATCTGCTCTTTTTATTTGTAAAACGTTTAAAATTTCATCAACCTTTGTTATGTCATCTCTATCAGCATCTTGATCAGTTCCACTCTTTGCAACTCCGTGGATAATCACATTGCGCTCAATTTGTTGTGAACGAGTCTTTTCTTTTCTGACCGCAGCAAGTACCGCAATTTCAACCGGCGATTGTTTTTCATTTGGATTAGCATTAGCAATGGCTGCATAGGAAAAGAATTGGTTGTCGGGTGACAAATTTAATTTCGATGCCTCGAGTTCCTGGATTCTGTTTTCTTTCTGGGTTAATGAGACCTTCAGTTCAGCCACAGTAGATTTGAGTAAACCAACTTCTGTTATAAGCGCCGCAAGCCAAGTGTCGATGTTTTCTAGCGTCACTGGCTGACCTGCGTACAGCTCAATTCTACTTTTGATATCGTTCGCACTTTTTGGTGGCATTTTCAAATGCAGTTAAAAAATCAATTAAAGATAGAGTAACCACGAAATTAGTGATAAATCCAGTGCTGAGCAGTAATAGGTTAATAACGTTCGGCGGCGAAGCTTATAAAAACGTTCGGTAAAGTGAAAATTATTAGTGCAAACGAGTGTGAAACTATTATTTAATTAATAAAAGTTATAAAACTAGAAATTATAATGTTATAAGATGTTCAAATAGAAAATCAAGGGCATGAGAAATAAACACGCCATGCTTGCTTACATAGTATATATATGACATATAATAAAATAGTAGAAGTTTATATAATGCGGAAGTAGCAGCTTTTCTTTTTTGGTTGTTTTGAAATTTCCTCTGCTTCTAAAAATAGCTTAATCTAAACTCATAAAGCAGGAATTCTATTTGAAATAGGACTAGTCAATCAAGAGTTGTGTTCAAATGTTAATGTTATTGCCACCCGTGAACGAAGATACGATTTTGTTTTTAAAAGATAAAGCCATCGGGGAGTTTGCTTTCCAACTTTTTTGCAATAATTAAGAATTTTTAGAAGTATTAAATCAGCATATTTTATTTCACGGCCTACTTAGGTTTTTCTCTTACTAGAATATAAACTCCATAATTATGCATAGTTCTTACTTTAGAAAGCAATCAATGACTCAAAGCGTTTAAAAAAACATATAAATGTAATTTATTTTTATTAATTAATTTGTCATTTCTGGCATAATTGGGAACTTTATTATAAAATCTTAAAGGATTTAAGTGGCGTAGACCTATGTAATCAAAACCCTCAAGACCTTATCTTCCAAAACTTTAAGTCATGATGTGTATGTGAACACTAAGAAAAAATATTCTGTAAACAGAAGAATGTGAATGCTGATTAGATAAAATAGTTATGATTTGAGACAGTTTGATTTAGATTTTACGCCTGATGATTTCGATGAATTTTCAATCGTTGTACGTAACGGTGAACGGCGAAGTGCCTGTTTGTACGATGGGCTGGTGGTGTCAGTAGAATACGCACGGATGCTGATCTACTAAGCTTCAACCGTTCCGTAACATGAGTAACATACAGGTGTGATGGATCTTGGCTATGCAGATATTTGTGTACTATTTTGGTAATATTTTACTCAATCCGTTGTTGAATATGAAACCAATAAAGATCTTGAGTCTTGACTAGCTAGACCTTCATTAGCGTTTAACAGGAGATGGCTGGTATACATCCAGAGATTGACGGAACCTCAAGATCCTTTTGTCAAATGAGCCTGTAGGCTTTGGTTGGCAGCGGCTGTCGACCTGTGTATCGTTGGCGTACATTTGACATTAGAGTTCATGAGCCCATGTGTCATGATGACTTCTTTAGTTTTAACTCTAATGCATGTAAAAATGTTGGTCCAGAAAATGTTCCTGTTTAATTTTGTTAGCACTTGACATTAAACAATTTAGTACCGTACATTTAATAATTTTTTTGGTTTTAAAACTTAAATTGTTATAATTCAAGATTTCGATTGCCAGTCAAACATCAAAAATGATTATTACATGGTCTGTGAAAACAGCTGTTCAGGACATAATGCCGAACTATTAGATAGATCTTGTTCCTTTAATTATTATGGCAACCCTGGCTTGGATTTTCGGTTGAGTTGGACCAGCGATACAAAATACATCACTTCTGGAGAAAGAAAATATACAAAACATTTACCAAAATTAATTAATGACAATTTGAAGTCAATTAAAATTGAAGACCAACTAACTGTCATGGCTAATATGGATGAAACAACCTTCGAATGTTTCATTGAAACATTTTCTGATATCGGAACATGTAAACTCTCCAAACTAAAAGTTGAACGTAAGTTGATTTTAATTATATTAAAAAAAGTAATTCAAAAAGTTATCAAATTTAAAATATATTTAGATGTGAAACCATTTAATAAAAACACTCTTGAAATGAACATGGACAACCTCAAAGACACATCATGTGCAGTTAATAAAAGCCATCAAATAGACTGCATATATTTCTGGGAATACAAATCATCAAAATCCTATTTTAAAGTCGACAAACAAGTACTAACCAAAGTTGACATAACTTTACCTGGTTTGTATATCTGCACAGCCGTTTGCCAACTAGGAGCTTTCAAGGATTGTAGCATTCAGGCAATGGAGATTGTTGTTTTTCAAACAGCTAAAGTTAAAAGTAATTACAATTTTATTTACATTAAAACACAAATAATAATTATAAAAATAAAAATATCAAACGTTTTCTAATCGAACAATTCTTATAATAGTTTTTTTTAGCTATTTTCCTTATTAACCTCATTTCATGCATTATGTTTTTCTTCAACAGATTTACTCATCGCTGCCGTTGTTTTACTTTTGTCATTAATTGCTATTTTTTGCATATGTTTCCGTTATAAACAAATCAAAAGGTATTTTTGATTATTTATTGAAAATTAAATTTAAACTAAATTCATTGATTTATTTATCGATTTTTGCAGAAAACGTTCCCATAGAATAGATGATGAAAGTCGCAGGTTGTGTTTTGTCAGAGAGAACAGTGCAAACGATAATGAAACAAATCCGAATACTTTTGATGAAATGGGCAGCTTGATAAGGTTTTCTATTAAACCTTTTTAATTTTGTTCAACAAAAACGAATGTTCAAAACAAGAAACAATAGAAGTTATGATTCTATAAACCTAGTGAAAAAGAAAAAGCGAGTTATAATTTAAACCACTGAAGATACTGAGCAGGTTTCTTTTTAAAACTCGCTATGCGGTTAATAATGAGGTTTTTGCCAATGAGCCATGATTAAATTCACATTAATTCTGCGTGTCTTAAAAATAAAAAAGAATCAAATCTTATGTTTTCAACGCCATAAAACAAGACCCTACTATAATTCACGCACACAAAGATACCAGCTCGTTTGTATCATATATACATCAGCATAATATACAGATAATCTAATGGTTTTAGAGTATTTTTAGAATGAATGGAAAAACTCTAAAATATACTCAGTGTTAACTAATCTTTTTATCAGTCTGCTGATCACTAACGTCATTTCACGAAAACTGTTTTTCTTCATATTTCAACTACGTATTCCACTCTTTCAACACCAACAAACCACCTACTTAAATGAATGAATGAATGTTAGACAATATTTAAGGTGGCGTAAGTCCATGTTAATGGGCCTCAAGGCCACCGAACAGGTGTGTTTTGAGGACCTCTCTGAAGTCTTCAATGGTGCAAGCGGATGTGACTTCTGGTGGGAGTTGGTTCCAGATTCTTGGCCCAGCAACCTCAAATGACCTATCTCCAGCCACAAAATTTATTGAAAATTCCAAAAACGACGAAGAACTCACAAAAACAAGTTAAAGTAAGTACCTTCATTACACTCTCTCTGAATAATATACATCAATTCTAATATCTCCACAAGCTCCATCAGCGTTTCCATACCGGTATAAATTAAAAGAGCTAAAAGACACACTACCAATACACACGTTATTTATCTATAAACTATCACACGTACTTATATAAACGTACTAAGTATTTTACTTTTATCAATACATTTGTACATAACATGTGTAACTTCCATGCACAAATTTAAAAAGTTTTACTATAACTTCTTGCTTTCTTTTGTCACTCTCTTTTTTTTATTCATCTTTCCTTTAAATATTTCTCTTTTCATTATTTCCTTTTCTCCATACCTTTCTGTAATTGTTTTTTCTTTTAAAATTTTACATCAGCATTGAAAAAATCAAGATATAGAAATTAAAGAAAAAAAGAAAGAGAAAGAGAGAGAGAGAAAAAAGAGAAAAAGAGAGAAAAAAAGAACAGGAAAATATTCATAACAAAATCGTTCTGCATATAATTTTAAAAACGTCAATAACTATATCATCATCGGTTGCTATAGACGACCGACACGACGACAATGATGGCCATACAAGAGAAGGCTGATAGGGCTAGTACGAGCCACCTGTATTTGTACTGCCGGCCGACGACGTTGCGCAGAAACAAAGGCCTGCTCTCGTTTCCCATTTTCAATTCCCCGCCGTCGCTTTCTCCTCCGCCTTGTTGTTGATTGGATGGTGGCTGGAATGAAGCTCTTCTGATTGATCGATTCTCTGAAGCGTGAGGGGCGAGGTAGAGCCTACAGGAAATTAGATAAAATCTAATTTATGAATAAAATCATTTAACATGATTAAAGCAATATAAAAGAAATAGGTTTTAATTTTTTTGATTGCCGCCAGCGCCTATATTTTTAGACCATATAATTATGAATAATGTATGCCCACAGTTGAGATCCGTTTGTGTACTATATAATTTCAATAATTTCATGTTATGTTAGCAAGTGAACGCGCACGAACAACATGCTGGTATCAAAGTTGACGATTGTGATGAAGATACGGATGTAATGGCTTATAAAAGACAATGGTTTCAAATACGTGTTACGTGAAAGAATTGAAAAAAATTTTTACTAGCTCACTCATGCTTGAGTATTTAGATTAGTTGATAAACGTAGTATTTTTCATACATTTTGAATTATATCTACTTAGTTATATCATATATTTCTACTAATATTTTTCAATCTTGTAGTGCCTTCGGTCCATCCAATCGAGCTCCTATGAACTTTAGCTTCGTGTGTCTGCAGGGGCGCAACTAGGGAAGGGGAGGCGCAAGCCAAACCGGGGGGCACTGCAATTTTTCCAAATATGATGGGTTTTTCTTTGAGTGGGGGTGCTACATTTATTCTCAATCTAATATATGCCCATATATTTATATGTTCATACATATCATAAACTTATTTTTAACATTTTTAAAATTTATTTTTGCTTTAGCTGGTTTGAGACTGAGTTTGACTATCTTCAATTTGCAGTCTTTCGTTTTTATCATTAACTAGCAGTGCCCGTAGCGGCTTCGCTCGCATGAAATTAGAGAATTTGAACCGTGCATACATAATAGAGTACTGCACGGATCAATTTTTTCATTTTTAATAAACTAGAAAAGTTATGAAAACCCTGTTTGTGTTGCTATTTTAAAAACTGGAATAAATATTTATTTACTAAAAAATTTATTTTTTCACAACTCCGAGTTCGGGTATCAAGTTTTTACACTTTCGGGTTCGAGTTTGGGTTCGGGTATCAGAAAAAGACCGGGTAGTATCGAACTCGGGTTTGGGTTCGGGTACCCGTGACATCCCTAATATATATATATATATATATATATATATATATATATATATATATATATATATATATATATATATATATATATATATTAATTTAAGTTTTTCCTTCTCAACAATTACAGCAAAATTATTAAGAATTTGAACAAATTCAAAGAATTTTTTGTTGAAAATGGTGCTTAAGTATTGTTTAAAATTTTGTGGTTTTATTAACTACATGCTTTGGTTACCCGCCGTTGCTTTTGTTTTTTTTACCAATGCTTTTATTAACTCGTCGGCTCTGTTTCTCTGTCTGTTTCAAATCTTGCAATCAATTTTTGAGTCACTTCCTGATGATAGATTTTTTTCAAATTTTGCATACATGCTCAAAATAGAAGACAATGCAATATTCAATTATTAGTTTTACAATAAGTCAATTAATTTAGTTAATTTTCTTGAGGATTTTATCGAGGGGTTTCTTGAGGGTTTTCTTGAGGGTTTTCTTGTTAGATTATGAAAAACAAATTGCGAAGTTTATTATTATCAAACTTAATCGAATATAATGTTACGAGCACAGAGCAGGCAATGGCGTCGATCAAAACATCGGAAGAAGGAGCAAAGAACTAATTAACATAAAAGACAATAAATCGTTGTAATCCAACACCCCCCCTCAACGATTTATTCGTTGTCAATGTTAAAACAGTCCAATGTCTTGAGCTAACTGTTTAATCTTGATTGGTCCTAATGGTTTAGTTAACAAGTCAGCTATCATCTTCTCGCTCGGACAGTATCTAACATCAATTTCACCAGATCTGTATAAGTTACGGATGAAGTGATACTTGGTGTCAATGTGCTTCGTCCTCTGAGAACACCTGTCATTCTGCAGTATTCTAATACAACTCTGGTTGTCTTCATATATAATAACAGGCTTCTTTAGTTCTTGGTCAAGATCTTTAAGTATCCTCAGTATCCATAGAGCTTCCTGAACTGCTTCAACTAGGGCTATGTATTCAGCTTCAGTAGATGAGAGAGTAACCATAGTCTGTTTTCTACTCACCCATGAAATTGGTGAACCTAAGTACTTGAAACAAAATCCTGTGTTAGATTTTCTGTCATTCAGATCACCTCCCCAGTCAGCATCTGCATAACCTATTAGTTGTGTGGCATGTTGTTCACTCAAAGAACCTAATTTCAATTGTTTCTGTTTGGTGTCATTCAGATATCTAAAGATTCTTTTAACTTCAGTCCAATCAGATTTCTTTGGATCACTAACATGTCTTGCAAGAATTGATGTTCCTACTGCAATATCTGGTCTGGTGTTTGTCGACAAATACAGTAGAGATCCTATGGCACTTCTATAAAATTCTTTATTCTCAAAACACTCTTGTGGTTCTTGTCTCTTTTGATATCCAGTATCAATCGGTATGCTTGATGGTCGGCTATCGGTCAAATTGAATTCTTGTAATTTACTATCAATATATTTTTGCTGGTTTAACAAAAATATGCCATCTTGGTCTCTTTGAAATTGAATTCCAAGATAATACTTTAGATTTCCAAGATCTTTTAAAACAAGAACTTTATTCATTTGGTGTTCAAATTCTTCAATCATTGATAAATCAGTTGTCGCCACAATAAGATCATCAACGTGAATGGATAAGTATATTAACTTTTTGTCATCTCTTTTAAAATATAGACATGGATCATTCTCGCTTTTGTTATAACTCTGATTACTGAGAATTTCATGAAGTTTCTTGTTCCATTCATTGGCTCCTTGTTTCAGTCCGTACAAATTCTTTGAAAGTTTGCATACTAGATCGTTGTTACTGAAAGGTGCAGGTTGCTTCATGTAAACTTCATGAGACAGATTGGCATTAAGGTAAGCTGATTGTACATCATAATGCTTAACAATCATTTTCTTCTGACCAGCTATAGTTAATAATGCTCGAAGTGTAGTTGTCCTAGCAACCGGTGCAAAAACTTCATCGAAACTATCACCATATTTCTGAGAATAACCTTGAGCAACTAAACGAGCTTTATATTTGACGACATTTTCATTTTCATCAGTTTTTATTTTGTATACCCATTTACTTCCGATGGCTGTTTTATTCTCGGGTAAATCTGTCAAAATCCAGGTTTTATTCAATTCTAAACATCTGAGTTCTTCTTTCATTGCTGCAATCCACTGTTGAGCTTCTGTACATGATATAGCTTCTTCATAGGTTCTGGGTACAATCGGGTTAACTGTCACTTTGTTGATAACCTCAAACCTCTTTGGTGGTTTCCCTTTGTTAGGTCGTTGAGATCTTCTGAGTTCTACTTGCTGTTTTGGTGTTAACTGAATAGCTGTATTGTCTTTATTCAATTCGATTTCATTAATTTGAATCGTTGCTTTATCATGATCCACAAAATCATCTTCTAGTGATAATTCAACAAAATTTTCTTCACTAGCAAGATCAGAATTAAGTGTCTGTTCAGTTCTGGTTTGATTTGAATGGGGTTCTCCTTCAATGAAAATGACATCTTTACTGATGGTGATTTTGTCTGTTTCTGAATCAAGCAAACGGTAACCTTTTGTCCCTTCCTCGTAGCCAACAAAAATTAACTTTCTTGCTTTATCACTTAACTTTTGTCTTTTATTTGCAGGAATTGAAACATAAGCTTTGCAACCAAACTTTCTGATGTAACTCAAATCGGGTTTCTTTTCATTCCACATCTGGTAGGGTGTTTCTTCACGTCCTGTCACTGGGAGCCTGTTTTGCATGTGGTTGGCTGTAGTTACTGCTTCTCCCCAATATCTGTCAGGTAAACCAGAATCAATCAGCATGCTTCTCACCATTTCGACTAAGTATCGATTTTTCCTTTCAGCACAACCATTCTGTTGAGGTGTATAGGGATTTGTCAGTTGAGTCTGAATGCCTTCATTCTTTAAAAACATCTTTAGTTCATCTCCTGTGTATTCACCTCCTCTGTCTGATCTGATTATCTTTGGAGTTTTTCTGAATTTTGTTTGAACATACTTGACATATTCTTTAATTTTTGATGACACTTCAGATTTGTATTTCAACAAATAAACTTCTGTGTATCTACTGTAGTCGTCAATCATAGTCATGAAGTATCTGTTGCCACTGGGTGTTGAGGTAGACATTGGTCCACAGACATCAGTGTGTATCAAGTCAAGCACATCATCTGTTTTGGATTCAGATTTCTTTGGAATAGGCTTTCTACTCATTTTTGCTTTGATACAAGTTTCACAAATTTCTGAAATTTCACAAGGTTTTATATGGAAATTCACTGCAGAATCATGAGCAAGAGTCTTGATGGCATTAGTATCTCTATGACCCAACCTGTTGTGCCAGAGATGTATGCATTCTGTAGGCATGTTATTGCAAGTAACTCTGAATGTCTTTTGGGTTGTGATGAATTCATAGAGGCCTTTTTCTTCAACTGCATGTAACATAATTTCACCATCTCTTATTACATGACATGTGTTTCCTTTGAAATGTACTTCAAATCCAAAACTAGTTAGCTTCTTTACAGATATCAAATTTCCTTTTAATTCTGGAACAAACAACACATCTAATAACTTTATTTTCAAACCGAGATTTCCATCAGGACTAAAATTCTGTAAGTACCCATAACCAATACCAGATGATGTTAATTTACCCCCATCAGCCTGAACCACTTCAACCTTCAGCCTTTTGTCCAAAGCTGCAAAGAAATTTCTATCTCCACACATGTGTGATGTAGCACCTGAATCTATATACCACGAATTGATGATATTAGCTGTACGTGCTATTGAACAAACATCATAACCTTGTTGGAAATTTCTTTTATCATTAACTTGAGTAAAATGTTTCACAGCTTTTACTTTATGTTCAGGGTGCTTCTTCTTCCATTCTATATATTTTCTACAGTCTTTTTTGATGTGATTTGGCTTTTTACAAAAGAAACATGTCAAGGTTGATCTTCTTGTTGATACGTTTGGTTGGTTCTCACGAGTAGCATGTACATTCATCGCCTGTTGTTCCTGATGTTCTGTTACTGAGGTAGTCATTTCTGTTCGTCTCTTATATTCTTCTAAGAGTTTATTCTTGACAAGCTCTTGAGTCAGGTCTTCCTCAGGTCGAGTTTCAAGGGCAGTGATTAATGTTCCATAACTATCAGGCAAACTACTTAGAAATAATGCAACAGTTAAATGTTCAGCAAATGATTCACCGAGTGATGACAACTGGTCGATCAAATCTTCCATTTTTGCCAGATGTTGCTCCATATTTCCAGTTTCTGTCAACTTTAACCCACAAAGTTTCTTTAACAAATTAACTTTATTCGATAATGTAGACTTTTCATGATATTTCTTTAGAGCATCCCACGTTTCTTTAGCAGTTGTTAACTTCCGGATGAGATTCAGCTGATTGTCTTCTACAAGTAAACCGATCGTGGCTCTAGCTTTACGGTCCTTCAATTGCCATGCGGTGTTTGTGGGATTCGGCGAGTCTTCACTAATGGTATCCCACAAATCTTCTTTAGTCAACAAAAGTTCGATCTTAAACTTCCAAGTTTGATAATTATGATTATTTAGTTTCGTAATTCTCGAAGCTGTACTTTCAGTCATTATTAAATTCAGTTTAACTTACGCTCAAAAAAAAAATACCCGGATGAGCGATGACGAATACCTTAGAAAACTGACTTAACGACTATCTTTATCGCAATTTACACGTATACTGGGCCCATAACCTGTTAGATTATGAAAAACAAATTGCGAAGTTTATTATTATCAAACTTAATCGAATATAATGTTACGAGCACAGAGCAGGCAATGGCGTCGATCAAAACATCGGAAGAAGGAGCAAAGAACTAATTAACATAAAAGACAATAAATCGTTGTAATCCAACATTTCTTGAGGGTTTTCTTGAGGGTTTTCTTGAGGGTTTTCTTGACCACAAAACGCTAACCGACTGGCAGACTATTTCACTAAGTTAACACGAACCACACTCACTGACCGCGATTCTCAAGCGTGTACGAAATTTTCATGAAAATAGTTGAGATATTTAAATTCGATGCTTTTTGATGATATTTTTATTATTATTATTACCAATGCTTTTATTAACTCGTCGTCTCTGTTTCTCTGTCTGTCTGTTTGTTTCTCTGTCTGTTTCAAATCTTGCAATCAATTTTTGAGTCACTTCCTGATGATAGATTTTTACCAATGCTTTTATTAACTCGTCGGCTCTGTTTCTCTGTCTGTTTCTCTGTCTGTTTCTCTGTCTGCTTCTCTGTCTGTTTCTCTGTCTGTTTCTCTGTCTGTTTCTCTGTCTGTTTCAAATCTTGCAATCAATTTTTGAGTCACTTCCTGATGTTAGATTTTTTTCAAATTTTGCATACATGCTCAAGATAGAAGACAATGCAATATTCAATTATTAGTTTTACAATAAGTCAATTAATTTAGTTAATTTTCTTGAGGATTTTATCGAGGGGTTTCTTGAGGGTTTTCTTGAGGGTTTTCTTGAGGGTTTTCTTGAGGGTTTTCTTGAAGGTTTTCTTGACCACAAAACGCTAACCGACTGGCAGACTATTTTACCAAGTTAACACGAACCACACTCACTGACCGCGATTCTCAAGCGTGTACGAAATTTTCATGAAAATAGTTGAAATATTTAAATTCGATGCTTTTTGATGATATTTTTATTATTATTACCAATGCTTTTATTAACTCGTCGTCTCTGTTTCTCTGTCTGTCTGTCTGTTTGTTTCTCTGTCTGTTTCAAATCTTGCAATCAATTTTTGAGTCACTTCCTGATGATAGATTTTTTCAAATTTTGCATACATGCTTAAAATAGAAGACAATGCAATATTCAATTATTAGTTTTACAATAAGTCAATTAATTTAGATAATTTTAATTAATTTCGATATTTCGATATAATTAAGATATTTCGACTTTAACATAAAATAAAAGAGTAATATAAAAAAAAATTGATTGCAAAATTTGTGTTTTAATTACATATAAGAGCATTGGTTTTAAAAACTCGTTTTTAATTTACTTGTTTTCAAATTTTGCATACATGCTCAAAATAGAAGACAATGCAATATTCAATAATTAGTTTTACAATAAGTCAATTAATTTAGTTAATTTTAATTAATTTCGATATTTCGATATAATTAAGATATTTCGACTTTAATATAAAATAAAAGAGTAATATAAGAAAAAATTGATTGCAAAATTTGTGTTTTAATTACATATAAAAGCATTGGTTTTAAAAATTCGTTTTTAATTTACTTGTTTGTTTGCTTTTTTGTGTTGCTAATAAAAAATAAAATAAAAAGCAGTTTTATTGAATTGCTTTAAAATTTTTAATACTTTGTATATAACAAGTGAATTAAAAACAAAGTTTTTTAAAAACACACTTTTAAATAATCGATTGTG
This sequence comes from Erpobdella octoculata, assembly GCA_963978895.1. Taxonomy (NCBI): domain Eukaryota; kingdom Metazoa; phylum Annelida; class Clitellata; order Hirudinida; family Erpobdellidae; genus Erpobdella; species Erpobdella octoculata. The sequence continues at coordinate 34,987,185 of OZ022240.1, forward strand.
TAGGCCAGTGGTTCTTAAACTTTTTAGAAACAGGGACCGGCTGTATATTTATGAAGTTGTTGGCGGACCACCAATTAGAAATACAAAATTTTATCTGGCAATCGTATCCAAAATAATGGGAAATTAGAGGGAAAAGCTCCAATAGGGCCTATAATATCTGAATATTTCATTGAAGTTATTCAAAAATCTAAATAATGCGAAATAGTGTCTAAAATGTAGACTATAAATCAATAAACGTTTTTGGCTTTTTTAAAACTGGATCCTTCTTGTAAATTATCATCATTTTCTGTTGGGCTGTCTCTATCCGTGTCTGAGTTGTGGCGCTTTGTTTTTTTACTTTTTTAAAAAAAGTCCAGAGAGGATTGGTGTACTTTACTCATGTTTTGTATCCTTATTTTTTAATTTAAAATAGAAATTTATTTCATTTTTAAAATTGTCTCATTACAAATAAACAAAAATATTCATACGATAGCGTTTTTTAATTATCGCTCAATTCTATCAACAAAGAACAAACAGCTAGCATAAGAATGGTTGTGTTCAGTTGGGTTGCAATTTCAATCGCTAGGTGATCGAAGTCGTCCATATGCCAAGCGATGACAATGTGGCGATAATGGGAACTTTAGATCTAGATTCTAGATTGATTTTTGCAAATTAAGCTAAATAATTTCAGTGTATACATGTTTTTAAATTTAAAATATATTTAGAATTATTTGTATTTTTCTGGAATAAGTTGATCAAATTTTTAATTTTTAGTGATTGTTTCACGGACCGGTGACGTGAGCTCCGCGGACCGGCGCCGGTCCGCGGACCACCACTTTAAGAACCACTGGTGTAGGCCACATTCGGTTACATAAACAACGAGCATATTAGCATAGACAATAAATAGTTCGACGAAAATATCACAAATAATTATTTAATAAACTTTGTCTAATCCATCCAAACATTTAATAGAATGCATTGTTAATCCGTTCGGGGGTATGTTTAAATTTTTAAGTCTCTCGCTCATCGGGAAGTTAGCTTAAAATCGATTGCAAAATTTGACGACAGACAGACAGACAGACAGACAGAAAAAAAATCAAGTTAAGTAAAAGTATATACAAATAACTGTCTGTGTGTGTATGTATGTCTTTTATGAGTTCCTACACCATTTATCCGATCGTAATAAAATTTTTACACAACCATGAGAGTCAATAGAAGAAGGTTTTTGTAAAAAAAATAAAAATCGGTCACATATATAGCGGAACGGGAGCGAGAGAGCCAGCCGAAACGGAAACTGAAAAATGAGTGGGGACAGGAAAGCAACGTGAAAGCAAAAGGGAACTGGAAAACATACGGGAATGGAAAAGCGACCGAAAGCGAAAGAGCGAGCAGAAAGAGAAAGCGACCGGGAGCGGGAAAACGACTAGACATCGGAGAGCAAGCGGGGAAGGAAACGCGAACAAGAGAAAAATGATAGAAAAATCTCTAAAAACCAGAAGGTATATATATATATATATATATATATATATATATATATATATATATATATATATATATATATATATATATATATATATATATAATGTAAGATGGCATAAGATTTTCTTTAAGACAAGCTCGATTAAAAATAAGTCTCCATTTAGCCGCTATGAGTTTTATAGATACTTTCTCTTATAGATACTTTCTCAATATTTCGGAACAACGTTTTTTGTTTAGTGCAACACGTATTAAGAAAAGTATTAACATTTAAAACTTTCTTTATTTCAGACTTACGGGCCGTTTCGGCTTTCGCCATCTTCAGAGTCTGTAAATACGATCGCGTAAAAGGAGGCAAAAGATAAGAAAACATGTAATAACTAAATATACAAATAAACTAATATCCTCAAGAAATTATCTCAATAGAAGGATATTAATAAAAATAATCAAATTTAGACAATGTAATTAAATTAACGTACATAAAATAAACTGGAGTTATGAGGATAAAATAAGTATAATTAAAAACGTTTAATTAAAGGATAAAATAATAGTAGCAGTAATAATAATAATAAAAGCAAGTATTATGATAATAAATGATTAAATTAAGTCGAAATTACATAAGATATTTAAATAAATAAAATCAAGAATATCTCCGCTTTCGTCGAACAGTGATGTTCTCGTTTGAAAGTAAATGGAGGAAGGAACTGGATAAGTACGAACAATTGTCATCAATCGGACATTCTACTTCGACACAGGTGCGCGCGGTATCATCAGGACTAACAGGTTGATCCAAGTCATCAACAACGGTCGTGTAAGAACTAGGACTTTCTGTGAGGATATTTTCTAAAGTATCTTTAGATGACGGATCTTGCGTGGTATCGAAATATTGCGAAAAAGAGCATTCGTCCAAAACGTCAGGACTGTTTGTTTTATACATATCACACTTATGATTAGGCTGAAACTCATCAGGTGAATCAGTCTCAAGAAAATTATCAAGTGATTGAACGAGATCAACAGAGCAGCTGTTACCGTGGAATTCATTAACAATGGAAACATCAAGAGTCGCGTTAGAAAAGGTATCGAAAAGATGACCATTTGAAGGATCAATAGGACCCATGCTATTTCCGTTAATCGAAGTGCATAGAGGCAGAGGCAGTCAAAACATTGTTACTCTTTTCAAAATTCGGTCGTGAAGCAATGTCCTCAGTGAATCCAAATAATCTAAGAGTTGTAGAAAACTTTTCAAATTGTTTATTAATTGAAGGGCAGAGTTTCTGAATATAAAGAGCTTCTTTTATTTTAAGTCGAAGAGGATCGTATTCTTTAACAACAATATTCGAATTAGCAACAAGAACTTCACGTGTGAGTTTTCGATGATGTATTGTTTCAAAATGCTGTCGAATACTGCCGGATTGCAGATGCATTGTTAACCTACGAGACAATTTAGTTCTGGTATGACCAATATATTGTTCCACCTTACTGTGTGGCAACGGACATTTAAATTGGTATACCAAGTTGGTTTGCTGTAGGATATCATCTTTTTTCCGGGTTCTATTATTGGCAATTACAAGGTTAAAAAGTTTGAGGTTTTTATAGTAAATATATAACTTCAACACGTTATTATTAGGATGTATAACTGAAACTTCTTTACTGATAATTCTACAACGCCATCAATAGTTTTGTTACCAAGATGGTTACCAAAGAATCCTCTACACAGAAGGTAAAAGAGGACAACATCAAACTAATAACCTTGTTCTATAGAAATCAGATGCATTCCGATTATAAATTGGACGAATCTGTTTTACGTAGAATTTTAAAATTTACTTTTTTGAAATATTAAAAACCATTTAGAACAATATTAATACGAGAAGTGAGGTTTAAAACTAGGAATAAGTTTAACAAGTAAAGGAAAAAACGAGTTTTTAACACAAACTTTGATTTCAATGTGTGTTTGTGTGTATGTGTGTATGTATACGAAAGATGTTTAAATTACGTTTTTTTTAATTATGTATTGTCATCTAATATAAAAATATGCTGAAAGTTTCAGCTTTCTAGCTAGTCAAAAAGCTGGTTAAATTTTACTTGCAAGATTTGCGTACAGAGAAAGTCAAACACACACACACAAACAGAGATTGTAACCTAAATAAAAGTTTGTAAACAAGTAAAGATAAAAAATAAATTAAACAAGTAAATTAAAAACGAATTTTTTAAACCCAATGCTTTTATATGTAATTAAAATACAAATTTTGCAATCAATTTTTTCTTATATTACTCTTTTATTTTATATTAAAGTCGAAATATCTTAAATATATCGAAATATCGAAATTAATTAAAATTAACTAAATTAATTGACTTATTGTAAAACTAATAATTGAATATTGCATTGTCTTCTATTTTGAGCATGTATGCAAAATTTGAAAAAAATCTATCATCAGGAAGTGACTCAAAAATTGATTGCAAGATTTGAAACAGACAGAGAAACAGACAGACAGAGAAACAAACAAACAGACAGAGAAACAGAGACGAAGAGTTAATAAAACCATTGATAAAAATAATAATAATAATAATAAAAAAAAAGATTTTATTTGCGTTTTTATCTGAGTCAACAAACTAAAATTTTTAAATCTAAAACAACCGCTTTACATATATATATATATATATATATATATATATATATATATATATATATATATATATATATATATATATATATATATATATATATATATATATATATATATATATATATATATATATATATATATATATATATATATATATATATATATATATATGTAAATATATATATATACATATACATATCTATATATATATACATATCTATATATATAAAAATCTCGTGTAATAGTGTTGACTTCAAACTCCTCCGAAACAACGGCTGAAATTTTTTGTGTACATTTGGTAGGTCTGAGGATAGGTTGTAGGCTATCTTATATATAAAAATGAAATGTTTGTTTGTTTGTTTGTTTGTTTGTTTGTTTGTTCGGACATAAAATGTAAACGGCCGAACAGATTTAATTGAAATTTGGCACACTTATGTATTTTATTCAAGCGGTGGTTCCTGTAAAATTTTAAATAAATTGGTTTCTCCGTTGATGTTTTATGGGCAAAAAACGTTTTGGTCAGCGGTAGTAAGTTGGAGTAAATTTTTTTTTCTACAAAATAAAATAAAATTAATTTATAGTTAAATTATACAAAATATTTTTAATTTTTTTTCTTAAGTTTTAAAGGTTTTAAATATAAATATTAAATTAATTAAATATGTGTGTTGTTTAGTGCCGCCCATAGATATCTATGGTGCCGCCGGATACCTTTGTTTTGATTTCATAGAGCTCATTGAGGCTCATTCTCTTCCGAACCTCCGATACGACAGCTCTTCTATCGGTAAACTTTATATTTGATTTTAGCAACTTATTTTTTAAATCTAGATAACTTTGGATTTCAGGACCAATCAATAAATTGCAGGTGGAATTTATTCTATTTAGAGATATTTTGTGCTTCACAAAAAGAGTTCCAGACTTAACAAATTAAAATTAAATCAAATTAGAAATTCATTGTTCATATCTCCCATTCAAAAGTAAGTGGCAAAGCTTTGGTAATTTGTTTTTAGTTTTTAAAATCATCATTTACTGTGTATCTTTCAATTTGTTTCGTTTGTTGCATTGCACGTGTTTAATTATGTTATATTATTATTAATTATTATAAGATTATCATTATGCTCTAACATTTTGTGTTTTACAAAAAGGAGTTGCAGATTGGAAAAATAAATTTAAATTCATTGTTCATATTTATCGTTCAAGGCTTCTGACTTCAATTGTTCCTCATCTAATATTGTTGAGCGACGAGCTTGCTATCAGCCTATCGGTAAATGAGAAATTTTTTTGGGCAGGTAAGTTTTTTTTTATGTGATGGCATTACAACCATTATTATTCACGAGTAGTTCTGACTATAAGATTATGAATTAATTTATCGGTCTTATTTTATTTTTTACTTTTCAGAGGAAATTAGAAAATTACATTTTAAAGAAAATCTTACATGCAACACCAATTTATTGTAAAAGTTTCACTGATATATGAGGTGCATGAAATTTGAAAGAAATGAAAGCAAGTGCAGTATTTTTGTGTTTCAAAAAAAATCATGAACAAAGTTCTCAAGCCAGCCTATCAATCTGCTGCTGTTTTGTTCAATTTATAATTGCATCATTTGCTAAATAAAAGTGGTACTCTTCGATTGTTCCAAATTGATGATCTCAGAAAACTCTCGGAAAATTCATTAAGTTAATGCTTTGAAGGTTTTTAATATTATTATTACTTCATGTTTTATTTCAATCTGTGTTTTATATCACATTTTTCAAAGCCACGGGTCAACATTTATTAACATGCCACATGTAGCGTTGTATGCTTTCTATAGACATGACACTTAAAAACTAAGAACAACTCAAAAACTAAGACTAGCGATTTTTCGAAAAGCAGCTGTTGAACAGTGTGTGATAAATCTATTGTAAGCATTTATAATCTTACAAGTATTTAAAATAAATATGACCTGTTGAGATATATGAGCGGATTTTAACATTATTGCAGCCGTTAACTAATAAATTCTTTTTTTTTCAGCTTCAGTCAATCATAATAAGCCTTTGCAGAAGATCACACTTGCAGAGTGGAACCAATACATTAAAGAACACTAATTAAAATTGAGGAAGTTCAGACGTAACTAAACGAGCAAACCAAACAACAAAGTGTTAACGAGAGAACAGATCAATTTTGATGACTGTGCACAGCATTCCGCTACAGCCCATCTAAGCCACATTGGGAAGGCTCTAAAATTTAATGGAGGAACAGAAGAGCGAAAAGAAGAGCAAGCTGGAGCGGTAAAGCGTAAAAGCAACCGGGATCGGGAAAAGTAAAAGAGACCGGGGCCGGAAAAGCGACCGTGAGCAGAAATGCGACCAGGAGTGAGAAAGCGACATGGAACGGGAAAGCAAGCGGTTAAGGAAACGGGAGCCAGAGAGAAAACGATAAAAAGCCTTTAAAATCCCCGGGCAACGCCGGGTAACCCAGCTAGTATAAAATAAAAGAGTAATATAAGAAAAAATTGATTGCAAAATTTGTGTTTTAATTACATATAAGAGCATTGGTTTTAAAAATTCGTTTTTAATTTACTTGTTAATACTTTGTATATAACAAGTGAATCAAAAAACAAAGTTTTTTAAAAACACACTTTTAAATAATCGATTGTGTAGGCCACATTCGGTTACATAAACAACGAGCATAGATATATAATATCTATGGTATAGGCCTAAAAAAGGATCAGTGGTCGTCTGCACGCATAGATATATAATATCTATGGTATAGATATATAATATCTATGGTATAGATATATAATATCTATGGTATAGGCCTAAAAAAGGATCAGTGGTCGTCTGCACGCAAAAACACTGGATCGTTCCAAAGCTTATTAAAATGTAACCATATTTATCTCCGAATCTGAATTAAAACGAAACAGTACTGTGCTAAATTAATGTAAATTTAAACAAAAATTGTTTTATTAATCAGCTAGCGGGGTACCCGGCGGCGTATTTACAATCCGTGTATAGACCATATATATATAGAATATGTATTCTATAAATATGGTATTTTATTAACTACATGTTTGGTTACCCGCCGTTACCTTTGTTTTTTTTTATTTACTTTTTTTTGTGTTGCTTATGAAAAATAAAATAACAAGTAAATTAAAAACGAATTTTTAAAACCAATGCTCTTATATGTAATTAAAACACAAATTTTGCAATCAATTTTTTCTTATATTACTCTTTTATTTTATGTTAAAGTCGAAATATCTTAATTATATCGAAATTAATTAAAATTATCTAAATTAATTGACTTATTGTAAAACTAATAATTGAATATTGCATTGTCTTCTATTTTAAGCATGTATGCAAAATTTTAAAAAATCTATCATCAGGAAGTGACTCAAAAATTGATTGCAAGATTTGAAACAGACAGAGAAACAAACATACAGACAGAGAAACAGAGACGACGAGTTAATAAAAGCATTGGTAATAATAATAAAAATATCATCAAAAAGCATCGAATTTAAATATCTCAACTATTTTCATGAAAATTTCGTACACGCTTGAGAATCGCGGTCAGTGAGTGTGGTTCGTGTTAACTTGGTAAAATAGTCTGCCAGTCGGTTAGCGTTTTGTGGTCAAGAAAACCCTCAAGAAAACCCTCAAGAAAACCCTCAAGAAAACCCTCAAGAAACCCCTCGATAAAATCCTCAAGAAAATTAACTAAATTAATTGACTTATTGTAAAACTAATAATTGAATATTGCATTGTCTTCTATCTTGAGCATGTATGCAAAATTTGAAAAAAATCTATCATCAGGAAGTGACTCAAAAATTGATTGCAAGATTTGAAACAGACAGAGAAACAGACAGAGAAACAGAGCCGACGAGTTAATAAAAGCATTGGTAACAAGTAAATTAAAAACGAATTTTTAAAACCAATGCTCTTATTTGTAATTAAAACACAAATTTTGCAATCAATTTTTTCTTATATTACTTTTTTATTTTATGTTAAAGTCGAAATATCTTAATTATATCAAAATATCGAAATTAATTAAAATTATCTAAATTTATTGACTTATTGTAAAACTAATAATTGAATATTGCATTGTCTTCTATTTTAAGCATGTATGCAAAATTTGAAAAAATCTATCACCAGTAAGTGACTCAAAAATTGATTGCAAGATTTGAAACAGACAGAGAACAAACAGACAGAGAAACAGAGACGACGAGTTAATAAAAGCATTGGTAATAATAATAAAAATATCATCAAAAAGCATCGAATTTAAATATCTCAACTATTTTCATGAAAATTTCGTACACGCTTGAGAATCGCGGTCAGTGAGTGTGGTTCGTGTTAACTTGGTAAAATAGTCTGCCAGTCGGTTAGCGTTTTGTGGTCAAGAAAACCCTCAAGAAAACCCTCAAGAAAACCCTCAAGAAAACCCTCAAGAAACCCCTCGATAAAATCCTCAAGAAAATTAACTAAATTAATTGACTTATTGTAAAACTAATAATTGAATATTGCATTGTCTTCTATCTTGAGCATGTATGCAAAATTTGAAAAAAATCTATCATCAGGAAGTGACTCAAAAATTGATTGCAAGATTTGAAACAGACAGAGAAACAGACAGAGAAACAGAGCCGACGAGTTAATAAAAGCATTGGTAACAAGTAAATTAAAAACGAATTTTTAAAACCAATGCTCTTATTTGTAATTAAAACACAAATTTTGCAATCAATTTTTTCTTATATTACTTTTTTATTTTATGTTAAAGTCGAAATATCTTAATTATATCAAAATATCGAAATTAATTAAAATTATCTAAATTTATTGACTTATTGTAAAACTAATAATTGAATATTGCATTGTCTTCTATTTTAAGCATGTATGCAAAATTTGAAAAAATCTATCACCAGTAAGTGACTCAAAAATTGATTGCAAGATTTGAAACAGACAGAGAACAAACAGACAGAGAAACAGAGACGACGAGTTAATAAAAGCATTGGTAATAATAATAAAAATATCATCAAAAAGCATAGAATTTAAATATCTCAACTATTTTCATGAAAATTTCGTACACGCTTGAGAATCGCGGTCAGTGAGTGTGGTTCGTGTTAACTTGGTAAAATAGTCTGCCAGTCGGTTAGCGTTTTGTGGTCAAGAAAACCCTCAAGAAAACCCTCAAGAAAACCCTCAAGAAAACCCTCAAGAGAACTCTCAAGAAACCCCTCGATAAAATCTTCAAGAAAATTAACTAAATTAATTGACTTATTGTAAAACTAATAATTTAATATTGCATTGTCTTCTATCTTGAGCATGTATGCAAAATTTGAAAAAAATCTATCATCAGGAAGTGACTCAAAAATTGATTGCAAGATTTGAAACAGACAGAGAAACAGACAGACAGAGAAACAGAGCCGACGAGTTAATAGAAGCATTGGTAAAAAACAACGTCGTTGCGCTTATTCGCACTCTCCGATGAAACAAACAAACAAACAACGTTGCAAATTAATATAAGCGTTGAAAAAATCAATTTTTTCTTATATTACTCTTTTATTTTATGTTAAAGTCGAAATATCTTAATTATATCGAAATATCGAAATTAATTAAAATTATCTAAATTAATTGACTTATTGTAAAACTAATAATTGAATATTGCATTGTCTTCTATTTTAAGCATATATGCAAAATTTGAAAAAATCTATCATCAGGAAGTGACTCAAAAATTGATTGCAAGATTTGAAACAGACAGAGAAACAAACAGACAGACAGAAAAACAGAGACGACGAGTTAATAAAAGCATTGGTAATAATAATAAAAATATCATCAAAAAGCATCGAATTTAAATATCTCAACTATTTTCATGAAAATTTCGTACACGCTTGAGAATCGCGGTCAGTGAGTGTGGTTCGTGTTAACTTGGTAAAATAGTCTGCCAGTCGGTTAGCGTTTTGTGGTCAAGAAAACCCTCAAGAAAACCCTCAAGAAAACCCTCAAGAAAACCCTCAAGAAAACCCTCAAGAAAACCCTCAAGAAAACCCTCAAGAAAACCCTCAAGAAAACCCTCAAGAAAACCCTCAAGAAACCCCTCGATAAAATCCTCAAGAAAATTAACTAAATTAATTGACTTATTGTAAAACTAATAATTGAATATTGCATTGTCTTCTATCTTGAGCATGTATGCAAAATTTGAAAGAAATCTATCATCAGGAAGTGACTCAAAAATTGATTGCAAGATTTGAAACAGACAGAGAAATAGACAGAGAAACAGACAGAGAAACAGACAGAGAAACAGACAGAGAAACAGACAGAGAAACAGAGCCGACGAGTTAATAAAAGCATTGGTAAAAAGCAGTTTTATTGAATTGCTTTAAAATTTTTACCAATGCTTTTATTAACTCGTCGTCTCTGTTTCTCTGTCTGTCTGTTTCTCTGTCTGTCTGTTTCTCTGTCTGTTTCAAATCTTGCAATCAATTTTTGAGTCACTTCCTGATGATAGATTTTTTTCAAATTTTGCATACATGCTCAAAATAGAAGACAATGCAATATTCAATTATTAGTTTTACAATAAGTCAAGTAATTTAGTTAATTTTAATTAATTTCGATATTTCGATATAATTAAGATATTTCGACTTTAATATAAAATAAAAGAGTAATATAAGAAAAAATTGATTGCAAAATTTGTGTTTTAATTACATATAAGAGCATTGGTTTTAAAAAAAATTTAGAACAATATTAATACGAGAAATGAGGTTTAAAACTAGGAATAAGTTTAACAAGTAAAGGAAAAAACGAGTTTTTAACACAAACTTTGATTTCAATATATATATATATATAAATATGCTGAAAGTTTCAGCTTTCTAGCTAGTCAAAAAGCTGGTTAAATTTTACTTGCAAAATTTGCGTACAGAGAAAGTCACAAACACACACAAAAAATAAATTTAAAAAAAAGATTTTTTTTGAGTCTTTATCTGAGTCAACGAACTAAAATTTTTAAATCTAAAACAACCGCTTTACATATATATACATATATATATATCTATATATATATATATATATATATATATATATATATATATATATATATATATATATATATATATATATATATATATATATATATATATATATATATATATATATATATATATATATATATCTACATATATATAAAAATCTCGTGTAACAGTGTTTGACTTCAAACTCCTCCGAAACGGCTGAAATTTTTTGTGTACATTTGGTAGGTCTGAGGATAGAATATTTTATACATACATACATACATACATACATACATACATACATACATACATACATACATTCATACATACATACATACATACATACATACATACATACATAGGAAATTATGTATGTAGATGGGATTTTAAAAAATCCGTCATTTTTGAAGGGCTATCTCTAGTTTCACAATGATGTCACTTAGTCTAACCACACAAGTCAACGTTCCAGACCCAACCAGTGAGTGAGTGAATGAGGCTGGGACGTTATATAAATAAATGCTATGGTGATAGTGAAGATGATAGTGACGAAGATGATTGAAATGATGATGGTAATTATGATTATTCTGATAATGATGATAATATGGAGGAGGAGATAGTTATGTTTATAGAGACGCGAAAGCGATTTCGGATAATGGCCATCCAGGACGTATAGCACCCATCGTCTCAAGACGATGTGCCAAAGTTATTATCAATTTTATATTTTTTTCATAATAATTAAGCCAATAAAATGTATAATTGAACCAAACCTCAAGATCTGAATGTCAATAATCTTGTTTATATAGAAACGCAATTAGTTTGGTTTTTTAATGTAATTGCCCCTAATTTAGAGTCTATTTTATTAGCCAATCCACTTTAGTTATAAATATTGTGTTGCTAAAAATTGCATTTCCTGTTAATAATAGACATTATTAACGAAACGAAAATTAAGTCAAGTTATCTTAATTTCTTAATTTAAATAGCTTAAATACGCTTCATATGTTAAATTACATTTTAGAATTCTACTTTATGAGATTTCAGATTGCATACTTAGAGCCAATTGAAATGAAAAGTAAAACTTATATAGAATTGAATAAATCTTTGTTTATTTTATAGCTGAAATGAATTATTTCAAAAATTATTGTTTTAAATTTGACTGCAAAATTCAAATATTTAAAAAAAAATCATCTGTTTTAATTGTTTATTAACTGACTATTTAAATTCAAACATAAAACAACGCATATAAGTTTATGGAGCTACAGGTATTCTTGGAGTCTGTTAGTCCTAGTCCAGATATAATAATTATAACAGAAATTAATCCAAAAATTTTTAAAGTCTCTCAACAGTTGTCTGAATTTGGTTTGGTTGGTTATCAGGTACTAACTTCAGGTTTTTTTAAAGTGGGCCACAGAGGTATAATGATGTTCTTCAGAGATAATCTTGCAGTTGTGGAGGTGTGTATGACTTCACCCTTTGAAGAGAAGTTGTGTGCAAAATTGATTATTGAAAGTAAAGCTTTTAACATTCTGTCGGTTTATAGAAGCCCAAACGGCTCTGATGATAATGATAATAAGTTTGTTTGTTTATTGAAAGAGTTTGCTGCACTAAAAGGTGATCATCTAAGTTTGGGAGATTTTAATTTTCCTAATATCAATTGGGAGTTAAGAATGTGCTTGGATCAAGAGAAAAATTGAAAACAGATAAATTTTGGATTCAACACATATCAGAACCTACGAGAACAAGAGAAGGACAAACACCTCATATCTTGAATTTGATTTTAACTCCTAAAGAGAACATAGCAAATATCAAATATCTTTCACCTCTGGGTGGCAGTGATCATTCAGTTATCGGGTTCAGTGTTGATTTAGATGTGTTAACTTGTGGAGCAAGGCGCAGGTTATGTTACGATCTTGGTGATTTTCAAGGATTGAACGAATCTTTGGCCGGTGTTATGTCTGCAAGGGTAAAGGGTAACTTTTCTTTGGAATCAGAGTGGACGTTTTTTCGTAACACATTGAATGATCCTACTGCGATGTTTGTTTCTACGAAAGGTGCTGGGAATAAACGAAGTTTTCGTATCTCATCTGAATTGTTGAAGCTTATTCGACTGAAACATCACCTATGGAAGCGGATATATAAATATGGAGAAATTGAAAAACTTTTGTTGTTTAGGAAAATTAGAGATAAAGTAAAGAATAACACAAAACAGTTGAACATTGAGTCTCAAGACAGAATTGCAGAAAGTTACAGTGATAACCCAAAATACTTCTGGAACTATGTGAGGAAAAAAACTAGAACTCGAGATAAAGTTGAAGTTTTGGACACCGACAGTGGAGATTTGCACGAAAACATTGATAAAGCAAATGCTTTTGTAAAATATTTTTCTTCAGTATATGTTGCAGATGGGGATTTTTGTGGAGAAGAGTTTTGTTGTCCAGGTGTACCTGTAGGTGGCATGCAGGAACTGAAAATAGATGCCTGTGTTGTGTACAAAAAGCTGAAAGAATTAAACAAAAGCAAATCTGCCGGTCCGGATGGGATTCATCCGAGAGTTTTGTGGGAAACCAGAGAATCAATTTTCGAATATCTAAGCTACATGTTCGAAAAGTCCATACATAGAGTTTGGAGAAGTGGTCAACGATTGGAGAACAGGCGACGTGGTCCCCATTTATAAAAATGGTAGCAAAAGTAAAGTAGAAAATTATAGACCAATTACCTTGACTTCTGTCTGTTGCAAAATTCTGGAGTCGATTGTTAAAGACCACATCATGAGTTACTTTTTGCAGAACAATTTATTTACTTGTTGTCAGTATGGTTTTCTCCCTGCAAGATCTACGACTTTGCAGCTCTTGAAGTTTCTGGATAAACTGACGGAAGCTATTGATCTAAATAAGGTTGTTGATGTCTTATACACAGATCTGGAAAAGGCTTTCGATAAAATCTCACACAGCAGGCTTCTATATAAATTGGAGCAATATGGGGTTCATAAAAAACTGCTTAGATGGATCGAAAACTATCTAAAAGGAAGAACCTTTAAAGTCAAACTAAACGATGATAATTCAATGCTACTGCCGGTTTCCAGCGGGGTTCCTCAGGGAAGTGTTTTGGGGCCTTTACTGTTTATTGTCTATATTAATGATATACAGATGGCATGTGAAAACTTTTTTCTATTCGCTGATGACGCAAAGCTTTACCGGGTTATTGAAGGCACTGACGATGTTTCCAAACTGCAAGCAAACATTAACAAAGCAATGGAATGATTTTGTAGATAGAGAATGAGTGTTAACTTGAATAAATGTTGTCTATTGAGAGTGGGGAGAAAAAAACAAGAGGTAGCCTACAAACTGTTGGATATAGCAGGAGTGAGCCATGAAATACCTACAACAAATAGTGTCTCAGATCTTGGCGTTGTGATTGATGCGGGACTGCAGTTCAAGGAGCACATTGAAAAAAGAGTAAATAAAGCCAACAGCTTGCTGGGAGTAATTGCAAGAAATTTCAAATATTTATCCGAGAGGTCATTTGTGTGCCTTTATAAATCTCTCGTTAGATCTCAGTTGGAATATGCGACCCCGGTCTGGAATCCATATAGGCAAGGCTTAATAAAATCAATAGAAAAAGTCCAAAGAAGGGCAACAAGACTGGTCCCGGCATGTAAAGGTCTGAGCTACGTAGAAAGACTAAAGAAACTGAAACTGCATTCGTTGGTGTATAGAAGGAGACGGGCAGACCTAATCTTACTCTATGATATGATGTCTGGTCGATTGCGGGAGGAGCACTGCCCTGCTGTGAAACTCTGTAGAGAAGTAAGAACGAGGGGACACGATTTCAAGTTGACCACTACGTTATCACATAAAGACTGCAGAAAGTTCTTCTTCAGTAATAGAGTCGTGGCTGACTGGAACAGTCTGCCGGGAGAAGTTGTAGAAGCGACAAACATTTCTATGTTTAAATCGTTGATAGATAATTATTATGGCGATTTGGTTTTTAACTGCTGATGTTTTCAGCTTTGCTCGGAACTTAGAATAGGTAGAATTTGAACTGTTTTTGTTTGTATTGTCTTTATTTAATGTATTTCATTTTTTGGCGAAGGGCTTGCCCGTGCTAAGTCTTAAATAAAAAAAATAACAAAAAATAACAAATAATCAGGGGCAACAAGTGACAGCCAGAAACCTTTCAACCTCGAAATATGGGTAGCAGCTGTTCCTACTTACTTAATAGTTGTCATCGTTCTTGGATTGGTTATGTTCAACATATTCAAGCGTAAAGAAGTTAAAAATCCCAATGCCACCACTGGTAAAAAAAAACTGATTTTTTATTGTTGTACTTTCAAATTAAATTTGTTGATGTGAGCAAAGCTGATGATTAAAATACTAAACTGAAGTAATTTGTCTTAGCTGATGGTTGTTAAAAATAATCATTTGCCGAGTTATAGCGTTATAATACGTTACTCAAAACTGTTTAATTGCTGCTTTGTTTTGGTTTTTGATTAATTAATAATAATAATTAATAACATTCATTTTACAGACAACTACACTAATGACGATGGTAGAAGTCTTGCATTTCATAGCATTCAAGTGCTGAATAATGAAGATCAGAACAACTTTTTAGGCTTGCAGTTCGTTCCTGTTAATGACGGTCGTGATAATGATGACGGTGATGACACTTACGCTCAAATAAATGAAAACAATATAAATCCAACTGATAATGTCATAGAACGTTATATTTTAAATATTGAGGTCAATATTTAATAACGATATTTAATGAATTTATACAGATGAAAGTTTTTGTGATTTGTGTAAATTCAAAAAAAGGTTTATATACATGAGGGTTTTAATCCACAATTCATTGATTTTACTCAAGAAAATTAGTGTTTATGTATTCATTTTAAAACAATTTCTATTTATTCCAATTCAATTATTTTTGTTCTAGAAAAAATTGGGCTTTGTTTTCTGTCAAGTGTAGCTTTCTTGCTTATAATGTCAAATTAATGTTCTAGTTTCAGGTATATACAAATAGAAGTGATTAATATAATTTTTAAAAATTATAGTTTGGAATTGTTGAATAGCTTGTTTAAATAATGCTACGCGAAAAAAAACGCAAAATCTCCTTATACGAAATACGAAGTGCATTATCGTAATTTTTACCTAAACTTCAATTTTCTAAGTTACAGGCCTAATTTATTGTTAGCTTAGGTAGACTTTAACCATTTTTTAGAATAAAATATGTTTAATCTGTGTTTGTCAGCTCTTTCAGCGAGGGCCGGGGCTAGAATGCAAGTGGGCTCCAAAGACATTAATGGGGCCCTTCACTGATACGTTACCTGATTAGTACTTGGCTGTCATACCTCATTTTTTCCAAAAATACTTATTTAAAAACTTTTTCTAAAAATAATGGAAAAATAGTGTTGAGAGAGTAGTTGTAGACAGGAGCATCCTTTGGAAAAGACAAAGCGATTGCTCCAAACTTTTTTTAATTTGAGAAAAGCACCTATGACTAGCCCCCTGTGATCAGCTGCTTCTGGAAAAAAATGTATAACGTTCTGTAAAAAAATTTAAAAATACCTACGACTACACCCTGATGACCGTAAAAAGGGATTAGTCTGTAGCGTAGGACTGTAAGTTTCCAGAATTTATAAAATTATTGTTCAAAATCTTTTACCATTTTTCAAAATATTTAGACATTTGTCTAAATTTCCAGCCAATTTCCACACATTTTAAAGCTTATTTTGTGTGTGAAAGCTCACATGTTAATCATTGAGAGTCAGCGTGGTTGTTATTTGATTATTTTATGATTATGTAACTTAGATTTTTAAAAAAGACAGGAGCTTGCAGCGATCAAACTTGAGTTAATTTATATACGAGAACAATAACAAGAAAAAGAACACAATAATACGGCTCATGAATTGCTGTGATAAGCGTGCAACATTGTTAATAACGTGAATTTTGTTTCAACAATACTTCAGACCGTGAGCTGTTTCAAAGCTCATAGCATTCACACAAGTTGAATCACAGAGCTGTTACGCTGTTACGTCATATTTATAATTTCTAAACCACAACCTTTCTTTCTCTGATACACTCAATTTTTATAGAAATTAAAATTGGTATTTTTTTGAAATGCGCCTCGTCGCAAGTACTTTAAAGTTTGTTCTATGTTTTGTACATATATTGTCATTTTTGGATGCTTTAATTGAAAAAAGTAAGAATTGTTTTTTTGACATAATGCAATTAAATAATTTTGGTAAAAATATAAGATCAACATTTTCTTATCAGATAAAGCTCACTTAGTTGTCAAAACCAATCAATCCATTGAAATTCCTTGCAACTATGAACAACGCCACATTTCTACAGTGTTATGGAGCTACATTCCACTCGGAGAAAGTGACGAACGTTTTGTATATGTAATGTCTACAAAAGAAATACTACCGAACTACAAAGCTTTATGTGAACCAAACACCCAATCTTGTAATCTTCTGTTGAAACAAGCTAATAGAGAAAATGCTGGAAAATATATATGTAAATATTTGACAAACTTTGGTAAAAAGTCTATTGTCATATCGGTGACGGAACTCATTGTTGGTGGTGAGATTGTCATAACTTTTAAACAAATTATCTTTTATTTTGTTGCAAATAGTCAACATAAACATTTTATATGACATATAATAAAATAGTAGAAGTTTATATAATGCGGAAGTAGCAGCTTTTCTTTTTTGGTTGTTTACTCATAAAGTAGGAATTCTATTTGAAATAGGACTAGTCAATCAAGAGTTGTGTTCCCACCACCCGTGAATGAAGATACGATTTTGTTTTTAAAAGATAAAGGCATCGGGGAATTTGCTTTCCAACTTTTTTGCAATAATTAAGAATTTTTAGAAGTATTAAATCAGCATATTTTATTTCACGGCCTACTTAGGTTTTTCTCTTACTAGAATATAAACTCCATAATTATGCATAGTTCTTACTTTAGAAAGCAATCAATGACTCAAAGCGTTTAAAAAAACATATAAATATAATTTATTTTTATTAATTAATTTGTCATTTCTGGCATAATTGGGAACTTTATTATAAAATCTTAAAGGATTTAAATGGCGTAGACCTATGTAATCAAAACCCTCAAGACCTTATCTTCCAAAACTTTAAGTCATGATGTGTATGTGAACACTAAGAAAAAATATTCTGTAAACAGAAGAATGTGAATGCTGATTAGATAAAATAGTTATGATTTGAGACAGTTTGATTTAGATTTTACGCCTGATGATTTCGATGAATTTTCAATCGTTGTACGTAACGGTGAACGGCGAAGTGCCTGTTTGTACGATGGGCTGGTGGTGTCAGTAGAATACGCACGGATGCTGATCTACTAAGCTTCAACCGTTCCGTAACATGAGTAACATACAGGTGTGATGGATCTTGGCTATGCAGATATTTGTGTACTATTTTGGTAATATTTTACTCAATCCGTTGTTGAATATGAAACCAATAAAGATCTTGAGTCTTGACTAGCTAGACCTTCATTAGCGTTTAACAGGAGATGGCTGGTATACATCCAGAGATTGACGGAACCTCGAGATCCTATTGTCAAATGAGCCTGTAGGCTTTGGTTGGCAGCGGCTGTCGACCTGTGTATCGTTGGCGTACATTTGACATTAGAGTTCATGAGCCCATGTGTCATGATGACTTCTTTAGTTTTAACTCTAATGCATGTAAAAATGTTGGTCCAGAAAATGTTCCTGTTTAATTTTGTTAGCACTTGACATTAAACAATTTAGTACCGTACATTTAATACTTTTTTTGGTTTTAAAACTTAAATTGTTATAATTCAAGATTTCGATTGCCAGTCAAACATCAAAAATGATTATTACATGGTCTGTGAAAACAGCTGTTCAGGACATAATGCCGAACTATTAGATAGATCTTGTTCCTTTAATTATTATGGCAACCCTGGCTTGGATTTTCGGTTGAGTTGGACCAGCGATACAAAATACATCACTTCTGGAGAAAGAAAATATACAAAACATTTACCAAAATTAATTAATGACAATTTGAAGTCAATTAAAATTGAAGACCAACTAACTGTCATGGCTAATATGGATGAAACAACCTTCGAATGTTTCATTGAAACATTTTCTGATATCGGAACATGTAAACTCTCCAAACTAAAAGTTGAACGTAAGTTGATTTTAATTATATTAAAAAAAGTAATTCAAAAAGTTATCAAATTTAAAATATATTTAGATGTGAAACCATTTAATAAAAACACTCTTGAAATGAACATGGACAACCTCAAAGACACATCATGTGCAGTTAATAAAAGCCATCAAATAGACTGCATATATTTCTGGGAATACAAATCATCAAAATCCTATTTTAAAGTCGACAAACAAGTACTAACCAAAGTTGACATAACTTTACCTGGTTTGTATATCTGCACAGCCGTTTGCCAACTAGGAGCATTCAAGGATTGTAGCATTCAGGCAATGGAGATTGTTGTTTTTCAAACAGCTAAAGTTAAAAGTAATTACAATTTTATTTACATTAAAACACAAATAATAATTAAAAAAATAAAAATATCAAACGTTTTCTAATCGAACAATTCTTATAATAGTTTTTTTTAGCTATTTTCCTTATTAACCTCATTTCATACATTATATTTTTCTTCAACAGATTTACTCATTGCTGCCGTTGTTTTACTTTTGTCATTAATTGCTATTTTTTGCATATGTTTCCGTTATAAACAAATCAAAAGGTATTTTTGATTATTTATTGAAAATTAAATTTAAACTAAATTCATTGATTTATTTATCGATTTTTGCAGAAAACGTTCCCATAGAATAGATGATGAAAGTCGCAGGTTGTGTTTTGTCAGAGAGAACAGTGCAAACGATAATGAAACAAATCCGAATACTTTTGATGAAATGGGCAGCTTGATAAGGTTTTCTATTAAACCATTTTAATTTTGCTCAATAAAAACGCATGTTTAAAACAAGAAACAATAGAAGTTATGATTCCATAAACCTAGTGAAAAAGAAAAAGCGAGTTATAATTTAAACCACTGAACTTACTCAGCGGGTGTCTTTTTAAAACTCGATATGCGGTTAATAATGAGTTTTTTGCCAATGAGCCATGATTAAATTCACATTAATTCTGCGTGTCTTAAAAATAAACAAGAATAAAATCTAATTTTTTCAACGCCATAAAACAAGACCCTACTATAATTCACGCACAGCTCGTTTGTATCATATTTACATCAGCAATACAGATAATCTAATGGTTTTAGAATGAATGGAAAAACCCTACAATATATTCAGTGTTAACTGTTAACTAATCTTTTTATCAGTCTGCTGATCACTCACGTCATTTCACGAAAACTGTTTTGTTTCATATTTCAACTACGTATTCCACTCTTTCAACACCACCTACTTGAATGAATGAATGAATGTTAGACAAGGTGGCGTAAGTCCATGTTAATGGGCCTCAAGGCCACCGAACAGGTGTGTTTTGAGGATCTTTCTGAAATTTTCAATGGTGCAAGCGGATATGACTTCTGGTGGGAGTTGGTTCCAGATTCTTGGCCCAGCAACCTCAAATGACCTATCTCCAGCACTCTTGAGACGCCCTGCCGGAGCGAAGAGAAGCGACGACGAAGAGGATCGAAGTCGTTTTCGACATGGCATGTCATGTAGGCGTTGGAGTGATGAGGCAAGAGGTTATTGTAAGGTTTATCGACAGTTAATCGACCTTAATTGAAAAGTCGATTATCCTGCGAAGGAGTCGATTATCCTGCGAAGGGTTCGATTATCCTGCGAAGGGTTCGATTATCCTGCGAAGGGTTCGATTATCCTGCGAAGGGTTCGATTATCCTGCGAAGGGTTCGATTATCCTGCGAAGGGTTCGATTATCCTGCAAAGGGTTCGATTATCCTGCGAAGGGTTCGATTATCCTGCGAAGGGTTCGATTATCCTGCGAAGGGTTCGATTATCCTGCGAAGGGTTCGATTATCCTGCGAAGGGTTCGATTATCCTGCGAAGGGTTCAATTATCCTGCGAAGGGTTCGATTATCCTGCGAAGGGTTCGATTATCCTGCAAGTCGATTAACCAGCGCACGCTTTGCTGTGCATGGCAACAAAACGCTTCCGCATGGGTCGATATAGGTATATCAACCTAAGTGACCATTGGATCCTATTCAATTCTCTGGTCTATTTAAGGATGGCTGCTTATTCACTTGGTGGTGTTTTTACATAGACTATAGGCTAAACACTTCTATATCAGCACTGTACTGCAGTATCAATATTTAAAACATATTAGAAATTTTTCTGAATTATTTAAAAATATATTTAAAAATTTTCTAAATTTTGAATTGAGAGTTTGAAATTTTTTATTTTTTTTTATAATTCAGTCGCTAGAGTTACGCGCTATAGGCAAGTTCCTGTATTCGCCCAGAAGGCACACACACAAAATAATCATCTATCTCATCTACAAAAAAGACAAAAAAACATTCTTAGACTTTACATTGGTTTAGCATAAATACTAAAAGCTACCATTATAGTTTAAAACGTTGGCCCTGATTGTTTCACATTCTTTGATGCGGCCCACGTTTTCAGTTATAGAATTGTACTATCGTACTGATAGTTTTTATTATGTATACTAGCTGGCAACCCGGCGTCGCCCGGGTACTTTTTTGGTTTTTTTATGTATACATTTATGCAAATAGCCTGGTCAGTTTAGAATTAAAATTAAAAAAAGATATATTGCCTGGCCATTTTAGAATCAGTTGAAATGAGGCAATTGAGATTATTTTTTAAATATTTATTGACATCAAATTGAATGGTATTGTTGAGCGTAATGGATGGTCAACCTAATAAATTAAATGAATAAAAAGTTACTGTTCACTAAGCCTCTGTGTAATAAAATAAAATTAGTTAAAACAAAAATATTCAATCACACGTAGGCACTCTAATGTAATGCCTTATAGTGAACAATGTTTTTAATTTTCTACTGTGAATAAATAGATAATGCATAAAAACAAATATACTTTAAATATATGTCAAACATGAAAAAACTAACCGTCTAGTAAAACGCAAACAAGCAAACAAACTAAAACGTTTAACAAAACAAAAAACTAGTTTCGTTGTTATAGAGTCGCTATATCCAACAGTTCCTGAAATGAATACGCCTTTACTCCGCTAATATTGTACCTTGAGGTAACTTGTAAAAGGAAAATGCATCGATTAAAAATTCTTTCATAGACAATAAAAATATTCATGTAAACCACAACGGTTTAAAAATAATAAAACGGCGACCACTACGTCAAAAATAACCAAGAAATAAGACTTGGAAGAGGTACTAGTTTTCTGTATAACTCATTAATTTCCACAGTTTTCCAAGTGTTTTGCCATTCATTTAGAATCTTTGATTTGATTATTTTCTTGTATTCTGGAGTTTCAATGGTAACATCTATATGGATTTCGGTGTAAGTGGTTGCCGTTTTGGCAAGAACGTCGGCAGTTTCATTACCCTGCACGCCAATGTGGCTTAGAATCCAGACCAACTTGCATACAACGTTCCTATTTCTGAAAAGATTAGTTGTAGTTTGTACGACAGATTGTTGGCAGTGAGATTTTGCAAAATTGTGACAAATGTCTAATGATTTGACGGCACTTAAAGAATCTGTAAAAATTACAAGATTTTGTAGTGGATCAGATTCTAATGCATTTGATGAAAGTAAATGATTTCCATATAGATTAAGAGCTATTTTGATTGCTTCTATTTCTGCAGCAAAAATTGAAATGTTGTCCGATGTTCTTCTGGACATTCTGAGACTGGTTGATGGAGCATACACACCAATGCCTATCAGCTAGTAAAAGTTACAGCATAAAGAAAACAAAGAAAAGTACTACAGTTAATAGTAGCCTATGCACTACGAATATTCAGTTGTTAATCAATATGAATAATTATAGAGCGCCTCCGGTCATTTCCTTTGTGTGCCTTGTGGGCATCTGCAGAAACTTGCCTACGGTCATCTAGCATGTAACTCTAGCGACAGAATTATTAATTAATAAAAAATTACCAACTTTGAATTAAAAATTCAGAAATTGTTTAAATTAATTTAAGATAATAATACTGCAATTATGCTGATATAGTAGTACTTAGCATACAGTCTATATGAAAACACCACCAAGTGAATAAGCAGCCATCTTTAAATAAACCAGAGACAATGGTCACTTGGTTAATATACCTATATCGGCCCATGCGGATGCGTTTTGTTGTCATGCACAGCAAAGCGTGCGCTGGTTAATCGACTTGCAGGATAATCGACTCCTTCGCAGGATAATCGGCTCCTTCGCAGGATAATCGACTCCTTCGCAGGATAATCGACTCCTTCGCAGGATAATCGACTCCTTCGCAGGATAATCGACTCCTTCGCAGGATAATCGACTCCTTCGCAGGATAATCGACTCTTTCGCAGGATAATCGACTCCTTCGCAGGTTAATCGACTTTCCAATTTAAGTCGATTAACTGTCAACTGTCGATAAAAACACAGTTCCCCGAGGCAAGATACTGTGGGGCCATTTCTCTGAGGCACTTGAAAATGATGAGTGTCAACTTAAACTCTATCCTGCGTTCAATTCTAAGCCAGTGAATTTCGTGGAGTATTGGGGTAATGTGGTCATGTTTGCGTCTTTTCGACGCGAGCCTAACGGCAGCATTGATAACGGGCTGCAGGCGTCGAGTGAGGGTTTTGGGAAGCCCGACTAGAACTGAGTTGCAGTAGTCGAGCCTCGAGAGTATCAATGAAGTGATTGTTTACCATTCCCTCTCAGCCGTCTGTAGAAACTTCATTGCAAAATCAATTGACGTGACTTTAAACTGTGTTGATAAACTGGGCTGCTGTTTCTCCACACTCCACACCCCAATGACTTCCAGTACTCCACCACATTTAAACAAAAATCCTCTTGATTATGTTTAAATCTTGTTTCAGTTGAAGACAAGCCTGCCTATCTATAGTTCCAGATTACAGAATCCATGCTAATGAAAACAGGCATAAATATTGCAAAAAGCCTTGTTCACATGCATCAGTGAGTGATCAGAAAATCGTAGCAGCCGACTACAAAACTCCAAGAAAATATTTTTCTCTATATCTAAACTATAAACCAAATAATCTAACTGTACTTCTATAACTAATTTAAGTTACGCTATAACGAGTTTTCAAAGTCGTGTGCCTTGGCTCTATCAATTCATTTTATCATTATTATTGGAATTGCTAGAGACTAGCCTCAAAATCACAATTTTATAAAATATAGCCAAATATAATTAGCATTATTTAAAGTTCTAATATACAAAAATATCTACATACATGCATACGTATTTACAAGAAAATTATATTTGTTGATTATAAAATGCGTGGCTAACAATGCAAAAATTAAATTTAGTAAATTTTTATATTTCACGGATTAAATTAAGCAATTTTTTTTATCAAATTGATTATTACCAAATCTTTTTTTTTATATTTAAATTCGTTTTAATAGTTTTTTTAAAATCTTTAATTTGTTTCCAGTGTTGTTCCATTTCATGACTTGAACATGGAAAAGTTTTTCTTTCTGGAACCTTTCACGTTAGTTTGGTTGAATTTATTAGAAAAAATTTGAAACAAAGGTTGTTTAAAGTTTTTAAAAAGTTTAAAATTTACAAGCAAATTTAAGTTTTTAAAAAGTGTTGTAAAAAGCAATTATATACTTTAATAGCCAATTAAACAATTAAATTTTAAGAGCGTAATAACTGTCTGGAAAAAAAATTAATTGTTTATATTTTGTTCAGTGATGAAGATGAATTTGTTTATGTCGATCAAATGTTAGTACAGAAGTTCTTCAAATGGGTCAGAGTTAGTGAACTCCCGCATAAAGATAGATTGCATGGACTGCTGCTGGACGAAAAAGTTGTTTTATTGTTGTTTAATTTCAGAATTTTAGATATTGTTTAATTGATTTTTAAATTTTGTAAATTTAGTTTTTAAGTAGTAAAAAATTGAAATTTGCTATTTTCCATAAAATTGATTTTCTCTATTGAAGCAAAAATTGAAATGAATATTTTTGGTTTTACCATATCTTTTACTGCACATCTAGTTTCAAGTTTTTGAGTTTTTTAAAAGCTTTTACTGTAAAAAGTAAAAATAAAACAATTTTCAGATGAAATAGAAAATGTTTGTTTTTTGGCTATAGATTCAGTAAAAAAAATTGTCTAAAAATTTTAAAAACGTTATCTGAACTAAGCAATCTCAGGGAGGTCAAATGAAGATAGAATAATAATGTTTTTATTTGCACTGCAATGCGATCTTGCATCAAATCGTATTTCCGAGTAATACGGAATAGCACTTTTTTAGTTACCTTTATTTGAAATATAAACTATTTCAATGATTGTTGTAAACCTCAACATCGTCATTTATGTAATTATAAAACAATTGACTCTTCTTGAGAATTTTTCTAGTTACTCAATCATTGGTTTTTTAATCTTGACAGAATTTTAGTGAACATCTAATATATTTTCATTTGATATTTCAACATGAGAAAAAATTCAAAAAGAAAATAATTTCCAAGTAAAAATTATTATGTTCAATAATATGTTATATTTATGAAATTTGTTCATTAAAAACATAATTACCAGACAAAATAAAAAAAATCATGTTTTAAAGCGGTTTCATTTATTTTTATCGAACAGCATGATATATCCACAAAACAAACTAGGAAAAACCTTACACAATCCGTCAGGGAAATATGTTGTGAAATTCTATTTGAATGGAGAAATAGAAAAGGTTTTGTGTTAAAAACAATTTTTAATAAATTTAAAATAAGGTAAAAAATTATTAATATTTATTTTCAAGATAACTATTGATGACAAACTACCTGTGGATGAAAACGGAAATCTGCTTTGTTCATTTTCAAAAAATAAAAATATAATTTGGTTGTCATTACTTGAAAAAGCTTACAACAAATTTTTGAAAATAGATGAACTAGGTGCTTATGATGTGAGTTGTTTATTATTTCTATTAGGTATATAGTTTTTAAAATGTCTTACTAATGTTTAGCCCCAGCATTTTAATTTTTGTGTTAATTTAATTCTTTCAGCCATTTAATTCAGTGAATAAATAAATACTTAACATTGTAGCATTATTTATTTATTTTGCAATGCATTTAGTTTTCAAACATTTAAAGTGTTTTACTAATGCTGAGTAACAATCAATTTTTTGGGCTATGAAGCTATTCATAGGTTGTAAACACAAACTAGGCCTCAGAGTCAGTTAAATTAATGCTTGGGATTTGCAAGCCACTGGGTTTTACGACTAGCATTATTACAAAATTACAATGGCCATAAATAACATTTTCTAAGTGATTTTCTACTATCATTTTGCAAAAGTTATGAAAACAAATTTATACAAAGACAACTTTTGAAATAATTATTTTAAGATAATTGCCTGCATTTGTTTTTAAATTTAACATATTATTTAAACGCTAGGTCTCTGTGACAGAGACTCTGTCATAGATATCTGCTAGGTAGTTATTATTATGCTGTCAGGTTTTGTATTTCTAAAAAGTCATAATACATAGTGGCATGGAGCAGGGGGCGAAAGTATCAGTAGCTTTCTTTGGCAGAGGGTAATACAAAAATTTGTAATTTCCCAGCCATTAATCTAATGATAGGCTAAAATATTATTTATAAAACAACAGGTTTTTGAGATATACAAAAACAAAAACGCTTCAGCTAAAATTGACTCTATTTACACATTTATTTTTAAACCACGTTGAATATTCTGCAAACATTTTCTGCAAAGTATGTTCAACCTTAAATCATGCATTATGTCTGCCTATTTCAATGCCGTATTTATTCTTGCAATCCTCTAACTACAGCGATTTATCAATTGAAATTACGCTCTAATGGCTTTTCTGCAAGTCACAAAATTGTTTATTATATCTTTTTATAATATTACTGCCCACTAAAGGTTTTGCTTATAACTTATGGGTGTCTTTTGATGCGAATGAATAACCATTGCTGTTTCACTCTTGTTGTTTTAAAACTTCTTAAGTGAATTAAGTATTATAGCTAATGATGTGTAACTAATCACAAATGTTGATACAAATTTGGTTTTTGTCAAGATATTTGTGTACGTAGCTGCTAATTTATTAACAATTCACTCATTTGTCATTGTTCAAGTTCAACATGAATAAAATGTGTATACAATAGTGAACATGTTTTATCGTAAACAAGCTAAAAACTAAAAACACTTTCAGCCACAATACTAATCTAATCTTAGCCTGACACAAACTTACATTGCATTTGATATATTACGTTAGAAACTAAAAGCCATTTTAAATAAAAGTTTTGTATTTTTTGAAATTAGAAACATATTTACATTTACGTATGATGATTTTTTCAGATTGATAATCTGTTATGGATTACAGGCTGGATACCTTTCAAATATTATACTCATGATCAATTTGATCTTAAAAAAATTATTAAAGAATATAAAAAAGGAAATTGTTTTGTTTATTTAAAGAAGAATTATTACGATTATGGATTTTATGCTTTGCTAGATATTCAAGAAACTGACGTTAGTATACTCTAACAACTGTAGACAGTTTAATTTTTTTTTAATTTTATTAAATTAGTAGCAATTTTTACTTATTGAACCATGTAGGTTACTAAAACATAAAAAAAAACAAAATTAATTATATTAATTATTTGTTATCAGACTGGTTTTCAGTTTCAATACAAAATATTAGAACCATTGTTTTCAAAAGTTGATTTGGGTAAGACATATTTTTATAAATTATTTTTAAATCATAAAACAATGTAATAAAAACTTTTTTTATTCTCAGAAATAATAACATTTGATTGCACTTCAATCAACCAGTGCGTTCATGCATGGAAACAAGAATTCTTGTATATAAATATTTTATGGAATCCAGAATTATTTGTTTATCAATCTTTTTATCATAAGTTAGTTTTTTTTTCAAACTTTGTGAAACTTAAAATTGAATCAAAATTATCCATAGCTTTTTATTTGATGAACTTTATAGAACAAAATTGTTCCGGTCCAATTCTTATTTTTTATTTAATTATGGAGCTTGTAAAATGCATGCATATAATTATTATAATTAAGGATAATTAAATTAAAAAACGTTTGTTGTTAGTCATCTAATCTGTGTTGCCTGTTGTTATTATTTAAATTATTACATGGGAACACTTGTAGACATTGCACAGTTGAGATATAGCGCACCATGTAACTTTACTTGAAAAAGCATTGATTAGTCTTATGTTATCTTGATTTGTGTTTTTGACTAGTTTGAGTAATTCAATTTAATTTTTTAATTACGGTTTTAAGTCCAGTCTACATTTTGGGGTTATGCAATTCTTTAAATACGTTTTTTTATTTGTCTACTATTATACAGGTTTCAAATATGGTTTAAAAAGTTTAAAATATTTTGTTTATTCACGTAATAAATTAATTTTATATAATATATTTAAATTGTTGAGTTTATTACTTATACTAAAGTCAGAAAAACACTCGTCGATGGTCATCTGATGGTGAAAAACTGAATGTGAACAACCGCTACAAATTAGAAATTGACTGCAGTGGTGATGATGATGATGCAACGTGTTTTCTGCTGTTGCCTGAAAAGTGCAGTCTTTCCATGCTTATTGTAAATGAAGCAAATGTCAAATCACGTTAGTTCAGTTTCACATAAAACTTTCTTTTGAACACCGGTGATTTTAACGGTTTAAAAAAAAATTATTTTTTAGAAAATTTTAATTCAGTGTATTAAATTCAAAATTAGACAAAAATATTTATTTATATTTAAAATAATTGACAAAATAAAACGTTTTTTTAACTTATTTATTTATTTCTAGAAGCCCAATCCAGTCAAATAGGAAATTTCATTGAGTTGAAAGTTAAGCCTGGTCACAATTCCTTCAATGTGTTAATATATCATCGTTACATCAAATCAAAAAGTAAATGCAATCTCAACATTTATTCAAATGCCAAATTCACTCTCACTAAACAACTCCCTGTTTTCTTCATTTATGAAGACAGCGTAAGTCTTGAAGTTCAATGATGTAAAACAAAATCTCTAAAAAATAAATTTATTTCAAATTTGAGTATAATATTGTATAATATTGTCTACATAATAAACATTGTGGATTGATTGTTTTATATTATTGGTGTTTATATTTATTATTATATTATTATTATAAAACTTGAACAAGATAAAGTAATTTGATTGTAATATAATTACACGCAGTATGAAGTTTCCTTTCCATTTTTTCTAACTTGTTCTGCTCTGCAAAACAATGAAAATCAGACAATAGTTTCTATTCAAAAGGGTTGGAACATGTTAGTTAACTATTTAGTTTTTAATTTTTTAATGTTTAAATAACTTCTGTTGCTCACCAACTAAAATGTTTAATAATGTATTCTGTTGTCATCGTTGTCGTTGTTCTTGTCATCAGTTTGATCATCATCATCATCATCTTCTTCTTCTTCATGATATTCATTATCATCATTGTCATATCATCGTTATCACTATCAACATCATTAAACAAATATCGTTTAATTAAAATTTATGGTAAATTTTTGGTTTGTTTTATTATATATAGCTTATTTAATTATTTTCAACTGTTTCTCTTTTATTTTCATGCATTAATATACACAACAGTTTTTCAGTTCACTTTATTAAAAAAATATTTATAACAACTAAGAAAAATATTTGTATAAACGCTTAGAATCTTGAAAGAAAAAATTGGAAAAATTAAAGTGGAAAAAATCAGATCAACAAATTCTTTTGAAGACATTTCTCTGGTAGAAGAAAAATGTTTAACGCCAGAGTAAATATTCTACTTGTATTTGGTTATTTGTAGTACTAAAATTAGTAATTTTTTTAATTTTTTCTATTTCAAAATAATGACAGAAAACCAATTTTTGTCTTTTAATGGCATCTTCCTTTGATTTGATTGGTTTACATTTGATAGCTTTTCTGCGAATAAACAAATTATTGCTATTTTAATTTCAGTTTCAATTATTCTTATTTCTACTTGGAGAACATTCTGGAAGATAAATACAAATTCAGCTTCTTTGTTGACGACGACGACGACGATGATGTTAATGATGATGATTATAATGATGATAAAAATAAAGACATGGTAAACGTCACCGTGTTCTCGTCTTGTGTTGTTTCTATATTTGTTGAAGAGGTTACTAAAACATTTATAACTGGGTTAGTACAAATGAGTTTTCTACTTTTAAGCAAAAAATTAAATTATTCACATTACTATATTTGTTCACATAATCACACACTTTTAAATTTTAACATGTTTTAACAAAAAAATGTCATTTAAATTTGTTTTCAATAAATGTATAAATTGAATCGCTGGTATGACAAACGCCGCAAGTTTATTATATTTGTTGCCTTTTTGGTACTTCAGTTTAAAACAAAAAATAGTTTAAAAATATTACTACAAAAGAAGAAATTATAATTTAATTTCAGAATCTATTTAAATATAACTTTATAACAGCAAAATAAGCACATCTTTTGTAACATTTTAATTCATTAACACAGGTTTTTTTTGTTATGTTATCAAAATAGTTCAGTCAAAACATTGTAACATTTTTAATGCTTCCTGACGCAAATAAAAACAATTTCCTGCTAAACATTTACTAGTCATTCTCTGTTAGTCTTTTTCCTATTAATATCAAATTCTACTCAAGTTCAAGCTGAGCCAACGTTAAAGCTTTAAAGAGCTGTAAGCAATTTTTCATTTTGGAATCAAATCAGGCAGCTGGGCTTATCTCTCAATTAATTTGTAGTGTGCTCAGTCAGCTGGAATAGAAAAAACAGCCAATGACATCTCACAATACTTTATAGATAATCATTAACTGGAGGGGTTGTAGAGTTGATTAGGAACCTAGAAGTGACTGTTGATGGTAATCAATCATACCTTCAAGAATCATAGCAACAACATCATACTTTTTGAATTTATTTGTTACCGACTTCTCCACCCATTTGCACCCCAAGACAGAATTGTCCAAATAATGCTATCTGTGTCTATTTTGGACAGTAATGTTGCGAGTACGAGTACCATAGTATCAAGTACGAGTACTTGAAAAACGTACTCGAGTACAAGTACGAGTATCAAGTACTACATCTCTGCTACTCAGTACTGAATGGAATAACGAGTACGAGTACCACGGCTTCGAGTACGAGTCCGAGTACTAGTACTTAAAAAACGCACTCGAGTTGTACTCGAGTACGAGTACGAGTACCAAATACTACATCACAAATTAAGGTATAACATAAAATTTTGTTTAGAAGTATTAGATGAAATGATCTTCACAAGTATAACATCAAATATTCTTTATAAACATAATATCAAACAATCTTAAATTTGGTTTCCCAGTTCGACCTAAAGTTTTAGATCCAGGCCCGAATGGCTAGTCAGTTGAACCCAGTATAAGCATAATTACAAACATAAAATGATTTTTTTAAATTTTAATCATTTTATTTTAATTACTTATTTAAAAAAATATTTTTCAAATTTTTTATGCAGGCAGAAAAGATGAATCACTAGATGCGTTTAAATGAATTTATAATTGATTCAAACAAAATAAAGAGTACTTTTACACATCTACGTCTGTTTTTAAAAACTTTATTTGTTCGGATGCCATAGATTTTTGTACAAAAACAAATGCAATAAAACTGACATTGGTTTGCGGCTACGGAAGACATAACAAACCGACCACAGTAGTGCTTGCTGCGTAGATGTTCATTGCGTACACCAGAGATAAACTGTTCGAACTCACTCCAACGCTTGCGCCGTAACCATAACTCGCTTGGTGAAGAAAGCTATTTATAGCCACCGCCTGAAGCAGTTTATCAATTAGCAAATGTTCTATTTTTTTCTTTGAACGTAATATTTTTTATCTCTTTACCAATAAAATGATTTTTTTTTATCACTTATTCTATTCATTCATTTATATTGAAGTGTGAACTCTTCGATGATAGTCTAAGCCCAAGTGGCTCATTAAGACTAGTAAATGCTTCCAAGCACAATTTTTGAATCCGACAATAAGAAAACCTAAAACGATACTTAAAGTTTTCTTAGTTAACCAATTAATTATTACAAATTATTTAGTAGATTTTCAAATAAATATTTTACAGAAATATTAAAATTGTACTCAAATTACTGCAATTATTATTAAAAATGTCTATAATGCTTCGATTTTTTGATTAAATTGGATTTCTAAGAAATGAGAAAAAGTAACTAAAAGATAAATATTGAAACTAAAACAGTTTTTTAACATAATTAAAATAATAAAAATGCTTTTAATTCAGCACTAGTGTATTTTTATCAAACTTTCAATGCAAATTGTTTTAGTCAGGCATCATAGCGCTTTCATTCAGTTCATCGTATGTCTCTTCGTAGTCTTCTATAGTGTCGTAAGGATTATAATCACCACTTTCGTATATCAAGTCAAGATAGGGAGGTATCTTGTAGTCACTCCGTGATGGTAGTGATCCACTACGTCTGCGAGAAAAGTGTCTTGACGATCTTCTTCTTGCATTCCTTTCACTTTCGTCATATATCAAGTCAAGATATTCAGGCAGGAAGTAGTTCTGCGTACCTGGAGAAAGTTCGTCGTTTTCTGATTTGGTTGAAGGGAGATCCGGGAGAGGAACCGTATAGCTGCTTTTAGATATTTGCTCGGGCTGGACTGACTGGTATCCATTCAAGCTTAACAAGTGCACGGGTTTGTCTGGTGATCAAAAAAACAATTAGGAAAAATTAGTTAATAATTTTGAAATGAGCTACAGACTAACTATAGTGGTTGTCTATTTTTTGTTTTTTCTTTGTTAAAGCCAATGCTACGAGTAGAATAGCAGCTAATGCCGACAATCCAAATATTGTATATATTTCGACTGAGTTCCGCTTTTTATCCAAGCCAGCTAAAAACAAATGCAAAATTAGAAAATCTTAATTGAATAAGTTTTAAAAATTATTGTATTTTTTTTACTTTCATTAACTGTATTTTTAACTTGTTTTTGAATAGAATCTTTGATTTCGTCTGAAATTTTTATTTTAACAAATTATTTAAAACAGTAGAAATGAAAATAAGTTAATTTCGTATAATTCATATTTCGTAAAAAACATTTTATCCAAATACAATCATACCATAAAAATAAAAACTTGGAGAAATAAATTGAGTTTTCAAAACGGGCCAATTTGCTGCGTAATTTAATTCTGCGTTTGATCCATTCTTTGAAAGACTGCATTTAAAACCAAGAGAAACATTAAAACTTGTTCCGTTGCTAAAACTAGAATTTCTTCGAAACGACATCCACATATGTCCGTTTGCTACTTCAAAAGTGAAGTTATCATTTAATGGTGATACTGGAACATTTTTTACCATATCATACCACGTAAGAATCGTGTGGCAAGAATCGCCAGAATAAAAGCTAAGAGAGCAATTTATGGTAATTTCTTCATTCCATTGTACTTGTATCACGTTATGAGTAAGAACTGTTGATTGGTTTGTAGTGATGCAACTGAAATTATTCTCTGTTCAACAAATAAATTTAAGCTTGAAATTCTAACTAAAGATTTGTGACACCATGCATTTTAATGCGAATAAGTTGAAAATAGCTTTAAAATGTCAATATTTGGGCTTATTCTGAACAAATTCATCTAATGTTAATTTTGATAATCACATATATTTATTAACAAATTAATAATAGAAAAACAATTTTGAATAAATATTTGATATGCATTAGCCAATTTTTTCAAAAAATAATAGTACTGCCTAGTCATCATCAACGAGCCTATGGGCACAACTGCGGATAGATTGAATGCCAGGAAGTAGATTTATTAGCTTTTCAAAAGGACGTGCTAAAAGTGTTATCCATAAAATCAAAAACAATGTAAAATATTGAAAAAATAAGATTTACAAACCAACAACAATGACGCTGGCTCCATAATGGCCTGAATCTGCAACGATTTTTTTCAGACAATAATACTGTCCAGCACTTGATGGTGTGGCATTTTTAATTTTTAAATCATATCTACCGGTTGATTCCTGAATGAAAAGTTCATAGAGATGAGAATTGTTCCTTAAAATTGTGCGATCGTTGGTGATTTCTTCTGTGCCTTTTTTCCACACAGCTATTTTTCTTTCTATTAACCGACATGTGAGAATTGCATCATCTCCTACGGTTACTATGGTGTTTTGTGGATGATCGTTCAAGTCAATAGAACTATCTGTAGACGCGTCTGTTTTAATTTAAAAAATAATTTCATATTTAAAAAGTATTGACATTTTTGGGGTTTTTTGGAAATTATTATGCTGTTTTTAACAGCATTAAATTTACATTTTGTCGTTTTTACACATTTTTACTTAACTTGACTTCTCTGTCTGTCTGTCTGTCAAATTTTGCAATCGATTTTAAACTAACTTCCCGATGAACTAGAGACTTAAAAATTTAAACATACCTCCAAACAATGCATTCTATCAAATTTTTGGATTGATTGGACAAAATTTATTAAAATAATTAATTGTCTATGCTAATATGCTCGTTGTTTATGTAACAGAATGTGGCCTACACAATCAATTATATAAAAGTGTGTTTTTAAAAAACCTTGTTTTTTTATTCACTTGTTGATTCACTTGTTTATATTTTATTATGTGTGAATAAATCTAAGTAGTAGATATATATTATTATACAGGCTGCGCAAAATATTCCGTGTTAGCACGGCAACACCCAACTGACTATAATGTAGTTATGTTCTAAAGTTAATTAACAGAATCTCTTACTTCTTCAACTAATCAAGAGCACATTTACATCAAATCTGGTATAAGAGTAAATACCGAGATACCAAGTTAAACTAATAACATCACATTTATTTTCATTATAACTTATTGCTGTATAATGGTATGGTTTTACTTGCCAAAAATACTTTAATGTATTCCACTTATAATATATTTGGTTATAGCAAGTTCTGCTTGTAACAAAATCGTTAAGAGCTCGTTTTCAAATCGTTTATTTAGCATAAAGTACTTTGTTGCACAACTGTACTTCCGAGGCTTTGTGGCACTTTGTGCAACCGTTTTTACTTCCAGTCGCTTTTTTTACCGGATTATGATATAATAAATTGTTTGTGTTATAAAAACCCAAATTTTTTTTTTAAATATTGATCAATGATGAATTGAAGCACTTTCTCATCGGCCCACCCCATCGTAATTCGTAATTTCTATTGTTTAAAATAAACAAGCCAAACGTGAGTATTCTCAGCCAGTTCTGGAGAGAAATAAAGCACTCGTTGGCGGGAAAAAAACTGGCACCAGATTCTGGACACGCATAAATTAACATAATTTCTGAATCTGTTTTTTGTGACACACACTCCAAATTTTGGTGTCGAACGACTGGTACCAGCGAAAACTGGTCAGTGTGTACTGGGCTTCCGTATTTCTTAAATTAACAGCTTTTAAACTGAAACTTTCACAGAAATTTTCAAAATCAGGGATAACTGATGTTAACCGCAAAGTAGTAAAAGTTGTTTAATTTCAGCCTAGTAGGTCGATGCACAACACAATCCAGGATTGAACTAATTTAATACCAAAGCACTGACTTCACATGGCCGCTCCAGATTGTAAAACAAACGCATAGTACTATCCCATTAACACTACTGAATCAAGAATAATTTAAACAGTTCAAGTTTACCGTTTTGTAGAACCGTTGAAAGAACACCAGAAATTAGTAACAACACTTTAATTTTTTTCATTTCTGAAGTGAATATTTAACACTTAAATATTGTATGAACTTTGATCAAAAATTTTATATCGTTGCGTTCAGGATTACTAAACTGCCTGTATTTAATATTTTTCAAAATAAAACGTTGGTTTCAAAAGAGAAAGTAGTTGTAGAAAGAAAACAGCTTGTAATCGTAAATTGAAAGAAAAATTAATTGCTCTTAAGCCGATGAAGCTAACATGTAAAACACTGACCCTTGCCTTCTATAGTTTTATGGATACATTTGTTAGACTGTTTCAAGCTTTTTATCACAAAACGTTTTAGTCTAACATTTTGATAAAAAATCAGAAATATTAATTGATAATTTTGTTTCATAATGGAAGAAATAACGTTTTGCCATAAACGGTGGCTTGATAACAATTCTGCAATAAACTAACAAAACAAATTTCCTTAACCTTCAAATCGTTTTTAATTTGCTAACCAAGGATTTACCAGTTTGCATTGTTATTAAGTTCGATTCCTGTTACATTTACATTTAATTGGACATGCTGATTGTTAAGATTGAATGTTGTCAGACCAATGGTTTGGAAATACGATTAGAAGAAGCTGTTGACGCAGTTGAACCTTATGCAAATCAACCTGCTATTTCGTTTTTACACTGCTGCATTTTGTTCATTTGTTTAACAGCTGATCCATGAGATTTGTAATTATTGTTTGGTTTATTAATAAACAGCTTAAAGTTAAAGTTGTTGCAATTTTTCTAGCATTTACATTTTACTCCATATTCCTTATCCTAATTCCAATTTGGAATTTGATTTTTATTGGGCAAACCTTTTTCATACGACATACAATATTTTGTTGCTTTTGCTTATGTCCGATGATAACTTTGAATCTTTTTTAACCTGAATAATTAATCCAAATTTGCCACACACACAAAGCATTTTCATATTCTTTATATTAAACTTTACCGCCGGTCTAGAGTGAATGTTTGCAAACCTTGAAATTGAAATTTAACTAACTTTCCGTCATCAAATTGAGCTGAAATTTGAATCATATTCATCACTTTCAGCTATGTGATATCGCCAACTTTAAGCGTAGAAATGACATTGCAAAGCTTATTTGTACGCCACTGCTCCATATTTTTTCTTCTTAACTTCATTGAAAATCTATTTGATGCAAGCTTATCAACATTGCCAATGCAATCAACTTGAGAGTTTTCTGATCTTGGATGAAAGCTTTCTCTGCACGAAGAGCCCTACGGGTTTTTGCCATCATAATCGTTGCGATCATTAATGTTTCGCAAAGGTTTTCTATAATTATCATAATAGGAGCGAATCATCTTTAATATCCGTGTATGAGAGATCACCAACAGTGACGCTTTCAACCATAGTTCTTCAACAATTACGACAACCGTTTTAGATATCTCTGTGGTAGTAGGCTTTGTAGCTGCTGTTGGTTATATCTAATGTTTTACAAACAATTAATGTTTTATTACAATTTCATTTGTTGGTAAAACAACTTGTGACATCTTTTAGGCACGCTAAAGACAGGGCTCTTTGGAATGGTTTTGTATTTTATTGAAAGATAATAAAATGTGCCTTGATCTGTATTTTTTTATGTCAATATTTAGAAATACTTCTAAAATTATTAACAGGCGGGAAAAAGTTTAAGCCAATAGCATAGATTATAATAATACCCCCTTTTTAATTCTGTTCGTCCCGAACAGCATAGTTCTCTCTGAAACCTCCGGCAAGGCCAGGAACACTCGTGGCCTTGATCACAATTCACAAACAACATGGTCAATTTTCTTGACTGTTTGACGCAGTCTCTTCCAGTCTCGCTGGAGCCTGTGTAATTTTCCGATTCACCGCCGTTGACCCGAACACCACGCCAAATCGCTACATCCCAATATCTTCACACACGACCATCTATCACAGTGGGCCCACACCAGGCCACCGACGGCTCCACGCAACCGAAGACACGGGACTTTTATTTGGTTATTCTATAACTATGTGGCCAAGATGTTTGAAAACACAAGGCGCCGATTACACCAAGGTGATAAGATAATTAATAAGAAATGCTTGCCACCCGAACACTTCATAGTTGATTGAAATAAGCTGCATTTTATTATTACCCAGTTTAAGCTAAATGTAATTTACTACTACAAATAAATGAAAGGCCGAGTTGACTTGTTCAAATTTGTTTTTGTAAACACACACTAGTCCACTATAAGATAATGATTTTCTAAACGCTTTAATAAAATTGAAGCAAGCTATTGTTTGAAATTGCGCCAAAATCATGAATGTCATTATTCGTCGTTAAACGTGAGGTGAGCAGTATAATGTTCATGGCTGATTGAGTCATAACTTATTATAATTTCTCCTATAGGCTAGTTCTGAAATCTGCTGATTCAAAAGGTTTTATTGAGTCACTTTTTTATTTCGATATATAAAATCTGAATTCTGTTCAAATAGTAAATAAAAATATAAAATGTTTTCTAAGCAAACTATTTGTTTGTCTATTTTTTTTAACTGTTTGAGATGGTCATCTGAACAAGGTATAAAACTAATAAACGGGTCATGAGGTAAAAATAAATTAAATCATTTTGTAAAATTAAATAAGATATTTGTTTATTGACAGATTCTGGTTATTTGATAGCAAAAACTGGTAAATCTGTTGAACTGCCATGCGTATTTGATGACAAGAACATTACATCACTCACGTGGAGTTATGTACCAATTGGAGAAAATAGAGAACGTTATATTTATTACACTGAAGAAAATGATACCAGGTCTAATTACGAAATAAAGTGGGAATACAACAAAACATCTTGTAATCTCACGTTGTTAAAAGCATCTGCAGAATATGCAGGACTATACAAATGTAAAACTGGAAGAACCTCATTTTGGCCAGACAAAATTAATTCAGAATTTGAACTCATAGTTGGTGGTAAGATTTTGACTTGTCAATTTTTTAAGACCATCAAATTTGTAAAAAAAAATCACGTATTATTGGAATCTTAGCTGACAAGGCCGGAAAGTAATTTTTAAATATCTTTGTAGAGAGCTTTTAAAAGTTAGAAAACAGTATAAGATTGAAAAACCAAAACATGTCGCTATGCATGCCTGTAGTAATTTCTATTGTTATGTTTTACAATGCTTTTTCATCCGATTGGGCTACAGTTTGTTTCAATAAGATCTCCACTGGCTTCGGCTACCGGAGAGAATAGTTTTCAAAGTTTCGTAAATAAAAAAGTATAAAAGCGTATGAGTTTAACTTAGAATTTCATTGGGCTAGATTTTTTTTTTAAGTAGTTTTTCTAAGCAATCGTATTGTGGCCTTTGCAAAAAAAAATGCAATGGCATTATTTAAAGAGTAAAGTTCCTTTCTAAAGAAATTGATACTATAACATAAAAATGACATAAACTTTAAATAATCTTTTAATTAAAAAATTTAAGACTTGGAGTGCAATTCAAACATCAATAACAACCTATCCATAATTGGTGAAAACGATTGTCCAAACATCAATGCGGATGTGTTCAAACGAACATGTTCATTCAACTATATTGGCAGCCCAAACATAGAATTGGGGTTCATCTGGATGAGAAATGATACTTTTGGTTTTATTGAAAAATCAACTGAGTACAGAAATGATATTCAAGTTATTGGGAAATCAAAGACACTCATTTTCCAGGATGAGGTTGCAATAAGTAGCAGCATGCAAGGATCAGTATTTGAATGTTTTATAGAAAATCATCCACTTCTTGGATCGTGTGAACTACAAATTCCGAACATTAATTGTAAGCACTTTTAATTAGTACAATCAATTCAATTTGTTTAAATTCTAATTTATGCTTACTAAAAACCAAACTTTTAAAAATAAGTTGTGTAATTGAAACGTATAAACAAGGATGTTCTTCTATTTTGTTTCCCAGAGAATTCAGTGCTTAAAAATGTACAAAATTATTTCTCATTTTTCATTGTAATCTTTATAGACACCAAACAATTTTAAATTATGCTGCAAATTTATTTATTTGTTTTCTCAAATTATTTATTTTTTATCGGCAATATCAAAATGATGAAAAATCAATTGTGTAGTGGTTTGAAAGTTTTTCAAGAGCATATTATAGTATCTACAATATTATAATACATATTTAATTAATCCAATGTAAATAGATTATAAAACACAATTGAAAATTAGTCAGATATCAAATTTAAAATTATTCAATAAAATAATAAAACACGTATATCAATTACCACAGATTTATAAATGTATTTTTTTATAATTCAGCATTTTGAATACCTCTGGATTGTTAAGGCTTTTAAAATAACTATTTTAGAATAGATTTTCAAATTTATTTTGGTTGATTTGTTTTTCTAGATGTGAAACAGCTCAACAAAAAACATTTTGAAATGGACATCTATGAGACTCAAGATACGATATGTTTCCTTAATACAAGTGAAGATGTTGAATGTTCATACTCGTGGAGATACAAACCTGATATTTCCATAAACATAACTATTGGCACGTGGAAAATCAACTATACTCCTGCTCCAAAAACAATTTACAGCTCAGTTTTGAGCAAAGAAGAAATTAATTCGACTGGTATATGGGTCTGCTCCGCTCAATGTAACATCTCAAATTCTAGCAATTGCTTAATTGATGTTGCAGAACTTCAAGTTTTTTTTTTACTAACCACAGGTGCACAAATATTTATTTAATTTCTTTAACCCAATATCAAAAATATGTCATTTAACTTATACAGACCCTTTTAAAAAAGTAATGGATCTCTATTTTCCGAAAATTGAAACTGGTTTATATTCAATTGTCACTATAGTTGCTGGAATGCTCATGTTCCTTGGGTTATTTCATTGTTAATTAAAATTTCAAAATATTGAGTTTGAAATAATAAGATGTTTTTAAGAAACATTTTAAAATTTAATTAATTTATTTTATATTTAATTTGGTAGTGCTCAAAATATTAATTATTTTTATAATTGAAATTATGTTTGAAATTAAAATTTTGTTTAAAATAAAATTATTTTTGAAAATAGAAATAATATATGAATAAAATAAATGTTTGAAAATAAAACTATGTTTAATTCCTATACTGTTATTTGCGGGTTTTAGCTTTTCAGACATTGTTAAGAATTATGGTAATGATTTTCTGAATGGTTGTGATCAACTGATTACCATATGGAGAAAGCGTAATATGGATAAACGCAGAAGGTTGCCTTAATAAATTAAAATGCAAATAATATTAAAGTCAAAATAAGTTTTTATTTCTTCCAGAAAAATGTCAAATGAATGTGAAAAAACAAAGTTAGTAGTATGTTTCATTCATTTAAAAAAAATTATATTATAATAACCTATGCCACAGTCATATCTTTTTTGTCATTTGAAAGCCTTAGACGGACTTAGAAACAAGTGTACAGATGAAGTCATTGGCGCCCGCAGGGGGGGGGGCAAGGGGGGCACTCGCCCAACCCCCTGGATTGAGTGATTAAAAAAATTTTTAGACAAAAATAGAAAAAAAATTATAATTAAAACATTTATAATTAATTGTAACAACTGCGATTCTTTCCATTGTCATATCGATATACTCATTATCATTGTCTTTGGGGATGCATCCCCCGATGCTCTATTTTTTACTCCACAAACGTTTCTCTAAACACTATGATGCATGCATGAATCATGCCAATGTGTTTTTATCATCACTAAAACCTTTAGATTTATATATTTACTTGCATGGGCCCCCACATTAATTGTAACAACTGTGACTCTTTCCATTGTCATATCAATATCATCATCATCATTATCTTTGGGGATGCATCCCCGATGCTCTACTTTTGCTTGATTTCCACTCTCATTTTCATACAATTTTTCTAACCTATTCTGCAAAGCCTTAATGGTACCAAATTTATATCTAACAATGACAGTTTGGCTGTGTCGGAGATATAAACCTCTCCAGCTAAAGCATTTTTGTAATTTTCAGCGTGTTTTTAAAACATTTTTTAATTTTTATTATGATGTTAAATAAAATAAAGTTAACTGAAAATTGTACTCTATATACCCAAGTTTAAACAACAATTTTCAACAATTTTCTTGGGGATCAATTGAACCCCAAGAGCCCACACAACTTTGGGAAAAAACAGGAGAAAATGTTTGAGAGAAGAGGCAATATGTATCTTAACTTGACTTGCAATCCTTGAGCGAGACAAAGCTACATATGACAATATGTATCTGAAAGGACATCAGACAGCAAATATATTTAACAACGCATATCATAGTGTTTTATCCAATCTTCAATTAAAAACCTAACAAAAATATCTGTTTTATGACTTTATAATTTTATAACTTTATATTTTCAATATTTATATAATTTTTATAATTTAATAATTTTAAAATTTGTATAATTTATATCTAACTGCATTCTAAAGTTTAACAACTCTATTCAATCTTCAAAATAAATAAACAAAGTTTGAACACAATTTTTGATTGTCAAACCCACTCTCTTTTAAAAAAAAACTATCAATTATTAGCTATATTAATCATTTTAAGCTATTGCTCGTAATGATTTTCACGTTAAAAAAATTAAACATAACATTTAATTTTTTACTGCTACCTATCGATTGTAATGAAAACTTTACTTTGCCCAGCACATTTTATGGTACATATGAAGTATATTCCAAACTACAAAATCAATTTAGTATGTATGTTTAAATAATATCCTTTAAGTCTATAAAAGTTAAAACTTGAAAAAAATGATTTTTGTTAAACACCACAGTTACAGAGTTGATGTTTATTAACTATATAAACCAATCAAATATAGATGTTTACCCAACTCCGCCTTCCTTTTGCAAGCCTGTCCTAAGCCTGGAGAAAAGAGGAGGGAAACGTATAAAGGATCAAATTTTGATCCACGACAGGAAGTACTTAAGTGTTTCCTACATACAGCCATTAGAGTCTTAA
The DNA here is from genome assembly GCA_963978895.1 of Erpobdella octoculata. NCBI lineage: Eukaryota > Metazoa > Annelida > Clitellata > Hirudinida > Erpobdellidae > Erpobdella > Erpobdella octoculata. The sequence goes on from OZ022240.1 coordinate 35,029,992, forward strand.
AACACCTGGTGTAAAGAACTATAAACTATAATAAAAAAAAAGATGTTTACCGTTATATATTCTTATGGCTGAGGTCAATAATATGTAAAAAAAAAAAGATGGTTGCGTAAAAATTTAACGTAGATTTTATGCAGCATGAGCAGGTGTATATAGGCATTATTTTATATTTGTAATTAAGTAGAGCACCAGAGTGAGCCAGTCAGCGTAAATACATAAAAGATACCTACTCTAGTTTTACACTTTTATAAAACTAAGAATTAAAATTTAAAGCAATAAAAAAACTAATTTTCTTGTTTATCAAACAGTGTTGATTCTGAATTTGTTAAATTACTTATAAAAAGAAAAAAAAACAAATCGATGTTAGTACTTAAGTTTACCGATTTACAAAAACAATAGCTTATTAATAATTATAAAACTTATGCATAAAACTAAAAAACCAATATATTAATATATTTAAAAACTATTTAAATTTTAAAACAATTTTATTAATTAAAATTTAACTATTTTAAATTTCAAATTATGATTGAAATATGTAATATGTAGTTTGTGTTTTAAGGAATGACATGATTTGCGAGGATCACCTTATTCCTAGACGGACAAAAAGTTATGATGATCTACACAAAAAGTCTGTTTATTAAATCAAAAAACAAACAAGTTGTAATATTGTAGGTCATTTTTTTAAATGCCAAATCAATATGAAAAAATATTCTTACCTTTAATTTCTTAAATTCTACTATTTTTCATTGTGAATCAAATTTAAAATCATTAATTAAAATTTAACTATTTTAAAGTTCAAATTATGATTGAAATATGTAATATGTAGTTTGTGTTTTAAGGAATGACATGATTTGCGAGGATCACCTTATTCTTAGACGGACAAAAAGTTATGATGATCTACACAAAAGGTCGGTTTATTAAATCAAAAAACAAACAAGTTGTAATAATTGTATGTCATTTTTTTAAATGCCAAATCAATATGATAAAATAGTCTTACTTTTAATTTTTTAAATTCTACTATTTTTCTTTGTGAATCAAATTTGAAATCATAAAAAGCTGAAGTTAATTTTTTTTTTAAAAAAACAGTGTTGATTCGGAATTTGTTGGATGTCTTACACAAAAAAGGAAAACAAACATATTTAGGTTAGTACTAAGCCAAATTCATTTATAAAAACCAACATTCAATAATAATTATTAATATTTTTTTATAATAAAAAAATTAGATAGATTAATAAAAACTTCAAATGTTATTCCTAGTATCTAACATTTTGTTTTATAATATTTTGTTTAGTTTGCTGTAATGTTTTTAAAATTTTAATTATTATGTTATGTTTGAAATACTTTATAAAAATAATACTTTTTTTATTTTATTCAGTCAAACAGTTTCTCAACGGTCATTTGGCAATAAAAACTCAAAAATAAACAATCAATATAAAATTGACAATGTCGATGAAACAGAACCATTTTTGCTGATTTAGACTACGAAATATTTTTAATTGCTTATGAAATACAACTTGCCTTGAAATATGTTTTTTTAACATTTTAACTTTTTATAAACAGGTTTTTCTCAGTTAATTAAACAGTTTTTAAACTCTCAAATATACTATGTTACTAAAAATAAATAAGATAATATTTGCAAAATTACATTGTTTTTACAGGACTGTAAAATCAATTTTGTTATATATATATATATATATATATATATATATATATATATATATATATGTATATATATATTTATATATATGTATATATATATATATATGTATTTATAAATATATATATATATATATATATAAATGAATGTTTGTATGTATGTATGTATATAGGTATGTTATTCATGAATTGCTACACCATTCATCCGATCGTAATGAAATTTTCACACAACCTTGATAGTTAAGGGGAATCAAATATAGAAAAAAAAATTTGAAATCCGTCACAAAATGAGCGGAGCGGAGCGGGAAATATATATATATGTATGTGCGTATGTATGTGTGTATGTATGTATGTGTATGTGCATGTATGTCTGTCTGTGTGTGTGTTTATGTATGAACTAGCGGAGATACCCGGCGTTGCCCGGGTTTTTTAGAGGTTTTTCTAATGTTTGTCTCTTTCTCTCCCGTTTCCTTTCCCACCTGCTTTTCACTCCTGTTCGCTTTCCCGTTTTCGGTCGTTTTCCCGCTGCCGGTCGCTTTCCCGCTCCCGGTCGCTTTCCCGCTTCCGGTCGCTTTCCCGCTCCCGGTCGCTTTCCCGCTCCCGGTCGCTTTCCCGCTCCCGGTCGCTTTCCCGCTCCCGGTCGCTTTCCCGCTCCCGGTCGTTTTCCCGTTCCCGGTCGCTGTCCCGTTCCCGCTCATGTTTGCTCTCCCATTCCCGCTCACGCTTCCTTTTCCGTTCCCGCTCGCTGTCCGTTACGGGTCGCTTTCCCGTTTCTATAATAGACAAACTAACCCACAAACATTCATATATATATATATATATATATATATATATATATATATATATATATATATATATATATATATATATATATATATATATATATATATATATATATATATATTCTTGGCAAATCTATTTTACGTTTTATAGGCTAACAGAAGTTATGAAAGAATGGAAAAGAGAAAATGAGCGTGAACGGGAACGGGAGAGCAACCGTGACCGGGAATGGGAGAGCAATCATGACCGGGAACGGGAGAGCAAGCGTGAGCGGGAACGGGAAAGCGACCGGGAACGGGAAAGCGACCGGGAACGGGAAAGCGACCGGGAACGGGAAAGCGACCGGGAACGCGGAAAGCGACCGGGAACGCGGAAAGCGACTGGAATCGGGAGAGCAAGCTTGGAAGGAAACGCGAGCAAGAGAGAAAATCGATAACAAAACTTCTGAGCGGGAAAGCGACCGGGAGCTGGAAAACGACCGAGAGCGGAAAAGCGACCGGGAACGCGACGAAAACGGGAAAGTGGAGAAGGAAACGGGAGCGAGAGAGACAAACATTAGAAAAACCTCTAAAAACCCCGGGCAACGCCGGGTAACCCCGCTATATATATATATATATATATATATATATATATATATATATATATATATATATATATATATATATATATATATATATATATATATATATATATATATATATATATATATATATATATATATATATATATATATATATATATATATATATATATATATATATATATATATATATATAGATATATATATATATATATATATATCTGTCTATTATTTATTTGTTTTCTTTTCTACCGTTTACCTGGGGCTCTGAAGATGAAAAGTTTTTTTACGAAACTGCAGTCAGCCCAAGTAGAGACATAAATAAAATGGCAGACATTGACCTTAGAAAAGGTTTTTTGTTGTCGAAGTTTCGCCCGATTAAAAACGTGTTGCGCAAACTGATAAACGCCAAATGGGCCGTGGTTTTCAATGAAGCATGTTTAAAGGAACAAATTACGCCAAAATACGTTCAGAATAATATATATATATATATATAAATATATAAATATATATATATATATATATATATATATATATATATATATATATATATATATATATATATATATATATATATATATATATATATATATATTTATATATATATATATATACTCGTGGGTTCGAGTCTGACGTTGAGACATTTATATTTGCGTTATTTCGTGGTGGATTGTAAGCCATCCAAGTTTCTGATATATGTGGCTCGTAAAAACATATCAACGCTATGTTTCCTTATAATAAATATCATAAAAAACATTTATCTTCGATAGCTATTAAATTAGCTAGTGACGGAATGTAAGCCGTCCAACTTATATATACTATCGAGCATTGATTCGTACCCATTCATAGTCGAGTGTTGTGTTCAACATACCCCAACAAAAGCGCTTAACAACCACTCTTTTTTGGCGGTGGAAGTGGCGCAGATGGTAAGGTAGTTGGCATGATGCGAGGCGGTGTTGCCGATCGGACAGTCGTGGGTTCGAGTATATATATATATATATACTAGCGGGGTTACCCAGCGTTTCCCGGGGTTTTTAGAGGTTTTTCTATCATTTTTATCTCTCTCGCTTCGTTTCCATCTCCGCTCGCCTGGAATGCATGGCTTTGCCTGGATTATTTTACATTTTTAACCAAAAAATTATTTTAGAATTTTTTATTTGAGAGATTGTGGATACACTATATTTTTTTATTTTCCATCTGGTGCATACACAAATAAATCAGAAGCTTTTGTTTGCTTATTAAATAGAAATAGAATATCGTTTATTTAGATGAAAGATAAATGCAGTTAATCATTGTAAAGTTTTCTGATTAACTGTTTTTTGTTTTGTTTCACGGTGCATAAATGTACAACGATGATGGTTTTCCGACACGCGAACATGCAACTTATAATTGTCCATTCGCAAAACATGGAAATTCCAAGTTAATTCCGCAAACTTTCAAAGACTGGCCTTATGATTTATTTATGGTTATCGCAAATACCAGACGCACAGGAAATTGTAACCTTTTAAAATCGAAAGGCAAATAAGTTGGAGTCAACGGTATACCCGGGATCAAAACATCTACTCCTTTGTATTTACCATTTGTAATCTTTGTCTCGATCACATTATTCATTAGCTTTTTCACAGACAGTCTCGTTCTATTGCACAGTCGAAGTTGATTAATGTTACGCAACATTATGATAACTGGATCCACTTTTAATAGCAAAGTGTGAGGTGGTAGTCCAGGCAATTCTAGCGAATTCAAAAATTCTGTGCGATAGTTGATAACTCTGTCGACTGATTTGAAGGAAACCATCTGTCCCGGAAGATAATTTTGAATGATCGTATTGACATTATCGACATCTTTGTTTTTTTACAGCCAATATTGCTCGTGTGCTGAGCACCTTTCAAAGTCTCTTTTAATCAGTTCGTGCAGCCTGTGCTAAAAGTATTCCGTTCGCAGGAACCTTCTATTCGCTATTTGTTTCTGCATATGCCACTTAATTAAAAGTATAAGATTAATTTTGTAGCAAGAAGTTTATGTTACGAAAAACAAACGGGCATTCAATACAAGGCTAAATATTTTTTTTATATGTATTAAATAACTTTCACTTGTCCGGATGTCAGCGGTTGTCCATGGGATTTACGCGTATGTCTGGAAGTTCTAAAAATCACCCACTTGCAAAAAATTAAGTTTAATTTAAAAATATTAAAACGTAGGAAATTAGGAAATTAGTCAAAAAATAAATTAAAGAAACATAATGATAATGGCAACAAAAACTTTCATCGTCAAAGCAACTATAATCATCTTTTGCTTAATATTAGTGGGGTAATATTTTTACGATACGACGTTGCTATGTATTTTTGTCTTACTCTTTTAAAAGCATGTTTTTAATATTCAAATTATAATTACTTGTTATAGATCACATGTTGTGTCGAACAGGCTGTGGTTACTGGGCTTGCACGTGCGCAGTGAAATTGCGCCAAAATCTTGAATGCCATTATTATTATTATTATTGTTCATCAGGTGAGCAGTGCAATGATTGAGTCATAATTTAAGACCAGTTCTCCCATTGGCCAATTTCAAAATCTGCTGATTCAAAAAATTTTATTGAGTCACTTTGTTCTATTTAAATAAAAGCCATTATATCAGTTTGTATACTGATTTGAGTTTAAAAATGTTTTGTAAGCATGCTATATTTATAATTATTTTATGTAACTTTTTCCGATGTTCAATTGAGCAAAGTATAAAACTTGTAGTTTGATCGATTGATAAAAATAAAATGAAAGCGATTTGAAAGAATAAATAAAATATTTTTTCTTGTCAGATACTTACTATTTGATTGTGAGAACTGGAAAATCCATTGAACTGCCGTGCGTATTTGATGACAAGAACATTACATCACTTACGTGGAGTTATATACCAATTAAAGGAAATAGAGAACTTTACATTTATTACACTGAAGAAAATGATACCAGGTCTAATTACAAAGTAAAATATAAATACAATCAAACATCTTGTAATCTCACACTGTTAAAAGCATCTGCAGAGAATGCAGGATTATACAGATGTAAAATTGGAGAAAAATCAATTTGGCCAGACGAACTTATAACAGAATTTGAACTGATAGTTGGTGGTGAGATTTTAATTTCCTAACATTTCAAATTTCAAACTGCAGTAGATATTATTATTTTTAATGTGTTTATGCGCTTCAGTAGAAAACATTTTAAAAAGTATTATTAAGCCCTACATGAGTAACATTTTAGATGAAAAAAACTAACCCATAAAAACAAAGTTTTTATTATAAATCCTTTATATACGATCCTAGATTTTTATTTTTAAGCCCAGACCAAATTCAAAAATTAAATTCAAATTCAAAAATATGGACCCTTTTGACGGGGCCGTTTTGACGGGGGCAGTTTTGACGGGGGCCGTTTTGACGGGGGCCATTTTGACGGGGGCCGTTTTGACTGAAATTTTGATAGATTCAATTGTCTCGCAGCCCAAGTCGATGTGCAAAATTTCAGCTCGATCGGATAACGGGAAGTGAGTTAATTTTGAGACTCAAAGTTTGTGACCGACAGAAAGACAGACAGACAATCGAAAATAATATAAAGGATTTAAAAAAGGAATTTTGAGTGTGATGGGACCGCAACCAATACAGATGTGAAAGAAAGCATCGTAATGCTGCTTGAGTTGTTGTTAGAATAAAAAGTTATACATGACAATTAGTTGCCGCTGCGACACTTTGACTTATTTTGACGTACAAACCAGTGTATCAGAAGGCTTTTCCGGCCCTACTATAAGACCGTCACTCTTACTGCAAACAGCTTGCCATTATTAAATTTGCAGAAACTGCTGGTAATATTTTTGAACTGACCGACTCAGATTTAAGTACAAATCTTTACAAAATTTATAGTAGCGTTATCAATGGAGCCTGCTCTGAAAAGTTGGAACGACGAAAACCAGGCAAAGTACTTACAACAGCTAACCGGATTCGTTGAATGTTTGATTCTACAGAAGATCTATCATCCAAATTAAACGTTCTAGTTTATTTATTGTTCAAGTGCATGTTCCGGTTTGGTTTAGAATTAAAACCATGCCAAGTTTTAAAAACGGAAAACAACATTTTTTCTAAATGATCCAGATCAATGTTGCTTATCGTTAACATTAAAGAAAATATTTTTATATCACATATAAACATTTCAACTTAAATAAAAAGATTTAAAAAACTATTAATCGGTCTGCTCGTTTAATGTAAGTGTCAGTTTACTCACTTTTTCCATAGCAAACATAAGTTAAAATCCCTAGCAAGTGATTATAAAAAAAATTAGTATCGAGATAGGCTGATAAAAAAATCAGGAAAGTGAGTTTATGCTTATAGAAACATAAAATAAAATCTTTATGTATAAATAACTTAAAACATTTTGTGAAGTTTCACATTCAAATGTTTTTGTTTAAATGCAAAATGTTTTGAAATAGTGCAAAATATTGCTTTTAATAACATGAGAGGAAATAGTAACTGTAGTTTTCATGTTTTTATTTTTTTAAACCACTATTTTAACTATTTTCCAAAAGGTTGCTTGCTAATTTTTTATTGAAGAATATTTAAAAAAAATCCAAGTTTGTTGAAAATTGAGGTTTCTGGTGGGTCGCGTAGTAGTATTTGTTAGATTTAGAGTAGATTATTTTAATAACCTCAGCACATTTTACTAAAAAAGAAAAAACAATTGTATTGCTAATAAACTGAAATACGTTAATACTTTTTGTTTTTAATAAAAGATTTGGAGTGCCATTCAAACATCAGAAGCAACCAGCCGATGATTGGTGAAAACGACTGCAGAGACCTCAATGCGGATGTGTTGAAGCGAACTTGTTCATTCAACTATATTGGCAACCCAAATATAGGATTGTGGTTCACCTGGAAGAGAAACGATACTTTTGGTTTTAGTAAACAATTTACTGAGTTTAGAAATGAAACTCAGGTTTATGGAAACACAAAATCAATCACATTCCAGGAGGAGATTGCAATAAAAAACAGCATGCAAAAATCAGTATTTGAATGTCATATCGAAGGTCATCCAAGTCTTGGATCGTGTAAACTACAAATTCTGAAAATTAATTGTAAGGATTTTTCAACATTAATAATAATAATAATAATAATAATAATAATAATAATAATAATAATAATAATAATAATAATAATAATAATAATAATAATAATAATAATAATAATAATAATAATAATAATAATAATAATAATAATAATAATAATAAAAATAATAATAATAATAATAATAATAATTATAATAATAATAATAATAATAATAATAATAATAATAATAATAATAATAATAATAATAATAATAATAATAATAATAATAATAATAATAATAATAATAATAATAATAATAATAATAGAAATAATAATAATAATTTTGTTTTGTTTGAAAGTTAAGCTTTAGTGACAAATTTACATCTTGGAAAACAAGATGCGTCCGCAGCAAATCGAGCGTTTTAATAAAAATAAATCAAATTACTTTCCAGCCATGTGCAACGTTCAAGTTGTTTTTGAGATGAACACTTACTTTCTGGTTAACCAATAAACATAAAAACCCCTTCAAAAATATTTTTTTAATCATAGCCGCACTCTTAATCCAATCATTTAGGATGCCAATATTTTGACAATAAAACTATGTCAAACAACTTGCTTTAATTTCGAAATTTATAAACTCAACCAAACTTTGTTAATTATAGTTTAATTTTAATAATTTGTTATTTTTCAAATAATTTTAATTGTAAAATATATAATTTATAAACCAATCAATATACCATTACTTTTGACATTGAATCATAATATTTAGAAATTATGCTGCAAAATTTTTAAATTGGCCATTACATACTATTTGTTTCCTGTTGGCAACATCAATAACCTCAAAACAACAATTGTGTTATAGTGTGTAAGCTTTAAATAACAGAACATTTGGATCAATTGTAAAACTACTGTTTCATTAAGGTTGAACAAATTCTACGTGTAATATAAAAATAACATATTTTCAAAAATCAAAACATGTTTTTATTTAACAATGATCTGTAAAACATTCCGACAAAGTCATGCAGTTGAGCTTATACGTTGTGCTAATTTTAAAGCATGACCATAGACATAATAAATCAGGTATATCAATTAATATAGCTTGCTCAAATAATCTTTTAACCTGCAATAACACAGTAATTTGACATTTCAAGTTAATAATTTTTTACTTTTCTCTATTTAATTATTTTTTCAGATGTGAAGCAACACGACGAAAAAAAAATTGAAATAAACGTCGATGAATTTCAAGATACAAACTGTTCCCTTGAAACCAGCAAAGATGTTGAATGTTCATATTCGTGGAATAAATACAAATCTGATGTTGTTATAAAAACAATAAACAATTCAGTTTTAACCAAACAAGACATTGAGTCAACCGGTTTATGGATCTGCTCTGCCCAGTGTAACATATCAGCTTCTAAGAATTGTTTGGTTAATGGGACAGAACTTCTTGTTGTTCCAAGCGAATCCAAAGGTATTGTTAATTGTTTTTAGTTTATTTCTTTTTAGTAGAAAATTACGCAAAATTCTATAACCATTTGCGTATAAGTGTTAACGTTTCAATTGCTGCAAATTTTTACAAAGTTCTGAAAACGATTGTGGTCAGCTTTATTTGCGTCAGTGGAGTCGGAGTTGTAATATTTGCTGTATTGTATCTATGCAAAAGGTTAATTTTCAGAAATTAAAAATTAATTTGAAATGACGTACAAATTGACATTTTTGCTTTTAGACATCTATCAAAACCATCTCCAAAGAACAAGTTAGTATTTCATAAAATAGCACGTTGTTGCTTAAAAAAATGTTTGAAAACAAATTTAAGAATTAAAATTTGAAAACTGCTTAAATTTATGTTTGAAAACAATTTTGTTAAAATAAAATCTTATTGATTTGAATTAAAAATTAAATTATTATATTTATAAATTGAGTCTGATAATGATGTATGATAATGAAATAATAATAACATTTATTATTATTGTTGTTATTATTATTATTATTATTATTATTATTATTATTATTATTATTATTATTATTATTATTATTATTATTATTATTATTATTATTATTATTATTATTATTATTATTATTATTATTATTATTATTATTATTATTATTATTATTATTATTATCATTATTGCTTCAACTCTACATCACTAATGACATTTTCTGTAATTTAGTTTTAAAACCAGCCAAAAATATTGAAGTTAAAATATTTATTCGTAAAACAGTGTTGTACCTGAATCAGTTGAATTTTTAACCAAAATAGAGAATAAAAACAGGTTGATGTTAGTATTGAAATATGTTGATTTATCAAAACTGCTATTAATTCAATTAAATTTAAAACGTCTAATTTTCTTCTATCAAAAACCACAAATAAAAGTTACTGACTATAATATAAATTTCCTCTTGAAGTTCATTTAGAAAAAAAAAATTGACTTCATATGATAGATTGCAAATACTGAATAAGTAAACAAATTTCTTTAAATTTTTCAAACATTGAATAAACTGTTATTTCAGTTTTTTTCAAAATTTTCAGTTTTCACAGTAGTGTTGAACCATTTCAAGACTTTAACAAAGAAAGATTTTTTTACTGTAAACCATTCACGTGAGTTGAGTTCTAATTTAACGAAAACGATTTATTTTAAAAAATGATGCTTGTCGCAAATTAATCAGTTATTCGGTTAATTGTAATCACTGCTGCCGACGTAAATCTATGGAGACTTTGATTTCCAATATAAATTCGGCATAACTAGCAAATACTGGTAAAGAACACGTTTTAAAATAATGCATCAAACTGTTAAAATTGATTTGAGCTAAAATACATAACGATTAGAATGATTAACCGCGGTGGTAAAAGTTGCGACCTCTACAGAAGATTCCCGGGTTCAAATTCTTGCCAGGAAAAATCCCAACCGCGTAACTTAACTTGCGTCAGCATGGAGTTCACTTTGATGCTTCTGTCAACTGAGCCATTCATCAATTTGTGATAGTGAAATTAGTTCCAGTTTCACAACTGATTGATTGATTAGCTGCAACAATCCTATTGGGTATAAAAGAACCTTCAGCACGAACACTGGCAAACTTTTATTACTAATAGTTCGGGAAATACCAGAATGCAAGGAGGTCTGTGTCATCAGTAATAAACAAAAACGGACGCATCTTTCATCAAAATGAGTGGATAAACACTCTTGACATTTTTGGCGAGAAAATAAATTATATCAGGGCGACCACCATGACTGCATCCTATCCTAAGTGCACTGTTTTTTCTGGCCGTCCACTAAACTAGTTTATCAAAGTGTTTGCCTCAATTGCGCTTTTGTTAAAAACTTTTCCACAAAGTCATGCAACGAGATTTCTAAAAAAAATTACGCTCTAATACTCACCCATATTTTTAATAAATATCTATAACATGGTTACTTTCCAGAAATACTTTAACTGGTTGAGGTTATACCAGTTCTAAAAAAAAAACAACCTGGATCCAACGTCACCTGGCACTATCTCCAATCTCCCATTTTTCTAAAAAAGACCGAGCGGGCGGTATATTTACTGTTTATTTAGCATTTGTGATTAAACAAGCTTTTTACCTGAGTATCAATCTGCCTACTGAGACAACCATTCAACTGAAACCACGTTGTTGAAAGTGGCTTCAGACGTTTTGATGGCAGCTGACCATATTAAATTGATTTTCCTTGACATGCATGATCAGAGTGCCGCCTTTGACTGCGTAAATCACAATATCCTTTTTGGACGTCTTGAGCAGTCATATTTTATTGGTAAAAAAACAAGCTGTCAGATACAGTAAAAATACATCATCATCAGTTTTTTCCATAGGTATTCGGATAATTTATAGATTAACGACCATGTTTAAGCCGACAATGTTTTAAGGTTTATGAATCGTTTTACTTCCTGCATCGAGGTGGTTGCCCTCTGGATGTCGAGTTAAAGAATAAAAAATGAAGTGCATCTGGTTGGGTGTTTCTGGTCGACTGAGTAGGTGGTTTTTGACTCGTTTAGTTTTGGCGGTGACAACATTCTGTCATCCAGCCATGTCCGCATCCTCCTGGGTAGTTAACATCGATGCAACCGTCAGTCTTAGGAACCATGTCTCTAGACTAAAGAATACTCTCTTAATTAAGAGTATCGATTATTCTGACCTTGTACGAGCGGCCGCTGTTCTGTTTTTTCGACTTTCTTCCTCATACTAGCAGCGCAGCTGAACGGATGTTTGCAGACTTCTTCTGTATCGACGTTCCAGCACAGGTTCTGTTCATGCTCTGCCTACTCGTTTACCAATGTCTTCATTGGTCATCTCCTCTTTGCCTGGTGATTTATTTATTGCAAGGTTCTGCTAACTTTTGAAAAGCTCTTGCTTATCTTGAGTTTAATTAATTGAAACTATTTGTTTTAATATCAAGCACTTGCATATTGTAAAACTGGTATAAATTTAATTTCAGGTGTGGATACACTTTTATACATATCAGTAAAAAGAGATTCCTTTCAGACTTTGTCAGAGTCAGGGATCTTTTACGTAAAACTAAGACACGTGTGATTCCTTTCCAAGAAAAAGTTACTCGTTTTTATTGCTTAACCAATTTAAACTTATTTCAGTTTTTATTTTAAAATCTGATTTAATTATGTTATTAATTTTTTATATCAAGTTTAAAATAAAAATTTTAACACATTTTTTTAACGCAATAAAATATTATGCAATATAATTTTAACTTAATTAATATTTTAAACGTAACAGGATTTCAACGAAAATGTATTAAATTGGCAAATATTACTTCAACGTGATAATAAATTCAAAGCAAAATTATTTTCCAAGTAAATGATTTCGTTGTTACATTAGACGTTCCCATTTTAATACAAATTTAAAAACCTTTATTTTTCCTACAGAACAGATTTTAGCATGAGATTTATTTTATCTCAAACGCTTAACATTTTTATCAGTTAATTGAATTTTTGAAATTTATTTTGTTTTCATAAATTTGTTCTGAATCAATTACACAGCATGATTTATCCACAAAATAAGCATGGAGAAACCAAATACAATTCTTCTGGAAAATATGTTGTCAAACTATATATTCATGGAAAGATAAACAAAGTTTTAATTTAGATATTGTTTATAAGTTTAAGAAGTGTTTAAAACATTAAAAATTGTTCAATTTAGATAATTATTGATGACAAACTTCCTGTGGATAAGGATAATAATCTTCTTTGTTCATTTTCAAAAAATACAAATGTGATCTGGTTGTCTCTTCTTGAAAAAGCTTACAACAAACTTTTAGAAATGTACCGCATGAAATACCATGATATGGGTGTGAGTCATTAACTACAAATATTTGGTGAAGTGACATATTCAAATTACCTATTAGTGCCTGATATTTTCAGAGAGATGATTGGTTAAAGATTACAGGATGGATCTCTTTCAAATATTTTACTAGCAAAGAATTTGATATTGAATTTTTGAAAAATCAATTTATAAATGGAAACTGTTTTATTTATTTAACAAATGATCCTGAAGCCAGGAAAGCTTGTTTTCTTGTGGACATTCTTGAACTTCGGGTGAACAGTTATTACTTAAAATAAAATATTTTTATACTTTTTTGGCTTCCAAATTTCAATTTAACTAATTTCTGATTTAGTAAAAACATTGTTTAAACGTTCAGTAAATTATGTTTTTAATTGGTTGATTTTAATGTTTCAGAATACTAATTTTCAACTAGAATATTTAATAACAGGTACAAATTCAAAGCTTAGTACAGGTAGAATTTGTCATTTTATATGCGAATTTAATTAATTTTCATTATTTAAAACACAACTTCATGAACGTTTATTGAATTCAGAAAAAATTCCTTTTAATTCCATCGAGGAATGGGCTGAATCATGGAATAAAAACTTCTACTCAATAAATATACTATGGAATCCTAATTTTTTTGAAAACAGGCTTTTTCACAAAAAGTAAAATTATAATTATATAATGATTGGATAAATTTTTTATTTATAATGAATTATAGAACAAAGCTTTTTAAAAAAATAAATCATGAAAACCGATTAAAGTTTAATAAATGTTATTTTTTACATAACATATCAACGCATTATTGATGTGATGTTGCTGAAAAACTAATATTTTGAATTTTAATGTTGATGCTTGCAAAATTGTAGAGTTTTTTAAACTCACAATTAATTTTTAATTAAATTTTAAACATTTGATGACAATAAAAATATGCAGTTCATGGGAAGCTTAAAAATAAATTATTTTTTTAACTAAAATATATAATGTTTGTTTAAATGTGTCTTCAAAACTTAGTAAAATATTTGTAAAATATTTGCTTAAAAACTAAAAATGTAAACAAAATCAAGGTTTTCTATTAAAACCAAAACAAACACTTTAAAGATTTGCTTATAGTATATGAAAATTTTAAATAAATTTCAAGCAACACTTTGTATGATTTTGCAATTTAAAAACCTAAAATACGGATTTTAATTTGCAAAACTTTGTTTTATTTATTATTTTTTTTATTTTGTTCAATTTGCAAAAAAAAACCTTGAGTAACTGATTTTATTTATTATTCAGTCAGACCACACTTTCACACTTGTCACCTGGCAATAAAGAATCAAATGTAAATACTCAATATGAGTTAAACATAGACAGTGGCAATGAAACGGCAATGGTCCTTCTCATTATATCTAGAAAAAATGTAATGGATTACAGGAATATCGTCACTCTTATTTTAGATAATGAAAACATTTTTGAATTAGGTTAGTTTGTTCAATATGTTTAATATTCAAATTATTAAATTAAGGAAAGACAATTAGTAGAACAAAAAATAAACACTTATTTATAAATGACTATATAATTTTTTTAATTCAAATGTATTTGATTGTAGGCACTTATCGTGACAATTATTTTGAGTTAAAGGCTCATCCTGATCATTCTAAATTTAATTTGTTGATCCATCACAATTACAGTGAATCAGAATGTGATTGTAATTTTAATATTTATTCAAACTCAAAGTTCACATTAACCGAATTACCACCGGTTGTTTTCTCCTATGAATATGAAAATGTTAGTAATATCTCAACCTTTGCCAATTTAATTATTATTGTCTTTTTAGGTTATTTTATTTTAGTTTGTATTGGTAATTAGGAATAATATTTTTTTGGGCAAGCAATACATTTTTTAAAAATCTGAAAAATTCATTTGCTGTTTTTGTTAGTGCAACAATTTGTTACAAATTAATAACTGCTTAAATATAATATATGTAGGAAAAGATTAACTTTCCATTTACTTTAACCTGCCTTCTTGGGGATGGCGACGACAATAGTCGGATTCTTGTTTCTATTCACGATAGGTTTCGCAGGTTAGTTTCTTTTTTAATTTTTAAAACTATTGAACAATTTCAAAAACAAAAAATAAAACAATTTCAGAAAACATTTAAAAACCAACTTGTTACTTTTACTTACTAAATAAAAATCAATATATTTATATAACAAAACTAAATAAGCAAATTATTGTTTAGACTACGAAATGGGAAAGAAATTATTCTTGAAAAACTATTAGCAGACGATTTGTTTATGCAAATTTGTCCAGGAAAAACTATACAACCTGAGTGATTAATTTATTTTCCAGTTTTATTAATAGATTTTTTTTTTAATTTCAAAAACATGGTGTTTTAATGATTGTTTAACTAAATTATGTTTCTTTTCAGACGTTATTGTTTTTTCAACTTGCAAAACGTTTCAGAAAGCATATACAAATTCAATATTTCAGCAGAAGCTGGTGGTTCTGTTTCCAATCTGAATAAAGACATATATTATATGAAAATAGTTTCTTCTTGTCCTTTATTTATTGAATACGATAAAATCGATCTTTAGTACTAAAATAAAAAGTTGAATTGGTTAAAATAGTGTTTTTTTCTGTTTTACATCATTTTGGTTGTTTTTTATGTTTTTGTGGAGAGCGTATGAAATAAAGCTATTTAAAAAATGCAAATTTCAATTACTCTATGTATTTATGCATATATATGTGTAAAGGTTTTGCAACCCGGTATGGTAGTGACCCGCCAAGCCCTTAGATGTGGCCCGCCCATGGTCTCGCAACAAATTATTAAAATATTTAATCATATTATTTGTAAAAGTGAAATTCAATTTGTTTTTTTTTTCAAACGCTACATTTGATAGCTATTCAATTTTACAAAGTGAAAAATAAAAATAAAAATATTTCATTTCTGTGTTTTGAATTTTAAGGATATACGGTAGATTGTTCAACGTTAAAGCTCTCATACAAGAGCGGGATTTTTCCCAAGATTGGACAAAAAATAATCTAAGCCTTGAAGAATTCTACAAAACGTGCGGTGGTTTCTTTGAAACCTCGAAAACGGTATGTTAAAAAGTCAGAATATAATTTTTCAGCCCTGAGTTCCCGTTGCGAGTGAGCGCGGTGGCCACGATGGCTCCGATTATTTGCGCACTGTGTCTTTAAGGTAACGTCTAATGAAAAATTGAACAAAGGTTGTGGATAATTTTGAAGAATCATGAAGATATGAGCAAAAAAATCAAAATTGGTAGCATGAAGATGGCCATCATAGAAGTTAACAATAATATCAATCTAATACAATTCTGGATTGCGTCTGATAAGTTGTTTACTGTTGAGAAACAGGTGTTGCGCAATCCAATATTATCCGCAGCCAGTGAAAAAGTGTTCAGCACAGCTGTTTGAAAATCGTAGGCGTTCCTTATCAAATCAAATCAAATCAAAGAATCATTTGATTAGGCGCTCCCTTATCGACAAAGTCCATTACGGGAGAGTATTGATAGTTTGGTATTTTTCAATAATAATATTATTAATTTAGAATAAAATACTGAAAACTCTTTTAGGTTTCATATGTGTTGAATTATATTTTTAATGAAAAGACAAACAATGCATTTGTTAACTGTCGAGCGCTTGAGAATAAAAATGATCAGAAAAGAAAACATGTTTTAGTAAAAATAAAAAATAAAGTCAAGTTTAAGTTATGGGAATGAAACAGGATAGAAATTAAAAAAACACCAGTGAGAATGGGTAGGTTGTCAATACATGTAGGAAGAGATTAACTAAATCTCTTTAGTTGTCAATCGAAAATTTGTTTTTTTTTGCGCACACGTAATCCCAATTACCATATTTACCATGCATATAACAAACCCTGTAACTTATTTAAAAACCATGACAAACAAAAAAGCTTTTATTGCAACCACGTGATCAAAAAAATCTTATACGTTTACTCAAGTTATTCTTCCTCGCAATTATTTATTGTTATTGTTAGCATGTAACGTGTTTGACATGTCGCAATAACGCTGGAATAAATGCTTAAGCATTTAGAAAATAAAACGTTTTCACAAGTTGAAATTTTTTATTTTTAAGAATTGTTATTTTGTGTATTTTTGTGCAAATTAATTGTTGGTGGATAAAATCCGCTGCAGTGATAAAAAAAAGTTGCTAAGTGTTCTGAACTAAGTGATCAACTAAAGGCTATTTAGCTGTTCAGAGGCGTTACTCATATTTTGAGCCATAGTTCAGAAATGTTGTTAAAAAAACGCTTGAAAATGTTACCCACGCTAAGCTAAGGCTCTTTTTAGGGGTGAAAATACCGGTGCATATGCAAATTCATTATTGCCAAATAATGGATTTTCTCTTTAATAAAAGATTTCAAAAGTCGGGAAGATTTTTAATGACATAGGGAAACATTTTTAGAGTACACGACCACCATTTATGAAACTTCTAGAACACTCCACCTATCCAGGAATGTGCGCGTCACCGGTTACAATACGTCATGGACTAATCAACACACGGAATATCCGATGTTTGTATTAACAATTCGCATAATTTCGTCATTTTGACTGGTTGTTACTAATTTGAAATATAAACGACTTAATTTAATATACATGTCCCTATTTTCAATTGTGAATAAGTTGTGTGCAAGCACAGTGCCCAACTTACACTATAATCTATAATCGATGTGAGCAAGGTGAGCATTGCAATGTTTATAGTTGATCGATTAGTATTTTATGATCACTTCTCGCTCTGGGCAGTTTTAAAATCTGCTGTTTCAAACATTTGATCGAGTTACTTTCTTTTGTTTGTAATTATATGCCTAGTGGTATAATAATTTTTCGTAAAATTATGTTTAAGCAAATAGTATCTTTGTTCATGTTTGGTAAAATTATGTTTAAGCAAATAGTATTTTTGTTCATGTTTGGTAACTATGTAAGATGGTCAGTTGGACTAGGTATAGAACAATTAATTTGATTGATTCATTGATTCATTGATACAAATTAAATAAAAAAATTTTATAAAAATAATAATTGATTTCTAACAGATAATGATTACTTGATTGTAAAAACTGGAGAATCTATTGAACTACCGTGCATATTTGATGACAATGATATTACATCATTTCTGTGGAGTTATATACCAATTGGAGAAAAAAGAGATTTTTATATTTCTTATTCTGAAGAGAATGGAACCAGGCCTAACTACAAAATAAACTGTAAGTACAACCAGACATTTTGTAATCTCATCTTGTTAAAAGCATCTGCAAAGAATGCAGGATTATACAGATGTAAAGCTGGAAAGAATTCAACCTGGCCAGATAAAGTTATTTTAGAAATTGAACTCATAGTTGGTGGTGAGAGATTTTGATTAATTAACATTTTAAAATGTGTCTATACGGAGCAGAAACTTTTTAATTCTTAGTCATATTGGAACTAAAGTAACAAAATTCAATCATGTATACAAATAATTTTATTTGTAGAGATTCAGTCGTATATTTTTAAAAACGCTATGACATCAACAGTGATTCACCCAGACGTCTTAGAGGGACTCCCCGTACAAAGTTTCAAATTCCTTGCCAACAAATTTAATTTTTTCCGAAACCAGTAGATAGTTATTTCAAATGTATAATTATTTGAAAATATTTATAATAAAACTAAGTGTTTAAAAAAATGTTAAAAAGTTGTCAAGTGCTAAGTTAGAATTAATTTTTTTTAAATATATTCTTATTTTAGATTTGGTTGTTTAAAACATTTTATCCATGTATAAGTATTATCCTAGGAAAAAAACTTTTTAAATCTTTTTCATTTTAATTTTTTAAATCTTTTATAGTAACCTCGCCGTGTTTTCCTGCGTGCATAATTGTTTGCTTGCCCCATGCGTTGAGACCCTGTGGGGCGCCTTTTGTATTTATACACAAAAAACGTTCTATCCTGTTTGAAAAATAGCAGATGGTTATTTAAGTAAAAGGCACCCCACGTTTTAAGTTTTAAAAAAATATGGCTCGTTCGCTATACGAATTTCCACGTTTAATCCATGCCTCCATCAAGACATTTCTCGCACAGTCCAGAGAAAAATTATTTTCGGCATTTTAGTTCACAAAAACGTGGTGTTTAAAAAAAACTTTTTTTTAATATTTTATTATACTACCGGTTGATCTTGTAATCGATTTTTCATTCCCTTCTTTTTACAGATTAAGCTGAAACTTTGCATCCATATTAATTGTTTATGATAATATTTAATTCGATTATTAAAAATTGAATTACTTCAACTTTTTTTGTATATATTCTGTTGGGTCTAACATTTAGGTTTGTGTGATCTTTATTTTGCGCGTAATTTTAATATTAGTCTGCATGTAATCCAACTTCAGCAAAATAAATATTATCAATAAACATAATGCAATGTGTTTATAGTAAGGCAAAAAAAATGATTTAAAATCTTTTTATTGCAATAAATTTACAATTTAAAATCTAAGTGCGTTTTAATTTGAAAGTATTATAAACAAGTGTTGACATATCACTATGATCAGGGGCGCCCAGGGAGGGGGTGACGTTGACTCAGTCTGAAAACTAGTTTATGATCAATCACTTTTTTTGCATCATCACATGGCGTAAATACTGAATACAATTCTTATTTTATTTTCAGCGATTACACTTCCTCATTTTTATTTTTATTGTTTTTTAACTTTTTTTTGGTGCTGATGCAAAATACTTTATTGAACTAGTTTGTAAAACTGTGCAATTGCAATTACCATCTATACTAGAATAATTCTATTAATAATTTGATTGTTTCAGGCTAAATTACCTCTTGTCTTGTTACCTATTTTGTAGTTGTTGTCTAGTTGGAGAAATCTAATTTTTTAACGAATATTAAAGAAACTGTTTGTTTGTTTGTTTCAACTTACATTCAGTAAACCTAGTCCAATGCTTTGTGGCTGTTAATACGACATTGACGGAACGGAGAGGAAAGGAGACGGGACAAAGGAGGGAGCGGAGGCTGCCTCCAGCAGCCATGGGGTATGGCGCCCCTGATTATGATTACACACAATAACACAAAGTAGCAAAAACAACTGTTGTCACGCAATGTTTTGAAATTTAATAGTTTATTAATAATGATTTTCATTGATCTAGCAAGCGGGTCGATAGAATACACGTGAATTCAGGCAAAACTACATATACGTCGTTTTCCCGCCCCCTTAACAAAATTGTCCATAACTGTTTTTTTCCAAACGATTATTTGACTGAACTCTCCAAAATAACATATTAATATCTAATCTTTTATATTATGCAATCAAACCTTGGTGCAGAATTAAATTTGTTGCAAAGATTTAACTTTCTAAGTAGTTTCAATTAATTTACAAAAACACTGGCTCGACGTAGCTCTCAAATTAAAACAGTAATTTTGGTATTTTTCGCAAGAACAACGGTTACCTTTGTAGAATTAATGCATTGCAGCCGAAAATTATAATTTCTCAGAAAGATACAGACGTTAATCAATAAAACAAGCAATAAGTTATTATACCTCTATTGCTCCTCGCGCATGCGATCCGTTAGCATGTTCATCGAATCGTTCGCAGTTTGTCGACTTTCCAAGTTGAGTCGATGAATTGTCAAATTTTGATAAACCTACCTACAATCGTGTTAAATAATCCCTAGGCTTTTCAATGAGAAGTAATATAATGCTTTTAAAACAATAATATGTGAAAAGAAAATAATTTTTAACTTTTTCTTTTTAACAAAAGATTTACAGTGCCAATCAAACATCAGTAGCAACCAGCCGTTGATTGGTGAAAATGACTGCATAGGCATCGCTGCGGATGTGTTGAAGCGAGAATGTTCTTTCAATTATATTGGTAATCCAAATATAGGATTGTGGTTCACCTGGAATAAACAAACTACGTCGGGTTTTATTGAACAATCTACTGCGTACATAAATGATACTCATGAGAATTCAAAATCACTCACCTTCAGGGATGAAGTTGTTTTAAAAAACAATATGCAAGGATCAGTGTTTAAATGTTTTATAAAAAATTATCCGATTCTTGGATCGTGTGAAATACCACAAATTCCGAAAATTAATTGTAAGTCTTTTTTCAATAAAAACAATAAGTTTTATTTTTTTATATTAGCTTATATTAAATAAGAATCACACTTTTGAAAACATATTTTATAATTACAATTTATAAACAAGGTTCTTTATTAAATGTTTTTCTATTTTTCCTAAGCGGATTCAGAGTTTCAATAAATAAATAAATGCTCAAAAGGTATGGCGACAATTCGTACCGGGATACTTAATCTCGTCGCATTTAATACCGGTTATATAATCCCGCAACGTTTGATCCCGATGACTAATAATCCAGTGAACAATTGGTCCCACGTGACTCAATCCATATAGTTCAACTATTAGCGTACAGCTGCAGTGGCCGCATGCACTCTGCTTCTTAAACTGTATATCTAATAAAGATGATAAACCCTGAGTTAGTTCCATCTATAGTTTACTATAACTTGTGCATGTTCTAATAGGGGAGACCGGGGTTTGTTGTAACGGGGGTAAGTAGTAACAGCTTAATAACTCAGCCGGTTTCAAATATTTTGTTTCAATTTTGAACTCAAGTGCTCTTTAAAATAGGGCCTACGACGTAAGCCCATTAGTATTGAGCGGAGGTACTCCATGACCCGGTGTCAGCAGGAGTACTCTTTTTCCAGAAAACCTCAAAAGTACTAGCTCGTAAAATTTGATTCTCTAATTGAAAAACGTTTTTATTATTTTTACAAACTTTTATTTAGGTTACAATCTCTGATTGTGTGTGTGTTTGTGGCTTTCTCTGTACGCAAATCTTGCAAGTGAAATTTAACCAGCTTTTTGACTAGCTAGGAAGCTGAAACTTTCAGCATATCTTTATATTGGATAACAATACATGATTCAATTAAAAAAAAGTAATTTGAACATCTTTCGTATACATACACACACCGAGTGTATTTGAAATCCAAGTTTGTGTTAAAAAAACTCGTTTTTCCTTTATTTGTTTATTATGCATTTATTAGGCCACCGAATAATAGTACTTCCACATAACCCAATCATTTTTTTAAAAATAAAAATTTTAATAATTTTGGTTTGGGGATAGATGTAACAAAATTTTAACTATTTACTACTTGCCCCAAGCTTGCACTTTAATGGGTTTTTTGCCTTCCCTATTACTTTATTGGTATTAGTATAATCTATGCTATTGCCTTAAACTTCCCCGTCTGTTAATAGTCATAAACGAATTTTTAAATATTGACATAGAAAAAGATACAGTTTATAGTTGTATTTTAGGATGCGGAATTATATACGAAAGTTGGAAACGGCGTTAAAGTCTGAAATGGTCTATGAACAAGCTGCAAAGGAAGTGTTAAACAATGGCAAAAAAATTCGTGAAGCTGCAATGCAGGGAAAACTATGACCATTTATGACATTCTTTCAATAGTC
Organism: Erpobdella octoculata; assembly: GCA_963978895.1. Lineage (NCBI taxonomy): Eukaryota > Metazoa > Annelida > Clitellata > Hirudinida > Erpobdellidae > Erpobdella > Erpobdella octoculata. The sequence goes on from OZ022240.1 coordinate 35,052,852, forward strand.
AAAGACAATTTGCCACTGGCTCTAATCCGAGCAACATTATAAGCGGTTTCAGCACAACTGGACTTTGACCGTTGAATCCAAACATCTTTCAAAATCTGATTTTGCTGGTGGTTTTGTTACTGATCTAAAATATGTCTACCAGTTTTTCACCTTCAAAGATCAGACCTCTACCTAAAGCACCACCAAGAAAAAAAACAAACAGGACTAACCTGGCTGTACGTGAGCGAAAGTCAGTTGTTTTGGCTAACATTAGAGAAAAAAGAAAAAATTTGAAGAGAAAATGATAAAAAAAACAGAAACAAGAAGCTAAACCAAAAAACAAAAAAACGGAAAAGGGTAAAGGTAAAGCAAAATCAAATAGACCTGAAGAGACAAAGATTGATAAAGTGAAGAAAAAGGTTTTCAATGAAAACTCAGCTTCTGAATATTGAAAAAAATTTCCTTGATGATTGAGTTTAATTAACCTAAGTAAATCCTATGTGACTAATAAAATGATTATTGCTGTTGAAGAAAACAGTAAGTATTTACCTCATTAGTTCGTAAGAAATACATTTTTTTTATTATTTATAATAAAACCTGTTGTTTTAATATGACGTTACTACTTGCCCCCCACTAGTTACAACTTGCCTCAAAACGGGGTAAGTTGTAATAAGCGATTCTTTCCACAAAAAATAGTAATTTGTATTTATAGTATTTTTAAAATACTATAAATACAAATTACTTATAGATTCAAGAAAAAATAATGTGGGAATATATTTTCAAATAGATGATTTCTCATTTAAAAGCCTTTTTGAATTAATATAATCAATAGCTTAGTCACTTCATCATAAAAAAGAAAAATTGTTACAACTAGCAATGTTTGGATATAATAGGATATCCATATCCTAGTTGTAGTACATTTAATTTTAGATCTACAAAACCCACTGGAAAACAAAAGTGCTAAAAAAAATTTATTTCTCTAAAAAGTAGTAAATTGTTTTCCAAATTTAGTCAACATAAACGTTTTTTCACTTATTACTGGTTTCAAACGGTTCTTCCCAAATTAATTTTGCTATAAATTTTTCTTAGTAACTCAAAAATTAAATTTGGAAATCGACGGAACAGGACGTGGCCTTACCCGATTCTCCTAGATCCGCAACTGTATATATATTTATTGTTACGATATCGCTAAATCGTATATGGGGTTATCTTGAATAGTTTTGTAGTTTATTGAAAGTCAAAGAAATAAAGCCTTGATATGTTGTTTCCACCATAAGATAACTTCTTAATTCCGTGAAATCGATAAAACGAGTAATAGATATATCAAAAAAGCCATTGATAATAATATTCGACGCCCCCTTCCTAATTCTGTTTGTCCCGAACAGCATAGTCGCCTCCGAAACACACGACAATGCCATGATCACAGAATACCTTCATTTTCACTCGTGGCCTTGACCGCAATTCACAAACATCATGGTCAGTTCTTTTGACTGTTTGACGCGGTCTCTTTCAGTCTTGCTGGAGCCTGTGTGATCTTCCGATTTAGCGTTGTGGGCTTGATTACCAAGCCAAATCGTTACATCTTAATTTCTTCATGACTGTCAATCACAGCGGAACCCCACTAGGTCACAGACGGTTCCATGCAATCGAACCCGCAACTGTACCACACAGTCAGTTTCTATTGTTTTTAAGCCCTCAAACACAGAATTATCATTAACATCTCCACTTTCGCGAGCCACCACCAAAACACAAGCTAAACCGCACTGAGACTCAGCATCACTGACATCCGTAGAAGCACCTTCAAACTCTCCAAATAAAACAGTCATTTCAATACCTACACCCCCACATTTTTCAGCAGCATCCCAACAAACATTTTCTACCTGTCCCACAGGGTAGGAACCTCCTCAGCTGACTTATCCGTGGCAGTATCACTCACATTAGAAATCACTTGGAGTTCCGTTCCAACCTTTTAAAAACTTTTTTCTGTAAGACCAACTTATCTCCAATGTCTTGAAACTGATGACCACTTTATGAATCCGGCCTGCCATGCATAAACCGTGAAACACCCTGCCCAGATACCGCATCACAGGTGTCATCATCACACACCTTATTCAAGCTACTGCCACCAAACACGAAACTGTCAAAAACCTTTTCTGCAACAGGAACATTTCTAATAACCTTTATCAGGCAATTTTCCGAAACTTCTCAGACGGATCAGACAACTTCTGTAAAATCTCTCAGTTACAAGGCCCATTTTGGTGGCGCCCAACAACAAAACTGGATCAATTTTCCTTTCTTTGTTTTTTTCGTGCCCTACCTGATCTGTACAATTTGTATGGCCATCATCTGTCACATGTTCTGAGACATAGCTGGTGTATAAATTGGTTTTCACCACAGAGGTCCACGTCATTTTCTTCACCAGCAACACGCTGATCCAAAACAGTGTCCACCACTGCCTCAGCTGGATGCGCTCTTGAAAACACTATAAAGTAATTTAAAATAATAAATTGTAATTTAATTATTTAAAACATCTAGAAATGAAAATAAGCAAAATATAAACTAAAAAAATTATTTAATAAAATAATAAAACACGTATATGAATTAACACAGCTTACAAACGTTTTTTAACAGTATTAATTCAGTTTTTTAAAAACTCCACTAAAATGTTGAAACTATTATAACTTTTTCTGAAATTGTCTTAATTTCCATTTTCAGATGTGAAGCAGTTTCACGAAAAACATTTTGAAGTAAGCATCGATGAACCTCACGATACGTTGTGTTTCCTTGCAACAAGTAGCGATGTGACGTGCTCATACTTGTGGAAATACAAATCTGATGTTGTTGAAAAAACCATTTACAGCTCACTTTTAGGCAAAGAAGAAATCACGTTTATTGGTTTATGGGTCTGCCACGCTCAATGTAACATAACAAATTCTAGCACTTGCATTGTTAATGTTGCAGAACTCCAAACTTTTCGAAGTCCATTTGCAGGTGCACAAATGTTCAGCAATTTTATTTTAACACAAATAACAGAAAATGAATATCATATTCATTATACACTTATACAGCCTATCTAATTCTATTGTATTCCTTCATTACGGAAACGCATTATAGCGTAATTTTCATTGTCTTGGCAGTACTTGTAATTTTTGTGCAAACAAGGTTATTATTTTTTATTTAAAAGTTTGATATATTACGTTAAAAAAATTTTTTAGCTGTTTTAAAAAAATCATTTTAAGCATTTATTTATGTGTTCAGTATTTAATTTATTATTACTTTAAAAAAAGCCAACATTAAAAATTAAATATATTTAAAATTGAAATAAAGTTTAAAACCAAAAAATTTTAATTATTGTCTAAGAATAGTTTTTATTTCTAAAATAACTATTTGTTCAAAAATAAAATAATGTGGTGTAAAAATAGATTTATTGTTAGAGAAGAAAACTGAAAGTTAAAATAAATTCTGAAAATAAAATTCGATTAATAAAACTATTTTTTGAAATTTAAATTATATTTAACTTTCTAAAATGTATTTTTGCGTTTGTTAGGAATTCAGCTCATTTTAAAAGTCGCAGAATTGAGCATCTTATTTCCGAAAGGATAAACGGTAACATGGATCCATCCAGGTTTGCTTATTAAATCATAAAACAAAATTGTATTAAAGATAGGTAATTATTTGTTTCAGAAAAATGTTATATAAATGCAAAAACACAAAGTCAATGTTATTTTAATTTTAGAAAATTCTAACAATTTTTATTAATAATACCTCAACCTTACATTTTCTTGAAAATAATAAATCGAATTTCAAACCATCAAAAAAATTAAAATTGAATTTTTTTGTTCATAAAACAGCGTTTGTTCTGAATCAGTTCAAAAAAAAAAGAAGACAAGTGAGTGTTAGTATTAAAAACTGATTAACAAAACAAACATACAGTTTTTAAATTGGAAAATTAACATATTAGATTAGCAGCTTACGTTTTTTTAAACCTGAAATGTGAAATTCAGCATCAAAAACTAGATCTTATGACATTTTGTTTTATAATGGTTTTAATTCTTATGCAAGAAATACTTTTTTCAAATTATTAAAAATTTTTATTTTTATTCAGTCAAACAGAGATTTTTCAATGGTCATCTGACAATAAGAAGTCAAAAATAAGAAATCAACTTAAAGTGGACATTGTTAATAAAACAGCAGCAAATTTTGTCCACAGAAGATTTTCTCTCTGATCATAAAAGAGTCATTTTGTTTTCATAAAGATGAACTGTAGAAAATTTGTTTATGAATTACACCTTAAATGAAATTGGTTTTTAACAATTTAAATACTTATAATTGTAGAACTAATAAAAAAATCGAATCTTAGAGGTCTTAAAGGTAGTGTTTTTGTTGAACTGGTGCCTAAGAGGTAGTATTGAAAACATTTCCTGGTTTGCTAGTAAGTCATTATTGTCAAGGAGGTGTGACTAAAAGCACAGTTAAAACACGCTTGAAAACGTACGCATTTGAGTCTGCGCGCCGTATATAGATTTGTTTATATCTTGGTAATTCTGGCGTTTATTTAGTTTCTGGCTACATCAGGAGACGCGTGAGATATGCGGGCTCTTAACGAGACCAATGAAAATGTCTGTACACGCATATTTGACTTAGATATTGCATCTTGAAAGTAAGTTTCGGTTTTGTTTTTTATATATTTTTTTATCTGAACCCACATTTTTAGTTTTTGTTTCCACGGCGTTGTTTTCTATCGTTGTTTCTTTCCCGCTTGTTTTTCGCTCTCGCATTTTTGTCTCTTTCTCTTTTTTATTCTTCTCCCTTTTGCGCTCTCATTTCCGATTCCGCTTTCTTTTCCTTTCCCGCTCACTCTCCGTTCCCGTTCTCGCTTCTTATTCCTCTCTCGCTCCTGCTCGCTCTCCCGCTCTCGTTCGCTCCCTCGCTTCCGCTCGCTTTCCCGTTCCCGCTTGCTTTCTTGCTCTTTTTCTTTCTTGCTCTTTCTCTCTCTCTCTCTTAACTTCTTTTTGCTCAAAAAACGTAAAATAAATAAAAATTTTTAAAAGGTACTTAAACTTTCTTTAAACTTTGTTACGTAAACTAAATTTGAGTTTTGTTACGCAATAACCTTTTATGTTCATAAATGGAAATTTTTGGCCTTGGAGGTTTTTAACCATAAAAATAAAAATAAATAAATAAATTTGAAAACTACCCTATTTTTATTTCTATTTTAAATATACGCAGTGATGGGCAAAAGTAAACTAAAAAGTTACTAACTATAGTTTAACTACAATTTTTTAATTAAAAGCAAAGTTAAACTAAGTCAAAAAAGTGTAGTTAAAGTAATAGTTTAACCAGTTTTTTTAGTTGCTAACTAAAAATTTTAATTAATAAAATTTAATTGCTTCAAAAAATTTAAATAAAACTTTATGTTTATCAGTTCTTGGGTTTATACCTTATTGTTTTGTTTACAATAACTTCCTTTTCAAATCTCGAGCCTGGCCCTGTTGTAGTGTAGACTGTAGAGGATAGGGCCTCCGAGCTTTTGGGGCCTCAAAGTTTTACAATAAAAAATTATTATTCAAGCGTAGTATTCTAAAAACTACATTGTGGACGAAAATTGCTAAGTTCGTTAGTTCAAGTGTGTCATAACTATGTCTATTGGTGGTCCTTGCATAGGTCAGACATACAACAAAGCATCCAACATGTCCGGAGTCTACAATGGAGTCCAAACCCGAGTGCTCCATGACAACCCAAGGGCACCTTTTATTCCTAGCATGGCTCATTCTCTAAATCTTTCTGGAAATGCTGAAGCTGAGTCATGTGTCCAAGTCGTTACCTTCTTCGGAGTTGTGCAGAAACTGTACGTGTTTCTATCTTCCTCTACTTTACGTTGGCCTAGACTAACGGACAAGTTAAAAACTACTGAAGGATCATGTACTGTTCCAAAGCGACTGAGTGAAACTCGTTGGTCTGCACGCGCTGATGCGCTGAACAGTTTGATCTCGAACTACAATATGTACATTGAAATTTTGCAACAGATTGCTGAAGATTCTTTGCAGAATAAGGCTACTAAAGCTGAAGCTCAATGTATTACTAAAGCTTTGGCGAAGCTAGAAACAGGCTTTCTGACAGCATTTTGGAGCTATTTTCTAAGGAAAATATACATGACCAGTAAGCTTCTCCAGTCTGAAAAAGCCAATCTGAGATCTTACGTGAGTTTTCTCCAGTTTCTGAGTGAGTTTGTCGGAATGCTATGTGAAAAAAACAAGTTTGATGAGTTTGTTGAACTAGAAAATAAACATCTGGAACTTTACAGTTCATTGAGAAACTAAAAAAGTACTGTTCTCGTCCTCGCAGCACACTGGTGTGGAAGCACAAGTTTCTCTCAATGGAGTGGTAGATTTCTACTCGAGAGACTTGGAGAGTCTGGGCCAAGTTGAGAATGAATTGTTCAAGTGGAAATCACTGCTAAAAAATCTCAAGGTTACTTCCTGCTCACCTATCGAGATGCTGAAATTGATGCTGTAGAATGATTTCAGTACAGCCTTCTCGAATACCTACATTCTTCTTCGTCATTACTTGACATTGCCTGCGACGAAGTGTGCCGGTAAGCGATCTTTCAGCCACTTCAAACGCATCAAATCTGTTCTGAGGTCAACACAGACTCAAGAGAGACTAAACAACCTATCTCTCTTAAACATTGGAGTTGAAATTTTCCGGAGTAAAGACGCATTCAGTTCAGTTAAATCTACGTAGAAAGAGATAATTGTAATTCATAATGTACAGTGTACAGTATTCTGTAATCTGTATGTCTATGTTTTTGTTGTACTTAATTGAGAGTTTATAGTTGAGAAATTTCAACTGTGTAATTAATGATATATTTCATTTGGCTTTGAATTTAATCATTAAAGTCATAATTTGTAAATTTTATAGTGGGGGCCTCATTTTTCTCAGTGCGCAAGGGCCTCCAAATGTCTTAATCCGGCCCTGAGTAGGCCTAATGTTTTATTGCTTATTATATCATGATTATAAGTAATTTGATTTAACAAACTATAAAAGCGTCATTATTTATATCATACTTTGGGGCTGACAGTTTCTACTCGGATTCCTTCCAAAGGTTCAAAGCGAGTCGGTAATTAGACTGTTGACGTTTATATCATTAAATTGTGTCTCCATGTCGTGTCTGGGCATACACTGAAAAAAATTAGTCGTAATCTTAAATTATAGCTGGATTTTACTAGCATATTTAATATTTGTTTTTGTTTTTATTTTAGAAATAAAATAATTGTTTAATAACCAGAATTACAATTTATTTCGTTAAATAATATTTTTTGAAACTACTTCTAACAAAGTAATTGTTTTGACATCTATTAATATCAATTGTTTTTTAACATTTGCTAAACAAAATTTATTCAATACGATTTATAAAAACGATCTAAACCGTTGAATTATTTTTCTTTTATTGCTTAATTATAATAATATTTCTACACATTTCTGAAGCTTGGATCAAATTATGGAGTCTTTCCGTTGGTGTGTTTAATGTATAAAACTAAAAAAATGCTTCTTTAAATACTTTAAAAGCTGTTTTCGCCCAATATTAAAACGCAGTTAGCTTTGTAACTATCAACGACTGATGAACAGGTTTCTACAACGATCAAAAGTATGTTTATTTCTAACAAACCTAAGATGAGGCAATCGCCATCTTACAGCTTTTGCTCCAGATACCACCGTGCTAAACTCAGTTGTATCAGTTCCAGGTTCATAGTTACCAATGCTTAAAAACTTTTCATTTCTGATTTCTGAACTGTCTTCGATGTATTTCCAGCTGGAGTCATTGGAACTTGTCATTTCGGAGGGGAGAGTATCGTCTTCTGTGCCCATGATGAATTTGCAGCCTTCAAATAACCACCAATGGGACATCACTTCGGTAGTCTTGTAGCGTTCGTCATGGTAGTCAGCCCAATCACTAATGACTGCAAAACTTTCTACTGATGAACATTCAAATTTTAATAAAAGAAACTAGTATAAAACTTTATTTGACAATTAATCAGTATGCTATTTAATCATTTAGTTTATTTGTAATGGCAGGTGTGTGTCTAAAGTTCATAAATGTAAAAATATTTCAAAGTACAAGATTAAAGTATTCTTTTTAGCTTAAAAATTGAAAGAAAGATAAATTTATACTTGCATTTCTATTGTAGCAGTAGTAGTTTATTTCGGTTTATTTAATAACTAGCGGGGTTACCCGGCGTTGCTCGGGGTTTTTAGAGGAGTTTTATCGTTTTTCTCTCTTGCTCCCGTTTCCTTCCACGCTTGCTCTCCTGCTTTCGGTCGCTTTCCCGTTCCCGGTCGCTTTCCCGTTCCCGCTCACGCTTGCTCTCCCGTTCCCGTTCGCGTTCATTTTCTCTTTTTAATTCTTTCCTCACTTCTTTTAGCTTGAAGCCTTCAAACGTTGTTACGTAAATTAAATTTGAATTTTATTACGCAACTACTTTTTATGGTCGTACATAGACACTTTCAAACTGGAAAGGTTTTTTGGGCCCCCTGAGCCGAGAAATGAGAGTAGGGAGTCAAAACCTTCTTAACTTTTTTTCCTGTATGAGAATTACCTCCTTGCCAAATTTCATCAAAATCGCTCCAGCGGTTCAGATTTCTATAAAGGACAGACTCACAGACATTCATTTATATATATATATATATATATATATATATATATATATATATATATATATATATATATATATATATATATATATATATATATATATATATATATATATATATATATATAATCATATATATAGTTCCCGCTCGCTCGCTCACCGGCTCCGCTCCGCTCATTTTGTGACGGATTTCAATTTTTTTTCTATATTTGATTCTCCTTGACTCTTAAGGTTGTGTGAAAATTTCATTACGATTGGATGAATGGTGTAGCAATGCATAAAGGACATACATACATACATACATACATACATACATTTTTTTTTTTTTTTTATAATAGTTTATAGTCCTTTACACCATGTGTTTTAAGACTGAAATGTCTGTATGTAGGAAGCAGCTAAGTACTTCCTGTTGTGGATCATAATTTGATCCTTTTAACTTTTTCCTCCTCCTTTCTCCAGGCTTGGGACTGGCTCGCAATTACCGAGGCGGAGTTACATACATACATACATACATACATACATACATACATACATACATACATACATACATACATACATACATACATACATACATACATACATACATACATACATACATACATACATACATACATACATACATACATACATACATACATACATACATACATACATACATACATACATACATACATACATACATACATACATACATACATACATACATACATACATACATACATACATACATACATACATACATACATACATACATACATACATACATACATACATACATACAAACATTCATTTTTATATATATAGATAAGTTGATTATTTAATTTATTTTGTTTAAAAAAAAAAAAAAAAAAAAAAAGAGAAAAAAAAAGAGAGAGACAAAATAAAAGAGTCAGATTCTTGTATTATCAAAGAAGCATTCGATAGAGTCCCAAGCAGGAAACCCCAATAGAACTGATTGTCCTGGCCATAATATTATATTTACCAGCATCATAGCTGAGGTTTCATTGCAGCGGTCTTGGTTTAATTATTTATTCACTTAAGTAAATGTCGGAAATAGGTTAACCAAATTAAATAAATGATACGATTAAGAGTTGTAATTATTACTTCTGACAAACCTGCGTAAGTTGAGCCGAAAAAGAAATAAATAATTGCAGTAATAATGACTGATTTCATCGTGATTGATTAACTACCATAATTTGTGACGCAATATACGAGTATTTTTCCAATTATTTTTGTCCAGCAATATTATTTACAAGTCTTAGTTTCAAAATTTTATTTTTCATAAAGAAACTTCTTTAAAAAAAAAATGTTTGATTAGTAGTTTGCTTTTTTTTAATTTATCTTAAAATAACAAATAAAAACATGTTGTTCCAACGCTCTTGACTAATAAATGTGCGTAAACAAAAAAAATTTGAAGCGTCAACACGTTTAATTATTTTATTTTTTGTTCGACATTAAAAAAATTTCTTCAACCTGAACAAACATTAAAAATTTTAAATAAACAAGACGGCTGTTGTTCTCTTCTGTATTAATTATTCAGCTAAGATGCAGTTTCAATAAAACGAACCCTTTGTAGTGAATACAATTTGCAAACAACTCTCAAGCCAGTTATTTTTTGTCAACAATAAATTCAAACAAGAAACTTCAAGCTCTGTCTCGGCGGGGAAAATATTTGAAGCAACCGAAGAAAAATTAACACGAGAATTTAAAACTGACTGCAGATATGTCCGAATACATCTTAATTATACAATATTTTTTTTAAGGCACAGATGAAACGTGGTGGGAATAATTCTGTTGATTTCCATATTGGCCGTTATTGGTGGTACTGTTGGGGTGATTGTAGTTGTGATACTGAGGAGTATCGCTGATGTTTTGTAACTTTAGGTTAGCTGTCGGATACGTGGTTTCTCTGGCTGGACCAGTCGAAGGCAGATTCGGTGAGATCTGACTAATTACCGACGTGTAACTGGGCGGCCTGGGGGCAGGGGGCAAAGGTCGATTTTGAATGGACTGACTAGATTGAGGGATTGTTAATTGCTGAGATGGTGTAAAGTTTTTTATATTTACGACACGAAGATCGAAGCGCTGTGGCGAACGACTGCGGTTAATATTGTTCTTATCGTCTGGTCTTGATCCGTCTTGTCCCGGTTGTAAGCTGGATATAAGTCTTATGTGAGGCGTGGCTTCGTAGGGTCTAGCATCACTGAACTGTCTTGATCTGTTTGCATCATCAGAAGCCTTATACGAAGACAGCTCTTCCAATTTAGGAATCGGGCCTTGAACCGTAGCTGAAAGCTTCTGTACGGGCATAGTAGAGTACTGTTCAGTTTTGGTCTGAGGCAAACTTTTTGCCACGTAAACGACGGGGCCATGCGGTAGGTTTTGATTTGCAAATCTGTCTGGATTTTTTGTTAAAGTATTGCTGTTGTTGATAATGCCACTGGAGTTGAAGACGGGAGAAGCGGTAAGGCGACCGACGTCGGTAAAATTGGACGGAAATAAAAGTTTAAACTTCGGCAGGAGGTAATCTACGAACCGGTGCACTGGGTAGCAGATATTTCGGCCGGACAGGGCGCATGACGAACAAATGGTTTCAAATGATGAAGCGCTTTGTACGTTGTTGGTGTCTTTTGATAGCTCCAGGACTTGCTTATTCAGAATTGCAAGAGTGCCCTGGATGGTTTTCAAGTCTTCCAAGTGCTGGAGTAAAGATCCGATCAAATCTTCGCTCCACGTTTCTACAGATTTCTTCATGGCTTTACCGCCAATGTCGATCAAAAAGTAAAGTTCAACGTCAATGGATTTGAGTATTACAGAGGTTATCGTAGCATCTTCTGCGTTTTTTCTGTTCAGGATGCCATCAAGACTATTTGCCAAAATCTGAATTTTTTCTCTGCTCTTGTTCAATAACTCGGGACTTAGTTGACTAGTTTTTTCAGCCTTTTCTTGATCTTTCTTCGTCAAATCAACAAAGCAGAGCTGATATTCCTGATCGTCTTCTAAAGGAGCATCGTAAGTGGGAGCCGAAATAAAAACGCCTTCGATTTTCTTGTGCTGCGGCTGATGTAGTCTAGTGTAACTCGTGGTCGCCTCGTTCTTATTCGATAGATTGACGTTGTGTGGTTGATTGTATATCGACGGGTTGTTGCTCACGCTGTTGTCGATTGCATCTCTGCGATTCAACATGGTCTCAAATTGCGAGGTGTAGTTTTTCTGTGGGAATCCGATTTGGCTTGAACTGATGCCTCTGGACGGGACCGGCATCTGTTTCATCGGGACGTAACCGTCCCCGTGTGAGTTGTAGATCAACTGCTCGTCAATCTCCGAATATGGATTTTCATAATCAGGAGTGTCGTCTAGCAATTCGTGACCATGTTGCTTGTTATTGATGAATTTCGTATTGTTTTTATTGCCGTAGTTGTCGTGTGTGTCACTGCCACCACTGCTATTCGATGGACTCGGGTCACACTTGGATTGGTTATTAGCTGTGGTCAAAATCGGCTTGAGCGGCAACGTGTAATGATTGTGCGGCGGTTTGTCGTCGTTTTTCGTCCACTCTTCGGTATCGGAGCTGGTCACTTGGTCGGCGAATCGAACCCTCCTGAGACTTCGATCCTTTCTGCCGCAGTCGTCGCTGTTTCTGTCGCTCTTTCGAATGTGCAAGTCATCTTTGACAGTCAGTTTCTCTCCTTCTGATCCTCTGTTTGATTTGCATTGAAGAGTTTTGTTTCTGAAGCTGATTTCAGGCATGTCTCCGTACAAAGCATTCTGCTTGTTGTTAAAGTTTGTTTTATTATTTTTGTTGATGTTGCTGCTCGTACTGGCTACTATGACGTCGTCGTCGTGAACCTCTGACCTGTGCTGGTGATAATCATTGCCAGTCAGTCCTGATGAATCGTTGCCAAGAAATTGGGAATCATTATCAGAACTTATGAATCGCCTGGTGTGGTTGGGCAAAATCAATTGAGAATCAATCTTTTCTCTCGGCATCTGTTGATCGAGGTTGTAATTTTGACCGTCTGTTGGACAACCATGGAGGTTGTAGTAAGTCGGTATGTTCAGCGGAGGAGGGGGGACCTTGTACACGCTGACACGCGGGATGGAGTAGGCATTCGAAAGCTCTGGAACATTCTTATACGTTAGCGAACTATCGTTACCAGTCAGAGTTGAGTTGACGTAAGCGTTTTGCTTCTCGGGATTTGATATCGAATTCAAACCGTCCGACCATAAGAACGCATCGGTTGCGTTGCGGTTTATCGCGCTCGATTCTCTCGCTAGTGATTTGGCTTTCATCTCCTCGTGCTGATTCGGCTTAACCGGACCGCCGTACAGCGTCTGTTTGCCGTTAGAGCGGTTTTGATTAAGACTAGAACCGATGTTTTGACCTTTCAGAATGTCTGGAATCTCTTGAAACTTTTCCGGCGGCGGAGCTTTGTTTTCGTAAACTATTTTCGGCACGTCGTAGACACCGTATGCGGTTTTCTGTGAGTCATAGTTTATCTGTTAGATGAAAGGAAATACGCTTTGACCCGAGTAAAAATGTAATCAATGTCTAGCCAGCAATTAATTTTGTTCAAAGTAAGCATTTTGTTATATAATTTTTTTTATTAAACAAGTTAATAAATATTAGAGATATAGAAGAGAAAATAAAACATTTACCTTGTCAGTGCTGTTATCAAGTCGTCGAAAAGCCTGAGGTTTCTCGGGGGCTGACTCGACCAACTCAAGCCTGTTTCCCGGAGCCAGTCCCACCTTTTCTCTGAAGACGCAGAGCCACCACCCTGACACCCCGTTGTAATCCTTTTCAAGAACTCTTAAGACGTCGCCCTTTCTGAAGTTCAACTCGTCGGGGCTGTCCGACCGGTTGTCGTAGAGGGCGACCGCGTCGAACCCCCCCGAAGACGGTTGGGTGACGGAGCCTCCTCCGGATTGGGTCTTGTAAATAACTTCCGGTTGGCTCATAACCAGTGTTGGGCCTCTGTGAAATAAAAACAAACAAAAAATGTTTCGTGAAATCATAAAAAAACTGTTTTAATTTAATTTTTTTAGACCTTACTTTGACATGTTCTCCTTTTTAGTAAAATATGAATTACAATTAATTATAATTGTATTTTTTAATTAGTTAAAAATAACAATATTACTCAAATCATATCTATAAATCATTTATCTGATCGCATTGTACCGAGCCAACCGAGCAAAATTTTGAAGAAGACGCTTATAAATTCATCTGTGATGACGCAACGCGAGCTGCCATGCCAAAAAGTACATTAAGACATTAACATCTCAATTAAATAGTTAAGTCACGTGTCACACCTCTACAGCACTACGCATGTCTCGAGCAGGTCTTGATAATTACACGTCGAGATATGCAAAGATATGTCTTTTCTCGAGAATTTCATACTTTTCATTGTTAGTCGGTTAGTCACTTCTCTCTCTCTCTCTCTCATTTTCACAGAGATTTTTCTCTTTAGTATCCTTTAACTTGATTTTAAATAACTGTTCAGTAGCCGTCCTAAACAGTACCACTGAATCAGATTGCAAGCAGTGATATCTTTCAGGATTATTTTCCAACTAGCCGCAAGAAAACCTACGCACGTGAAATATAAATCCATAAATATTACTAAATATATCTTCGAGAGAGCGTTTAGAGGGAAAGACGAAAGAGGAGTTCATCGGCTTCCTTCTGTTATTCCCGGCTTTAGCTCAGATGTCGGCGGATCGGGAGTAATGCGCCCGGGAGGTAAACATTTGGGTTTGGATAGTCTTTTAAGCAGAATTATTGTTTAAATTTTCTCCATAGACGAACGGAGGCTAATGAACAAAAAAGTCGAAAGCGTTAAAAAAATAAGCTATTTTTTTTTCAATGAGACAAAGCGTAAGCAAGCAAAGTACAAACCGATTGACATAAAAGATTAACCTTATTATTTGAACAAGCAGACAGGTTGATCTGAAAGTCAAACAAAATCTCCATTCTAACTTTAAATATTTCTCTTTATTATTAATATTGCAATTTCAGTAATGTGAATTTATTTAGACTTTAGTTATCTGTTATTTTTATTTTGCGTAATTTCCGGTTTATTTCCGGATTTCAAATGTGGCTCATTTTGACTAGGGGCAACAACACATATATGTCGTATATCTTGGGTTTTGTAACAAGTCACCGGCATATGTATCAAAGACCTTAAAATATAACGACAATACAATACGACTAATTATAACACCAACTTAACGAGAAAGCCTTATAACGTGTGAGTTGATCCGTGAGAAAAAATCTATTTCTGTAACAGGCAGAATTTAGCGTTAACGGGATGAGTAGTGCCGATTTGTTAATTATGAGAAGAAATTATTTTTACCAGAATTATTATTTATTCAATACTTTTAGAATACGATGATTAATTGAATCATGTTTAGGCCACTCGTAGGAGGCGTTACCTTTGACAGCTATCATTATTATTATTATTATCGAGGTTACAATGTGTAACGGTAGTTAATTCTACACAAGTGTCAATTCGTGGGGGCGGCATAACTGTTGGAGGTATCAGAAGATATGTAATTGTGCACTTTAAATGCATCGACCAACATAATATACAATAACATCTTTACACGAAGAGGTGAACAAGTAAGTAAACATTACACCGTTTGCTGGATTGATCGTTTGATTGATTACTACTACTACTACCTACTACTAACTGTTTTATTTTGATGTATCTGAAATCTGATGTTTCCGTATGACTTATAAAAACCGGCGTAGTTGCAATTACAGCAATCATGTGACTAGATGTTTACTATTACCAGTAATTTTTGTTATTTCAATAACAATCACCAAATTGTGGTGTTGATTAAAATTCGTCTTATTACACACTTTTACTTAACTTGACTTCTCTGTCTGTCTGTCTGTCTGTCGTCAAATTTTGCAATCGATTTTAAACTAACTTCCCGATGAGCTAGATACTTAAAAACTTAAACATACCTTCGAACTGATTAACAATGCATTCTATCAAATTTTCGGATCAATTGGACAAAATTTAATCAAATAATTATTTGTGATATTTTCGTCGAACTATTTATTGTCTATGCTAATATGCTCGTTGTTTATGTAACAGAATGTGGCATATACAATCGATTATATAAAAGTGTGTTTTTAAAAAACTTTGTTTTTGCTTCACTTGTTTTATAAATAAACTTCAAAATAAGCTGCAAGTCACGTGGGAAATATTTGTAAATGTTTCGAGCACTTTCTCGCCTAGGAACTGGAAAGTTCAAGAGTTCAACCACCGTCAGACGAGATTAGACGCTTGCGTTGCTAGAAAGTGCGCCACTGTGAAAATATTTTCAAATTAGGTCATTCAAAAATAACAATAAAAACTTTTTTTACAAAAGCTGCTTTAACGGCATTGCTAGTCACAGTTAGCTAAGTCAGCAAGAGAAGTAAGCAAAGCTGTAAAGTTAAATGATCATATTATCACAGCTGCATGCGTCTGCAATAAAGTTTGAACTCTCTCGGGGCCATTATACTTCGTACTATAATTTATTTGAGAGCTTAATCGCCTCAAAAATACCGACGAATCAATTTGCGATAATCGAGGATTTTTAATGGCCGAATTTTGCACGCTAGCGATGATTATTTCAACGAAATAATATCAATTTTCCCGTTTGAAACAAAATAATATTTTAATTTTCGTTATTTAATGCTAAATTGATAAAAATCTAATTGTCTTCTAATCGTTAGAGCAAAAATTTGCTGTGGTTAGGTCACCGTTAGGTTAACAAATTTAAGAAAAGTGTGTGTCGAATCGAAAATACTCGAGATTGTGGAATGATATTATTCGTAACATTGTTGACATCCACAGATAAAATGATCAAAAAACATCGGAAAATCGAAAGATTAAAAAGCGCCGATTGATTGATTGATTGATTGATTGATTGATTGATTGATTGATTGATTGATCGAATAAGTCGGATAGGTTGATTGATTGATTGAATAATCGAGGTTTTGACTGACTGAAAGTCGGCTCTGTCAATAAACTGTACATAATCAATATTGTCTGCTTAAAATAAGAAGCTCAAGGTGCTTTAGAAAACATAATTTATTACAACTTAACTGAAGACTTATAAGTTGAATAATTTTATAAATTTTTTCATCGATTTTTTATCTAGATTTCTCTGCCGTTCGCTTTCCTGTTTAAAGTTATCGTTACGACCTCATTTAACTTCTTTTTTCCTCCTTAAGAACCTGTTTCAAGTCTAGAAAATACTCAAGAATGTACTGGCAGTCGTATCTGGGTGGTCCTTCATTGAAACTTCATGGCTGTTATCGTAGTGTGTTGGTCGTTAATCTTTGTAATAAGGATCAAGTGGCCTTTCTTAGGAAGCCCAGAAGGGAACACGGACCTCCCAGTTGTTCAAGTAGGATGGTCCACCAGCTTTTTTTAATGTCGGAAACTAAATTTGTTGCCCCTCTGCCCACTTAGTTTTTAAGGATAGAATTACCACTGTCAAATAATCATAATCATCATCACCACCACCACCATCAGCATCATCGTCGTCGTCATCATCATCATCGTCATCATCATCATCATCATTATTATTATCATTATCATCATCATCATAATTGTTGTCGATTATAAACGTGGCCTACCTTAATATACCCGCCCATGTTACCAGGCATGAATGAATGTGTATAAAATCGTTCTTTGGAGGGCGTACAACATCACATTCCTATCTTGAGATTTTCCACATTATGATTAAAGTAATTTTAAACAAAAATGTTAAAAAAAATTATCAGATAAATTTATGTTGTATGCGTGAAGTAGTTATTTATAAAATTGAATCCTGCAAACGAAAAAACATAATAATCTAATCCTGAATGTTGGCCATTTTGAAATGTTCAACCTGCTTACAACCAGGATACTTGCATTTCCATTCATATTGAGGTGATGACTTAACGAAAATAAGTTTAGGTTGGTTGATTTGAATATCGGCCGTTGAATGTGGATGTGGTTTGTGGAACGTAATTGGTATTATTGAGGATTTCAATCAACGTTGTTACAGTTTAAAAAGGTGACAAATGTGGTTGTAGAAATGAGCAAGCATTCAAGAGCAATAACAAATAACAAACTGTAATCGTGCTTAAGATTTCAAATTGCAAACGCTGTAATCTGTATAATCTCGATAGTTTACGAAAAAATCCTGACAGAGATTAAGAACTCGTCAACTCACGTTCGCAGATCAAGTTAATTATAATAATCTTACAACTACAACTACAACCACAACCCATCCAACCCTCGATTCGATCAACTTCTTGACACCGTACGACCGTTGCAACTCAACGTGATGAATCGGTCGTGAAAAATACAAAGAATTCTTTGTCAGACTTTGAAAATAGTCCACATTTCAATCTCCGCGTGAGCGAGTTTGATCTTGCAGGATTGCAGAATTACAGAATTGCAGAATTGCAGACCTGTAGAGAAGAACAAACAATTCAATGGTCTGCAATTTGAGAACTGAGAGAAACATTCATGTGCAGCAAGACAATCAAGAGAGGCCTGTCTCGTTTGATTCGTATTGCTTTTTGATTCGTTTTCTATGAAGGAAGTTAGTGAAAAAAATATATATATAAAAAAATTTTAGGGAAAAAGAAATCGAAAACGCTGAAGATAACAGTTGTCTACAAGCTCAGGTGGGTTGCCATTCTTTTGGGATTCATCATGCAAAGAGAGATGCAATAAAACATGCAAAGATCAACACTCACAGATAACATAACTCGAGAGACGAATACCTAACGAGACTAAAACAGAGAGACAAGCATACAAACAGACAGCCTGTAACAAAGCCGAATGTGTTGAACTTGCATGCATGATAGCGTCTCGGCTAGAAGGGCATTCGGTTCGAGGAGTCAAATAACTTGCACTGCTTTTCCTAAATATAAATCTGTTCGAGAAAGCATCAATAATATAATAATAGTTTGTACCGTGAATCGCCCTCCGTCTTCCAGAGAACTCCAGTAATGTGGAGAGTATCAGAATTCCAAACAAGTGAAGGTAGATTTAAAAAATTAAAAACATGCTCTTAAGATAGATGAAAAATTTCATAAAGACATCTTAACGCAAAAATATTACCCCGGTTAATAGTAAACAAAAGATGTTTGTAGTTACTATGACGATGAAAATTTTTGTTGTCATTATCATATGCTTCTTTAAATTATTTTTTAATAATTTTTGTTTCTTAAATTTTTCACAGTTATTTTTTTACCATTAAACTTTAAATGTTTTTGAAGTAGATGAATTTTATCAGGATCTCCCGAGCTTCAAAACGTCCGCGGACATCCCATGGACATCCTGACAAGTGAAAGTTAATAAAGGCATCTACAAATATAATTCTCCAAGTTACAATTACCGGGACTGGTTGAAAAACAATTGGCTGACTGGCTGGTTATTACGTTATTATTTTGATGACTTGCTTTTTCCGCGCACAAAAATTAATTGCGTGTGGAAATTGTCGGGAAGTTAATTCCGAGACTCCGCCTGAACAGACAACAGACATCAGTTAACAGAGAAGTGAAGCTAACTAGAAGGCATGTAGAAATGATGATCAATCGAGTCACATTACGTTTGTTATATCGTTGTTTTCTATATGAGAATTTCTTTTTTTCCATCTCTCTCTCTCTCTCTCACACTCACACACACACACACACGCACACCCATGCACGCAAACTTGCTTTCTCCATTTCTTTAATATTTCTGTAAGTCTTACCCATTCATTAATCGAATTCTGCTTAATCCGAAGGTTGAATTTTAAACAGCCAAGGTTGCAGTTGGAATTCATTTAATACCAACTGTCTTCAAAGCACAACTGCTTTGATCATCAAATAATCTCAACTGATCAAATTACGGACAATCGAAAAGAATTCAAAACAGCCGCTTTCCATTGAAACTGTTGGCATACGAACTCAATTTTGCCGAATGTTCTTCAGCTGTATTTTCAACTTCCAAATCAACTCTACAACAAATTGGATTGTTCTCTTTCATCAAACTAAGGCCGCAAGGATGGAACAAGTTTTATCCTATCATCGAGTCTGTGTGGCCTGAAAATTATTTAGCACCTCTCACTTTGTCTTTCTCTCCCTCTTCCTCTTTCTCTCTTCCTCTTTCTCTCTCTTTTTCTCTATTTATCCATCTATATATATCTAACTATTTCTGTTTCAAATTGTACACGCTGTCGAAAAACTAGAATGTGAAAATTACTTTGAAAAAACAACACCTAGAAAGTTGTGGTAAGTAAGAGAATGTGGAAAATGAGAAAGAGTAAGAGAGGGAGAGAGAGGGAGAGAAGGAGAGACGGAGAGAGAGAGAGAGGGAGGGAGGGAGGGAGATAGAGGAAGACAGAGAGAGGCGGTATTCAACATTTGCGCAGTTCTTTGGCTTGTTTTATCTCGACTGACAAATCGAAAATTGAAAAAAAAATCTTATGTTTGCTTTGAAGTGAATTATTTCGTTTTTTGTCCGCCAAAACAAATGTAAACAGAAGTCTTTGTATTCGGCGAACACATGCAATGTTGTTTTTAATAATCAATCTGATTGTTTGTCTTATTTGATCTCTCTCTCTCTCTCTCTCTTTCTCTCTCTCTCTCTCTCTCTCTCTCTCTCTCTCTCTCTCTCTTTTTCTTTCATTATGTCTCCTGCTTCCTTCTTCTTCTTTGCATGTCATTGTCAACTATCATTTTTTTTTCATTATCTGCTTCTGTTTGTCTACGCGTGCAGTAGGTCTATGCATGAATAATGAATACCTAAACCGTTGCTTCTTCCTACACACCTGTTCAAAGTCCTGCCTCAATACCTGCCAACAAGCTGCTCCTACAATGAGTGTACTTAATTTATACGTGTAATTAACTTCATACATGCACGACGAAAAAACAATTCTGAATCTCGCTTGAATCAACGAACAACAACTTAGTAGCAGTCTCACCATCGTAGCGGATGTCAAACCTGAAAATAATTTCTCCATTCAACTCGTGTTGAAGGTCAACAATCTGTGATTCTGGAACGTATCAGTCACCTTCACCTTCACCTTCCTCTTCATCTCCGCCATCGGCTTCTTCTGTCCATCTGCCAGCTTGTAGTTAAAATGCAGTCGAACGCAGTACACGAACACTGGCTATTTCGTTGCCATCGGAAAAAACGAAGAATTGATGCTGATGATTATGGAGAAGTCCGACGGCGATGATGATGACGATGATGATGGTGGTGATAATGATGATGATGGTGATGATGGTGATGATGGTGATGACGATGATGATGGTGATGATGGTGGTGGTGATAATGATGATGATGATGATAGTAGTGATCGTGATGATGGTTATGGTGATGATGATTGCACTAATTATAAATAGTTTTGTTGTTTTAGCGATGCCGGTGATAGTGATGATAACGGTGATACAATCATCATTATAGTAAACCTCTTCAATCTGTTTTCAGAAACCAACTTTATATTCATTAAATATTACCGCTTATACTCATAAATTTTGAATATCGATAGAGCTGATATGAGATTTTTTGTCGTGACCTTCAATTTAAATCATATTTTTGTTTAATTTTTATTTCAAATGCAGCTACGAGATTTGTCGTCGCGTTTCATCGTGACCTTCATAGCCACGAATCGCGACCTTCACAAAAAAGATTTAAAAAAAAAGAATTTAACAGCAATTAATAAAAAAAAATTTCTCCTTCATTTGTTTGTGCGTATGTGTGTATGTGTGTTCAGTTGTGAAGTGGTGAATCATTCTTGTTAGATGTGTTTCAAATTATTACTAATTATTCTACAAATAACTGAATGAAGGAGATTAAATATACTGCAAAACATTGACAGATGTTTAAAATAATTAATATTAAATAGTAAAAAAATAACCATAAACTTATATTAATAAATTGTTTGCACATAAAAAAAGTATTTTATGTTTCGATTTCTTTTAGTGAGAGCAAACAGAAACACGCAGAGATTAAAAAGTTTATCAATTTTATCAGTTATGATGATGATGATCTAGAAATAGAAAACATTATCTGTATTTTCAATGCTATTTGGCGGACAGAAGAATGTTTTGATCTTTATCTATTTATTAGTATTTGTTATTATTTCCATTAATGTTATCCTTTTATATATTCGTTTTCGCCTAGTGTTGTTGTTTTATTTCCGATATTACCATTTGGAGTCTCACATAGAAATTAATCCTTCTCTCTATCATCTCTCATTAGTTGATCTTTCTTTCTCACTTTTCCTTTCTATTCGCTCTCTCTCTCTCTCTCTCTCTCTCTCTCTCTCTCTCTCTCTCTCTCTCTCTCTCTCTCTCTCTCTCTCTCTCTTCTTTTTCATTTCTCTCCACCTTTCACCAAATTTCTTTTCGCGCCTGCATTTTAAACAATTATTTTCTTCAAAATTTTCATAAAACTACGAATGAAAGCAATGCAGCCATAGATTAATTAAACAGCCTCAAAGTAAAACTTTGAAAACTTCTTCCACCAAGAGTAAATTTTATCTAAAAGAACAAACAAATCCGGAATCACACACACACACATTCACACACACACACGCCCGCACACACACACATGCAAACACACATTCAGACACAGACGTTTATTTACGAGTCTGTCTTTTTCTGTCTTTGACTTTCAAGGTGAAATCAACAGCTTCTCCTCCTTCCCAGAAGGAAAAGAAGAATAATGAAAGGAAACAAAATATAAAAAAGTGAAAGATAGAGAAAGAAAGAAAGAAAGACTGAGAGAGAGAGAAAGAGAGGAGAATAGATAGAAATCTTCTGAAAATATTTCCGCCATACTAGGCCGATGAACTACATTGAACTCTGAGGTATGTTCTCGTTCTCTTTCTCTCTCTCTCTCTCTCTCTCTCTCTCTCTCTCTCTCTCTCTTTCTGCATTATAAATCTTAAAAGTCAGTTATAGAAGACAAATTGAATAAATAAATTAATGAATAAAACAATTCTGTAATAAAATTGAGGAAATATGAAACATTTAACCGACGTAATTTTTTGGTTATATAATGTTAGAAGCAAGGTAAGTGGGTTGGTGGATGGATAGATGGAAAGAAGTTGAACTGATGTGTTTTGCTTTTAAGTGTAGGAGAAGATGGAAGATTACGAAGTTTCCTGATATATTTGATGACTCCTCGCTGTAGCGATGATGATGATGATGATGATGATGATGATGGTGGTGGTGGTGGTGGTGGTGGTGGTGGTGGTGGTGATGATGATGATGATGACGACGACGACGACGATGGCGACGACGACTACGATGATGATAATATCGAGACAACGACGAATGTAAGGAAGAAGATGTTGTTTTCCCGTAAACAAACAAAACTTTCAATTCAAGGTTATTTTCTTGTTTTCCTAGATATTCCTCAGTAACTAATTGATCTTTTGTGTGTGTGTTTGTATGTGTGTGTAAAAGAGAGAAAAAGAGAAAGAGATAGATACAACTCCAACGATTCACAAACTTTCTAGTAATGAAATGAAAACTTTCTTTACTGTCCAAATTTACTAAAGTCAGAAAAGGACGTTAAATCAAACAAAAAAAGCTTTCTCTATTTATATTTATGAACGTTTTTATACACATCTTGAGTTTTGTTTACAAATTGTGCATAATTCATTAGCGAATTAATAATATAAATAATTCATTCTAAAACCCCACCGAGAAAGTACAACTCAGAAAGACGAGTTTGCTTCATACTTACTGAATTTTCCAATTCATTAAAAACTCCTTGTGAACTACTACATTAATATATGCAAACATGCCATTCTCTTTTTTTTAAAGCATTTGAAACAGAAATATTATTTATATTTGTTGCTGGTTCAGAATCAAGCATAACTCGAGCAATATCTTTGGCAGCTCTGAATATGGAGCCCTCTTCAATTGTGCGAGATGAGAGCCACACAATATGAAGCTTCAGCAGCTGTTTTTCTATTGTCAATTCTGTTTTTATTTGCACAATTAATCAGCGACGGATCCAGAAGAGAAGCAAGGTATTCACCCCCCCCCACCCTCGGATCATCAATAAATATTTGTATGTGCTACAATTCGTTTTTATTAAACTTTTGTCTCAACGTTTCGATGGTTTATATTTTAAATTGATGATTCATCTATTTGAAAGCCATATTAATTTGTATACCGCATATTTTCTATATTTTATTTTGAATATTTCTCTTCAAACTTTTGAATATCTCATCCCTCAAACGAGAAACCTTAGATCGTTGCATTAGGTCTCGTGTTCTTGCAAACATAAGATGCTTAATAATAAAAAATATTTTTTGCTTGTTTGGTTTCATTGAATAAGCTAATGAACTTTCGTTTAAAAAAAAAAAAAAAGTTTGAGATTTCTCCTGGCATTTTTCAAAGTTGAACCCCTGGCAAAAACTGAAACTTCCGTATACTCAATACCTAAACTGTTCAACTGATCTTTTTTCCATGCTCAGTTAAACTAAATTCCTCGTTTTCTCTTCGGTTTTCTCTTGAGTTTTCCTACATTTTCTTTCACCGCTGCTTGGCTTTTCCGATTTTTTTATTGTTCGTTCTCTTTCTATCTACATTTCTATATGTTTTCTTTTCTCCTCCTAGTAAACACACGTGTTCAACGAATAAACAAAAAGTTGTGTTTTCATTGAGCGCGAAAAATAACTTCTCTAACAACTACACAGCTCTAAGGCTCTAAGCACATTTTTCAGCAAATAGAAATGATATAGAGATATTTAACTTAACCTTTCATTGTGTAAAAAAAACTTTAATGTCACGAAATATTTCAGCATAGTTTATCTGAAACTTTTAATAAAAAATTTCTAATTTAGTTATTTTAGTTTTACGGTTTTTTGCGCATTTTGTTTCAAGCAATGTCGCAATCACGTGTCGTCACCATAGAAACACTTATTACATTTACGTAATACTATGACGAGTAGGTGTCACTAATGCCTCTTACGTTAAAAACTTAAATTAAATGTTTATCAACAGCATATTAAATATTAATTATAGAGACAATTTACAGTCTATAGTTCTATAATCATTGGATTGAAGAAAGCTCAAAATGTAAAGTTGTTTACCTCGATGAACAGTGACGATATTAATCCAGCTGTTTGTAATTCAAATTACAATGCGTTACAACCACAATCCTTGGAAGAGAAACTACGTCAAATATCTACTCGAAAATTATGAATGTCTATTTCTTTGAAAGACGATTTTTTACAGAAAATTTATTCACAATTATCGATTAATTAAAACTTAAAAAAATCTAAAAATAAGCATGAATTTCAGAAGAATTCAAAGACGTGGTTCGTCATACCATTGAAATTGTTCGCAAGAATTCTATATTAGGAATGGCGCGTCTATCTTATATATATAAATATATATATATATATATATATATATATATATATATATATATATATATATATATATATATATATATATATATATATATATATATATATATATATAACATCCACTCATGTATTGTTTATATAAGTCTGCAGGTAGGTTTGAGTTCGAGTGTGTGTCTCTTTGTATTCGTGTTTATATGTTCATATATTTGTGAGTTTCTAAGCGGATATGTAATTAATTATATCGAGATGGTTGATATGTGGTCATTGGGATATGGGTTTGTCGAGTTTTATATATATATATATATATATACAATATACAATTTACAATTTACATATACATATTTTTATGTTATTATGCACCAGTTGGTAAAATTTACTGAATATTTAATAATCTTTGTTGCAGTAATCACCATGACAACAGATAGAGGCGGCGAGTGCAATGTTTTAAGAAAGAGAAGAGATTTTGTAGCACGACAGTAGTGAATTATTGGAAGAAAAAATATTGAATTAGGCAGGAGTAATTAAATGAAGATGTTCGTTAAGAAAATATGCACATAATTAAAATAGTCTGAGTCAATAAAATCAAAAATATATAAATAAGAGAGAGAGAGAGAGAGAGAGAGAGAGAGAGAGAGAGAGAGAGAGAGAGAGAGAGAGAGAGAGAGAGAAAGTGCAAATGATAAGTATGTGGGAATCAAAGCAAATAAAAATCACCTTCGAACCTGGACTTAAGCTGAAGCACTTAACGCTTGTTGAGTGCCATCATCATCACCATCATAATCATCATCATCATCATCATCATCATCACCACCACCATCATCATCACCATCATCAACATCATAATCATCATCATCATCATCATCACCACCACCACAATCATCACCACCATCATCAACATCACCACAATCATTACCTTCAACGACAATTGTGCTTGATGGAGGGCCCGTTCGCAATTTTTGATGGCAATGATGAGTTGCGGTTGTATTTTTCGTTCAAGAGTCCTTCAGAGATTTTCCTTTCTTTTCTTTTATTTGTTTTGCAAAAAACCACACAACCGTTCGGGCACCTGGAAGCCACTCGCTGACATTTACACCCGTAAGTTATGTGGTAAATTGTTTTACCAGTTTACAGATACTCGGTGTTTGTAACGCGGAGTAAATCAATCAGTCGCCGGTACTGTTTCACATGTGCGTATCAATGTATTTTCATTGTATGTGCATATACGTATGTTTAAATACGTGTGTGTGTATTATGTGTTTGAATGTATGCGTGTGTATATATACATATATATCCTTGCGCGTGTGTCTGTGCGTGTGTGTCTGTGTGTACGTAGGAGGAAAATTTCCAACGGCAGGAATGAATGTTTGAGAAACCAACGAGTCGAAATTGCGTCATATTGAATCATTCATAATTCATAATGTGCTTTCCTTGGAACTTCGGTGGCTTTTTTTCTGTTTTTAATCATTTTTGTTATTTATTTTATCGTTTTGTTTTCATCCTCTTGCGTGGTGTTGTTTGTTCGTCTGAGTGTGCGTTTGTGAGCGTGAATGTTTGTTTGCCTGCTAGTAGGTTTTTATTAGTTACTTATTTTATTTTTTTATATTTTTTATAGAATTTCGTTTCTGATGAACAATGTGACGGTGATGATAATTGCGGGATTGATGACAATTACAGTTGTAGGGGTGATGATTATGATGATGATAATGATGATAATGATTATGATGTTAGTGATTGGCTATAATGACATGATGAGTTATGCTAGTATCGATGACGAACGCCCAACAGTTGAAAAAAATCGTTTACGTTGAATATTTTTGTGAATAAAATCGATTAAAATTAAAACGTACGAAACATCTGCTTTGAGATTTTCATATCTTTGGTTCTCGTTCGTGTGCACTTCCGTTCTTCGTTTTGTTTGTTTGTTTATTCATTCACCAGTGAATTTGTTATTTTTTTGCATCGTTTACAAATTCATTTCATCGAATCACGTCGTATGGTAAATTCGTTTATTATAAAGAAAAAATGTCAAACCGCACGTGTCAATTCATTCATTCATTCATTCGTTCGTTCGTTCGTTCATTTATTCATTCATTTATTCATTCATTCATTCATTCATTCATTCATTAACGTACACACACAGAACAGCTCACGTCAGCAGATAATTATAACGATTAAAAGAGCTCTACTGCTGAAATTCCTAACCCGACCGAGGTATCCGTGGTATGTTCGATATGATTGCAGGTTATAAAAATAATTATAAAACTCGCATGACCAACTGTTATTCGGAATTTTATCATTAATTCTTCTTTAATTACAGTTCAGATTACTGTAAAGGCCAATCTTCACGTTCTGATAATAATATAATATTGTTATTCTTTGTAGATCACCGATTTACTCCCAAACATTGGATTTTGCTAAATTTTTAAAAACAGGAAAAAATGGATGAGATGATTCAACTCAGCAAAAATTAAAATTGAAGAAGAAAACGAGCTACTCGGATAGATATATTTTTTATTCAATTTATAAAATTAAATTACCGCTTGAAAGTGAAAATTAAAAATCTGCCCTCATCCAATTGAGCTGAAGCTCAGAATAAACATTTGTTTCTCGCGACAATTCATTTTACAAAATTTTGAACATGTCCAAAAAAATTGAATTTTATATCTATTTTCTAAAAACAAATAAAAAATATATATGGATTTGCAAAAAACTGTAATTTCGGTTTGTTATTTTTATATTGTTTTTCAAAAAGATATAAATAAATGTTAAAAGCATAAAACAATATCATGGAAAATTAACAACTTCGACATTTACAAGCACAAAAGAAATTCTGGAGAAATTTTTAATGACGAATGGAAATTAGAAGTTTATTAGATAAATTGTGCCCTCGGTTATTGTTTTGCTGCAAAAAGAGATATTTTGTCACATATTAGTCGAACCATCCTCATATAGAACTAGGTTTTGGGTGGCACAAACATCTTTATTTTTTATTACCAATGCTTTTATTAACTCGTCGGCTCTGTTTCTCTGTCTGTTTCTCTGTCTGTCTGTTTCTCTGTCTGTTTCAAATCTTGCAATCAATTTTTGAGTCACTTCCTGATGATAGATTTTTTTCAAATTTTGCATACATGCTCAAGATAGAAGACAATGCAATATTCAATTATTAGTTTTACAATAAGTCAATTAATTTAGTTAATTTTCTTGAGGATTTTATCGAGGGGTTTCTTGAGGGTTTTCTTGAGGGTTTTCTTGAGGGTTTTCTTGAAGGTTTTCTTGACCACAAAACGCTAACCGACTGGCAGACTATTTTACCAAGTTAACACGAACCACACTCACTGACCGCGATTCTCAAGCGTGTACGAAATTTTCATGAAAATAGTTGAGATATTTAAATTCGATGCTTTTTGATGATATTTTTATTATTATTACCAATGCTTTTATTAACTCGTCGTCTCTGTTTCTCTGTCTGTCTGTTTGTTTCTCTGTCTGTTTCAAATCTTGCAATCAATTTTTGAGTCACTTCCTGATGATAGATTTTTTCAAATTTTGCATACATGCTTAAAATAGAAGACAATGCAATATTCAATTATTAGTTTTACAATAAGTCAATTAATTTAGATAATTTTAATTAATTTCGATATTTCGATATAATTATGATATTTCGACTTTAACATAAAATAAAAGAGTAATATAAGAAAAAATTTATTGCAAAATTTGTGTTTTAATTACATATAAGAGCATTGGTTTTAAAAATTCGTTTTTAATTTACTTGTTAACCATATAATTCACAAGATTATAGTTATAGAATAATCAATGTCTCCTCGAATCTACCCAATAATACACAGGTAAGCTTCAACAACCATACACACATATCTAGTGTTTTCACAATTACCAACAGGTAAGCATCCAAACTCATACTGCATATCTTTATTTCATCAAAAATATTTAATCAAGCCCATATTATGAAGATACGCAATTTTAGATGAAAAAAGTATATGATGCTTTATGATGCAAAAGGAAGTGCTCAAGTGAGAAAAAGAGATTTATATCTTAAATAATGCAGTAACAGTGATTGAATTGAAATTGAAAATTCTAGGTAACGTAGATAACGAAGGTAGTTATATGCCACTGCCCTTTATTAAATTCCAGTTTCAATTCCTGTCTGATGACATGACTAAACAAGAAAAACACAGTTATTTGTGTTTTATAATGCCAATATTCATTGAAATCGGTGCGGTTATATTGAAATCATATATAATATATAAATCATATAATATATATATATATATATATATGTATATATATATATATATATATATATATTTGTGTGTGTGTGTGAAATGTTGAAAACCCCATGGTCGTGTGAATACAATACTTTATGATGCATATGGATGGGCTTAGTGGACTTTGATTTAGTCAGTTTCTGAGCGAGTAACTGTGTGAGTGAGGCTGGAAAATTATTATAGAAGTAGACACTATAATATTTTATTGTGTGTTTGTTTAGAGTTAGAGAAACCAGAACACCAATCTAAAAATTGTTTCAAAAGTAGACTGATTATTGATTTGCCTATGGGATTCCCATAGCTCTTCTCTTTCTCTCTCTCTTCTTTGCTCTTCTCTTTCTCTCTCTCTTCTTTGCTCTTCTCTTTCTCTCTCTCTTTGTCTTTGTCTTTGCTCTTCTCTTTCTCTTTGTCTTTGCTCTTCTTCTTGCTTCATTCCATAGAAGTGTCTTATTGCATTTCCCATCATGTCATCAAACTCTTCCACAGTCATTCTTTCATCACCATTTGTGATGTTGAATTTTTTATTTCCACCTATGCTTTTATCAACTGCAGAAAAGTTCATTATACCATTGGCGTCAATTTTAAAAGTAACCTCCATTTCTGAAAAAAAGGAAATATCAAAGACTTGAAACACTCCCAGTAGGCTGCCTTTTTCAAAAATATGAAAAAGTACACCATACTGGTTATTAGACCAAGCGTTGAATGTTTGTGTCTTCGTATAGGGAATTGTAGTGTTACGTTTAATAAGAGTAGTCCTAAAACCGCTAGGTGTTTTAATATCCAAAGAGTGCGGAGCAACATCAATATAAAATTCTTTCGATTTGTCTTTTAAAATGGCAGCATAAATACCTGGAAACAATAAACTGAAACATATACAACTTGAAATATTATAAACAAAATGTACAGACCTGCTCCATACGCAACAGCCTCATCAATTGACTCGTTCAATTCTTTTCCATAAAAAATATCTTGTAGAAGAACTCGAATTTTGGGGATGCGAGAAGAACCACCTACAAGAACGATATCATCAACGTTGTTCTTGCCCATATTGGCACCTTTAAGAGCTTCCTCGACACAATCATTAATTTTTATGAACAGGTCATCGCACAGCTCTTCGAATCTGTCTCTGGTGATACTCGTGTGAAAATCAATTTCCTCATACAAGGAGTCGATTTCCACACTTGCCTGGCTGGAGCTTGACAGTGTCTTCTTAGCCCTCTCACAGGCTGTTCTCAACCTTCTCACTGCTCTTTTGTTGTCACTGATATCTTTCTTGTGCTTACGCTTGAACTCTTCAAGGAAATGTGTGACCATGCAATTGTCAAAATCTTCTCCACCAAGATGGGTGTCACCTGAAACTGACTTTACTTTTAAGATTCCCTCTTCAAAGGTCAAAATTGAGACATCAAAAGTACCACCACCAAGATCAAAAATCAACACGTTCCTATCTTCGTCAATTTGGTTGTCCAAACCGTAAGCGATGGCTGCAGCGGTCGGTTCGTTGATGATTCTTAAAATGTTCATGCCAGAGATAGTTCCTGCCTCTATAGTGGCTTTTCGTTGAGAATCAGTAAAGTAAGCAGGAACTGTTATGACAGCATCACTCACAGGCTGAAATTACAACATTTATTTTTACTAAACTATAATTTGCGCATAGTTTTAAATTAAACAAATAATAAAACGTTTTTATTTTAAACTGAGTCACTCTGAAATTTAACTTAAACGGTAAATAATTACTTTCCCGATGTAAGCTTCAGCCGTTTCTTTCAGCTTCAGAATAATTTTAGAAGAAATTTCTTCAGGATTGAAAGTTTCAATGTTTTTCTTGTATTTCACTTGAATCCCGGGCTTACCACAGTTTCTGATGACTTTGAAAGGCCACAACTCTTTGTCTGACTGGACTGAAGAATCGCAATACTTCCTACCAATCAACCTCTTGACGTTGAAAACTGTATTTTCTGGGTTCATGGCAACCTGGTTTTTGGCTGCGGCTCCAATTAGACATTCTGAATCTGTGAATGCGACACAACTTGGTGTCCTCTTGCTGCCTTGGTTGTTGGCGATAAGTTCAACTTTTCCATTCCGAAAGACGCTAACGCGCGAAAACGTTGTGCCCAAATCAATGCCAATTACTGGATCCTCGCACTGATTGTTTTCATCAATAAAATTGTCGTTCTCTCTATTTTTGAATTTAAAAATCAAACACTTAATAATTTTTAATAAACGGTAACAAAACTGCAATTGGTAATAATACTCATACATATGATAAAGTGTCATGCTGTTACTGCCGCAAGACGAACTCGAACTGCGTCTGCTCCCGTTTATACTATCGTTTTCTCTTCTTTGAATTAAAGTTTTCAATAAAATAGAAATTTTTTATAAATATAAGAAAAAACAATTGTTTATATTACACTTCGCAGTCTTTGTCTGAAGATTCCTCTATAAGTGTAAAGTCAGAATTCGTGCTGTTAATTTTTAAAAACAAATAATTAGTAATTTGGTGAGTAAATAAAGATAAATTCATTTCTCAGAATTTATTAAAACTTATCTTCTAGTGAAATTGGATTGACATTTTATTCTAGAAAACAAAATGAAGTTTTTCTAGATTCGTTTTATAAGATTTAGAATTTGCTATAAAGTCTTTTACCAAAATGTGAAAAACTTATTCAGAAAATCTGCTCAGCTAATAGGAATTTTTTTATATTTTTTAGTGCGCAAGAAAACTTTGTTTTTTAGAAATTGTATTTTCTATAATTAAAAATTATTTTCTACTTATTAGTTTTTATTTATTTTATATAATTTAAAAAATCCTTGGAGAGCAGCCGCCCCTACAGGAAGAGGGATGGGTAAACAAAGGTACATTTTCCAAAAGTTTTTATTTAAACAATTTTTTTTCAAAATCTTCGGAGGGAGGGCAACCGCCTTCAGCCCCCATAGTCGACTATTGAAAATTCGTCTTAATTTGTTTTATATAAATTTTTTTTTAATTCTGGGGGGAGGGCAAAATTACTGAATTAGTAGATGCGATTGAAAAGATGAAAAAGATAATGTTATGTGTAATTACCATTTTTCGTCTTCATTTTCAATTTTTCCAGCTCCATAAAAATTCTGAGTAACTGAAACGTTTGATGGTTTCGATGTAATGTTAACAGACGTAGTCTCGTTCAATTCATCATTTGTGTGTGCCGTACCTGAATTGCTGCTGCGTTAAAATCAAACACAACTTATAACAAAGACCGAATTTTAATAATTATTAGTATTAAGTTAATAATTTAATTCAATTTAGTATTACACTCACTATCCTTTAGTCCGTATCATGAAATACTGATAAAAACACCTAAATTATTTGTAACTAGCGGGGTATCCGGCGTTGCCCGGGGATTTTGGAGATTTTTCTTTCTCGCTCACGTTTCCTTCACCGCTTGCTCTCTTGCTCCGGCTGCTTTACTAATCTCGGGCGCTTTTCCGCTCCCGGTCGCCTTCCCGCCCTCGATAGCTTTCCCGCTTCCGGTTGCATTCCCGCTCTCGGTCACTTTCCGGCTCCCGGTTGCTTTCTCACTTCCGCTTGCTCTCCTGTTCTTGGTCGCTTTCCCTTTTCAGGTCGTTCTTTTGCTCTCAGTTGCTTTTGCCGTTCCTTCTCATTCTCTAGTTCCCGTTTCCGATTGCTCTCCCGCTCCCTCTTATTTTGGGACAAACTATAATTTTTTTCACAAAAACCTTCTCCCATTGCCACTCAAGCTTGTGTAAAAATTGCATTACAATTGGATGAATGGTGTAGCAATGAATAAAGAACTTGCTTACATACTTACATACTTACACACATATTTTTTATGATAGTTTATAGTCCTTTACACCAAGTCTTTTAAGACTGAATTGGCTGTATGTAGGAAGAACATAGGCACTTTCTGTCGTGAATCAAAATTTGATCCTTTTAACTGTCCCTCCTCTTTTTTCCAGGCTTGGAACTGGCTCGCAGTTAGCGAGGCGAAATTACTTACACACATATTCTAATTTATATATATATATATATATATATATATATATATATATATATATATATATATATATATATATATATATATATATATATATATATATACATGTTCTTATATATATGTATATATATAAGAACATGTCCTGACTGACTGACTGACTGATAATCAACGCCGAGCTCAAACGCCTCATCCTAGGTACGTGAAATTTGGAACTTATATTACTTTTATTGCGTAAGCATCCACTAAGAAAGGATTTTTGAAAATTTTGCTCCTGAGCAATTAAGTGTACAATGTCCGGGGTATTTGAAAGTTTTTCTATCGTTTTTCTCTCTTGCTCTTGTTTCCTCCACGCTTGCTTTTGCGCTCTCGGTCACTTTCCCACTTTTCGACCACCTAGAGCTCTAAAAATTTCAGGATAGCTTTATTCTGGATGACAATACATGAATTCAATGTTTCCGACATAAATTAGGCCTTAAATCAATTAAAATTATTTCAATAAAATTTATTCTTGCCATCTAGCGATTAATAAAATCGTTTGACAGCCGGCCACAAAGCTCTGGCGATCGATAATTTGCATCTAAGTCCGAGTTTGCAATAGCGTTTACTAATCTAAACATGTAATTTGCTTAGAGGCAAATAAAAGCTTTTTTTTAATTTATTTTTTATCTTTACTTGTTTATGTTGCATATTGCATCTCGGTTATTTTTAATATTCAGTGGCAGCTTAAGTGCTGAATGAGCTGCCTCAATCCAATAAAGTTGCTGCAATGTCAGACGATGCAACGGCCAAAGCTATGCCATTATTGGATCGTATTTCGGTGAGAATTAGAGAAATGAAAAATGTTTTCCCAGTTCCACCTGGTGCATCCAAAAAAATCCACCTTGCCCTTCCGTAAATGATTCTTTGTTCATCAGTCATTAGGGAAACATAGCGAGTAACAATCGCTTCCATTTCTACAGTATTGTACCACGAGATTTTTATATAGATAGAGATTTCATAAAAATCGGTTCAGCCGTTTCGGAGGAATTTGAAGTCAAACACTATGACACGAGATTTTTATATAGATAGAGATAGATTTGTTATCATTTTAGTCCGTTTCAGGCATGGCCTATCCGTAAAAAACAACCACGCATAGGGATGTCAGACCATCAAGAAAAACTGCTTTTAAGTTAGTCGGTTTTTATTTTTTGGAGGTTTTTGATAACGATTTTTTTAAACCTGAGGTTTTTTAAATAACTAGATTTTTTTCAATTATTTCTTTATAGATCTTGTTAACACACATTTCACCATTATTTTCAAACTTTAATCAAAATAGCAGTTTGTTATTTTATTATTAGGTTTATATGAAACTAGCAGTGCCCGTAGCGGCTTCGCTCGCATGAAATTAGAGAATTTGAACCGTGCATACATAGTAGAGTACCGCACGGATCCACGGATCAATTTTTAGGTCTCGGCTCGGCCCGTCGACAACTTGGCCCAGCCCGTTTCAAAAACCGAAATTCGTCTAATATGGGCCCGGCCCGTTTTTACAGGCCTAGAAGTTCTATATACTTGATGAAAATCTTCGGCCCGTCCCACCTTGACTTCAGGTTTAGCCCGGCCCGTCTGAATACCCTACAATCACTAAAATGTCTATATACTTGATTAAAAATCTCGGCCCGTCCCACCTTGATTTAAGGTTTGGGCAGGGCCGTATGAAGACCCTAAAATAACGGTTTGGCCCGTCCGTCCGGTGATAAACTGAACTCATCTACTTTTAACCGGCACAAAACCTCAAAATACTAATTTTCACATCTGTAGCACTTACAGTTCTTGAGTAGCAGTTATGTTAAAATCAAATAACCCTTTTTCCACCCCACATTTGAGGTCCTGGAAAACAAATTTTCAAAAAATGGTAAAACACGTAAATCATTATTTCTGGAGTAGAAACCAAATACTAATTTTTACTCCTGTAGCATTTACAGTTTTCGAGTAGCAGTTACATTAAAAACCAAATAACCTTATTTTCCACCCCACATTTGAGGTCCTGGAAACCAAATTTTAAAAAAATGGTAAAACACGTATATCTTTATTTTTAGAATAGAAACTAAATACTAATTTTTACATCTGTGGTATTTACAGTTTTTGAGTAGCAGTTACTTTAAAAAACCAGTAACCCTATTTTCCACCCCACATTTGAAGTCCTGGAAACCAAATTTTCAAAAAATGCTAAAACACTTATTTCATTATTTTTGGAGTAGAAACTAAATATTTATTTTTACTCCTGTAGCATACACAGTTATTGAGTAGCAGCTACTTTAAAAACTAAATAACCCAATTTTCCAACCCACATTTGAGGTCCGGGAAACCAAATTTTCAAAAAAAGGTGAAACACGTATCTTTTTATTTTTCAAGAAGAATCCATATACCAAATTTCAAAATCTCCTCATTTTTGGTTTTCGAGAAATACATTGTTTTAGAACAAGTTTGTTTTCCAGTTTCTTCCCCTCAGGAGCAAAATTTTAAAAATCCCTTTCTTAGTGGATGTTCTAGCAATAAAAGTAATATAAGTTCCAAATTTCACGTTCCTAGGATGAGGCGTTTGAGCTCGGCGTTGATTATCAGTCAGTCAGTTAGTCAGGACATGTTCTTATATATATACAGATGTAAAAAAATTTAAAACATAAAATTTTTAAACTTTTGAACTTTACTCCCGGAATTTCATCCAACAAACAAGAAAGAAAAATTCGCTCCATAATATACTGGCTGCGGTCGCCGAGACTGCTTTGATCATTAAATAAAAATGTCAACTAAATGCGCGTCTTATGCAAAATAAATAGGCTTTATAGGGACGCTTAATAAATAAAATTTGCATTGCTGCTAATTGCATTATGTTTTGTTTTATTTCGCTTCATTGAGCATGACCGGGGGCGGGAAAGCGACGGTAGCGCGTAAGCAAGCGGGGAAAGAAAGAGGAGTGAAAGAAAAACCATAGAAACACCTATAAAAATTCCATAAACGGGTAAGCGACCGGTAGGTAACGGGAAAGCTACTGGGAGAGGGAAAACAACCGGGAGCGGAAAAGCGACCGACCGGGAGCGGAAAAGCGACCGGGAGCGGAAAAGCGACCGGGAGCGGAAAAGCGACCGGGAGCGGAAAAGCGACCGGGAGCGGGAAAGCAACCGGGAGCGGTAAACCGACCGAGAGCGGAAAAGTGACCGGCAGCGAAAAAGCGACCGGCAGCGGAAAAGCGACCGGCAGCGGAAAAGCGACCGGCAGCGGGAATGCGACCGCGAGCGGGAAAGCGACAGCGACCGGTAGCAAAAAAGCAAGCGGGGAAGGAGAGAGGAACGAAAGAAAAACGATAGAAAAACATCTAAAATCCCAGTGCGCGGGAAAGCAAGCGGGAACGGGAAAGCAAACAGGAACGGGGGAGCAAGCAAAAACGGGAAACCAAACAAACATGAGAGCAAACGAAAACGGGAGATTACGCGGGAACGGAAAAGCAAAAGGGAGATAGATAGATAGAGCAAGCGATAAGGGGAAAGCAAATGGAAACGGGAGAGCAAACGGTAACGGGAGAGCAAGCGGGAACAGAGAGCGAGCGGGAACGAAGAGCAAGCGGGAGCGGGAGAGCAAGCTGAAACGGGTGGGCAAGAGGGAACGGGAGAGAGAGCGGGAACGGGAGAGCAAACGGAAACGGGAGAGCAAACGGAAACGGGGAAGCAAGCGGGAACGGGAGAGCAAGAGAGAACGGGAGTAAACAGGAACAGGAGAACAAGCGGAAACGAGTGAGCAAACGGGAACGGAAGAGTAAGCGGGGAAGGAAACGGGAGCTTGAGAGAAAAACGATAAACTTTCAAAAACCCCGGGCATTGTACACTCAGTTGCTCTTTGAAAAAACCAAAATAATTTAAAAACCAAAACAACGTTTGCTGGGTCAGCTAGTCTATATATATAAAAATCTCGTGTCATAGTGTTTGAAATTGAACTCCTCCGAAACGGCTGAACCGATCTTTATGATTTTTTTGTGTACATTTGGTAGGTCTGAGGATAAGTCCACGGCTATTTGGAATATTTTTTAAAATTATTTAAAAAAGTTATTTTGGGAAAACAAAGGACAGACAGACAGACAGAGAAACAAACAAACAGACACTCATATATATATATATATATATATATATATATATATATATATATATATATATATATATATATATATATATTTTATGTTATCCTTGTCGTTAGAAGGAAAGAAACACTAAAAATTTTGTAATTTACCTAAAAAGTAGTCAAATTTTTTTTTAG
This sequence comes from Erpobdella octoculata, assembly GCA_963978895.1. Lineage (NCBI taxonomy): Eukaryota > Metazoa > Annelida > Clitellata > Hirudinida > Erpobdellidae > Erpobdella > Erpobdella octoculata. Next base: position 35,090,424 of record OZ022240.1, read on the forward strand.
TATTTAAAAGAAAGTTAATTTTTGAATCCACGGGGGGACATGGCCTTCCCCGGCCCCCCCTGGATCCGCTACTGTATATATATATATATATATATATATATATATATATATATATATATATATATATATATATATATATATATATATATATATATATATATATATATATATATATATATATATATATATATATATATATATATATATATATATATATATATATATACGGGGAAACAAACAAAAACGTGAGAGCAAGGGGGAACGAGAGAGCAAACGGGAGAGCAAGCGGGGAAGGAAACGGGAGCAAGAGAGATAAAAAAAACTTTCAAAAACCCCAGGCATTGTACACTCGATTGATCTTCGAGATTGATTTTTTTAAATTGTCATAATTTTGTACATTACACTTTTAATAAAAAAAAACAAAAACAAAATAATTTGAAAGGCAAAACAACGTTTGCTGGGTCAGCTAGTAAAAATATAAAACTTAAATAACTAAAATAAAAAATCGACATTGATTGTTTAAAAGATATTTGCAATCTATTTTTCTTTTAGCCTTTTTTAGCTTAGCGCCTTAATAACAACAAAAATGTACGGAAGCGCCAAGAAATAACTTTGAAAAATGTCATTTCTTTTGAAATTATAAAATTTAAATTTTAAAACTGACTAATCTATTTATAAATTGTTAGCATTTATAAATTTATAAGAGAAATGTAAAGCTAAGCATTTTAAAACAATATTCAAAAATGCACTGAGCTCCCTTCAATATAAAACGAAGACTTTGGTAATTTTTTAAATTATTGTTCCCTGTAATATTACTGCCCACAAAGTTAAAATGTTTAATTTATTCGCTTGAAGCAACTGACAACAGCTAGTTAATATAGATCTATTTTTCAATAAAAACAAAATTGCTTGCTCTGAAAGGTTGCTTGCGTGACCGTTGTCCTCAATATTTAGGTTTATATCCGGAGCACCGCCAGAGCTGAATCCCGAAAAAGATTGATTAAAAATTACATCTATTTTAGGAGCTGTGCTGCCATTTTCATCACCAATTTCATCGTGATCGTCGCTTAAACCGGTTGGATCATTTTCTTCACCCTCAGCACTTGGCTGAAATAGTTCACTTTCTTCCTCTTCGTTATTTGATCGGACTGGTTCAGTTATTGTGTTCTCGTTACTTAAAAACAAAATCAATTCATAATTATAATAATTATAATTACTAATTAAATTGTATCTGCAATCTGCAACATTTTATTATTCTAAATCAACATGTTATCGCATGCAGTGAAACAACAGCCAGTCTACAAATCAAAGAAGTGTGGTTTTATAAAATAACATAAAAATATACTTACCCTGAAATGATTTCACAAAAGAAGACGACGAGTAAGCCAATCAATAGACAGAATGTAACAGATCCAAATAGTTTATGTATAAAATCATTTACTGCAACATAAACATTTAATAACGTTGTTTCTTTGAAACAGTTTATTTTATTTACTGTTGTAAAACCTGTAAAAACCTTTTAATATACGATAATTTAAATTAAACAAATGTATTAAAATAAACTAAAAGTTTAACAAAATTATTTTTTGACGTCGAAGAGAGACCATTCTGTTTATCAGCAGTTATAATCTCCAGCACTGCAAGATAAACGTACCTATCTGCTGTTTTTGTTTCGTATAAAAACTGGTTTAATTCTACTTGTTGTCTTAATTACATTAAAACATGCTTTCAATCACTTGAACAGGAAATCAGTTCGGACCATAAATAGGGCTCGTGTGACACGGGTTCGAGCAGAACCGGAGATTGGAAGACTCAAAGGGTTCGGACCCTGTGCCACCCGCGAAAAGAAACTTCCCACAACAAGCTTTTGAAAAGGCACAAGATACGTAGTGCGCGGTGTGTGAAAAATTGGTTGGTTCACATAAAAGTAAATTTTTATGACTCCGGGTAGTTTTTAAACTCATCGCCTGAAACGACGAATTTCTCGCATAGCATGTCAAAACTCAAGCCAATCGCAACAGGAGACACAAACTATCTATCATCAAAATTGTTGAATACCTTAAGATTATTCAGTGTTCAATGCCTTGATGGCATTGTCTTTGATAAACAAGTCCTTGGAAAAATCATTGTTTGAGTTAAAAATCCAAATAGTGGTTTTAATTTATGGAAAAAAATATTGTTGTAATATTGACAACCGTTCTTGGGGTTTTTAGATTGATCTCAGAATTTATTAGAAAACTAGCGGGGTACCCGGCGTTGCCAGGGGTTTTTAGAGATTTTTCTATCGTTTTCTTCTCTCGCTTCCGTTTACTTCCACGCTTGCTTTCCCGCTTCCGGTTCCTTTTCCTTTCCTGCTCGCACTTCCGCTCATGGTCAATTGTCCGTTCTCGCTTGCTTTCCTGTTTCCGTTCCGCTTTTTGAAACTGGTCTAATTAAATGTTATATTATTACAAATAAAAAACTATTAAACTATCCAAAACCAAAAATCTTGATACCAATTAGTCTAATTTACTAGCTGGCTTAAGCTAACAAGAAACAAATTTAAATAAGCCATAATTATAAGTAAAATATATTAAAACTAAAACATTACCAGAAGGACGGTTTTTATGGAAAACAACCAATTCCAAAGCTTCGATGTAACATTCTTTTGAATTTCCGAGTTTACAACTTGCTGTACATGTATATATACCTGGAGATCTAATATCATCTTTGTTCAGAACCTGTTTGTTAGTTATCAACTGTTGTGACTTGCTCTTCCAAGTGTACGAACAGCTCGTGTTTTCACTTTTTGCAACCAAACACGTTATATTTTGCCAATTATCCATGTTTGTGATAGGATGTTTCTTATTAATTAATTTCGCATCTATAATAAACAAATTTGAAAAAAAGCATAACATAAATGTTTATTAAAGGCATTATTCAATCTTCATATGCAAACTGTAGCAAATCTTACATGCAACATTTAATTTGGGAAGATGACATGTACCAAGATGAGGAAATTGTTTGACTTGACACTTGTATATCAATTCGTGCATTGCAGATGTTAGCACAATCTTGTCAAAAACTTTAAATTTAGTCAGATTGCCACTTTTAATTTTGAAAGAAGTGCCCATATTAGCAGCGCTAGTGCTGTTCTGACGAGTAAATTGCTTGACTTCACACTTGTATATCGATTCATTCATAGCAGCTGTTAGAACAATCTTGTCAAAAACATTGAATTGAGTTGAATTGTCACTTTTAATTATAAAAGAAGTGCCCGTATTAGTGGCGTTAGGGCCATTCCCACTCCATTTCAATTCAAATTTTTCCGGCGCAGATCCGTAGAAACTGAATGAGCAGGACCTTTCTAACATCTCCGCTTCATTTCCACTACAGTCATTTTCACCAACCATGGGGCGATCGCTGGCAATGTTTGAGTGGCATTCCAGTTCTTTGCGTTGTAATGGCAGAGTTTAACAACAAAAATAAGGAGTTATAAATTGTTTTTCAAATTATTGCTTTCAATTTCACTCGTCTATTAGTCACGGATCAAATCAAACTTATTCAAACACGTTTTGGGTGCGGTTTTTTTAAGGCAAGAGGTTCTGGGTTTAAATCCCTGCTGAACCATCTTGTTTTTCTTTTTCTTTTTAGTTATAAATTTAGAATCTGTCTATTTTATTTAACATTGAAGGGTAAGGATATTCCTGACAGAAATTAAATGAAAAAAAACAGTGTATTAAAATTTCACAAGAAAAGCGTTATAATATAATGGCTCTGTTATAGACTATGTCAGGATTGTCCTGTAGATTTACAGTACAGCTTATCAAACACAAATGCAGCTAAAATTGCGCAACTGGTGGTTAGACCGTGGAGGGTTAATGTTTGTCGGAACAATAGTACGTCCGAAGTTTGGAACTACTATGGTGTATTGTGTCTTCTGAATAAAAATGATTTGAAAAAAAAACTTCAGCGTCATCGACCTTCCTTTCTCCCATGCTAAATTGCGTTTATTTACACCTGGGAATGAAACAATGACACTCAGGTGTCCCAATTTCACCACCGTCAGTCATGAAAGAATAATTGATGTTTTTGCCACTCAGTCATATTTTTTGCCAGTCAGCCACATTGGAAAATGCGACTGACTCCGGCGACTAAACGAACTGGTTTAGATTTCTAAATGAAATATGTTATAACTCACCACCAGTAACCAGTTGGACTATAGCAATAGGGTTTCCAGGTTTTAATCCATATCTGCAAGTGTACGTTCCTGCGTTTTCTTTTGAAGCGTTAAGTATAACGAGATTGCAACTGTCGGTTGCACACGAGACTTTGAAGTTCGGTGCAGTAAAATTTTCAGACATATCATAAAGCGTAACCGTTTTATTGGTTCCGTGTTGATTGTGACTCCACGACCACGAACCGTATGGACCTCGGAGACTGCACGGAAGTTCGATGGACTGGCCCAACTTAACTCCAAGAAGGGTTTCATTTAAAACTGCAGATCAGCACAGAAAGGCTTATTAAGTACATCTGATTTAATTGCTTAAATTTCAGCCTATAAAAAGCTTACTTTCAATCGAAATTCTTTTTAAACTGAAGCTGCTACTGCTACATAAATTGAATAATGAATAGCACAGTACTACAAATTTCACAAAGTTCATGATTAAAAAGTAATTTTGACAAAATTGTCTTAACTGATATTATTAAGGTTGCAACAAAATTTAATAAATAATGACTGACTCATGGAAAACCCACTATTTATAAGGATGCCATAGTTACCATAGCTACCATTGATGTTTATAAATTTGGAAAATTACGTAGGACATGTGACATTTTCTATAGTGGCGAAGTAAAATAGGGGATACTCAAAACAAGATTATATCCCCTCCCCTCCACTTAGTCATAAATTACAGTTTTTAATTTGCATTCTAAATTAACACTTTATTCATTGGCAAATATACATTTTTAATTGAAACCATTCACTGCCGTTTTTCAGCAAACATTAGAAGTTATATTTAAATTTAAAATGCATTACATTTCTGTTGAAACTATGTTTTAATACTATTATTTTTGACATATTCATATTTTTATACCTGTTCTGGTTGTAAGTTTTTTACATTGTCCATCACAAACCATCTAAAAATTTGTTTACGCTCCAACATATTTTGAAAATAAACTAAGTTTTTACAACCCCAGCGGTCAACTCCGCCTCGCTAATTGCGAGCCAGTCCCAAGCCTGGAGAAAGGAGGAGGGAAAAGTAAAAAAGATCAAATTCTGATCCACGACAGGAAGTACTTAAGTGGTTCCTACATACAGTCATTAGAGTCTTAAAACACCTGGTGTAAAGGACTATAAACTATTATAAAAAAAAAACCCAGTGGTCTGCACTGAAATTTTTGCACTGGCTGAAATTGGCTTACATATCATGGTACGTTCCAATCGAGAAAACTTGCCTGTTCTAATAATCTATACAATTTGACCAACATTCATATACAATCTTCAAACTTTTCATACAGCAATAACGCTTTAAAATTTGTCTCTATTGGTTTAAAAAAAAATCATCTAGAAAATAATTTTCAATAGTTATTCTATTCTCTATTTTTAATTTTGGAAAATCTGTCGTTAGAAAATTAGATCGGCAGTTTAAATAACAATTTTTTCTCAATCATTTTGTTTATTTTCAATTTAAACAAGTCAGTATTGATGTTTTGAGTGTTTTATATTAAAAAACAATCAATTTGTTAAAAAAATTAATGTTTTATGTTATTGTTCCTGCTTCGAGTAATAACCGTGGTTCAATTAAGGCAACGTTCCATTTGGGCAGTTATCCTCTATAACCTCTATGTCAATGGTTTCTGGTCAACTATAGTGTGCCGCTTCTGGCAGAAAATTCGAAAGTGTTTTTAATTTGATTTCAATTAACCACAAAATGTGTTATGATCCTGTCCATATAGTATGGATATACACAAATTTATGTTTGTAAAAATATCTTCTGCAAATTTTTTTTTTCCGTTATTTTAATGGTCAACCCACGCATACCCTCGCAATGCCTACACCACAGTGTTTTCATATGTATATACAAATAGTTTCATTTTTTTACTCCTTAATATTTTTTTATAAAAGACATTTATATAATTTTAAATGTGCAAAAAAAACAAAAATTAACCGTCTATGACTTCAATAAAACTGATAATTCTAAATCTATTTATAGAAGCAACATAAGAATAAGCAGAACTGACTCATGGAAAAACCGTTGTTTACACAGATACCAAGGTTACTGCAATTGTTCACTTTCGAAAGAACACAAAAGCGACTGGGATCGGGATCGGGAGAGCGAACGGGAGAGCAAGCGGTGAAGGAAACAGAGTCTGAAAGAAAAACGATAGAAAAACCCTCTAAGAATCCCTGGCAAGCCCGGGAAACCCCGCTAGTTGTATTATATAAAGCATTTAAAGCGAAGGCCATCTTGGTTTTAATCATCCCAAAAACTTTTTCAAAACTGGATCAGGATGGAACTTTCTCATGTTGTTACAGACACCATTCCCTAATTAAAACAATTTTTTCGCTTGTTTTTGAATTTTTCCGGATTATATATTTGTTTCTAGCCGACTAAACGGTAGCTAACTTGCCTGAATTAGAGTGACGTTTTTATTTTTTAATAACTTTGAAAAAATAATTAGAAAACAAAATGATATTTACTAGCTTCAAATAAATGCCACAATTATTAACGGAGTTATATGATAACAACTTTTCCGATTAAATCGGTCGTTTACGTCTTTATTTACAATTTACTTGCTTGGCGAGTACACACAGGGGCATGATAAATTCCAAGTTGTTCGATTTTTAAAGTACTTTTGTATTTTTGAAAAAATACTTGAAAAGCAAAACAATCTGTACAGGTTTCATCAAAAAACAAAAAGATCTAATGTCATCTTTGTTCAGAACCTGTTTGTTAGCCTATCAACTGTTGTGCTGCTATTTACGTGTCTATTTACGTGGCGTTCAATAGCTCTCGGACATAAACTGATTAAACAGATATGTTTTAAGTCCACGACGGAAAACTGTAAGAGAAGTAGAGTTAGTAAGAGACGCAGGAAGAGAGTTCCAGAGAAAGGAACCAGAGTAGGAAAAAGAGCGTTTAGCAAAAGAAGGCTTAACAGTAAAGTTACGAAGGTGACTATAAGAGAAGAAGATCGAAGACCAGACTTAGGAGGCATTTGTATTAAGTTAATTAAGTAGAGTGGAGATGGGCAATTATTAATCTTAAATATTTAACAAATTTTAAAAATCACCCTATATATAAGAGGAAGCCGATAGAGAAGAACAAGATGCATTGAAAGCAGGGGATAATTTGGAATACAAACAACTTTACGATAGATCAATGGCAAAAGTTGTATCATTATCAAACTCCATACATCGCAGTGTAAAAAATGCTGAGGTTGAGAAACGATTTGATCCTGTTTTGTAAAATGAAGAATATCTTCTAGCAACAGCAATAATTCTCCAATTCAAATTGAATTTTTGTGAACGATGAACAAAAAAATATTTGATTAAAGAAAAAATTGTTGGCATACATTAAAGAAATGAACCAAGAACCTAAAAATAATGTTTATTTAACTTGTATTTAATTAATGTGCGCAGGCATGTAATAAAAGTTATTACGCAGTTGTACACTGTCATACTAAGACGCCTTAGAAAGGTTAGAACGATAAAGTTAGAACAATAAGCTCAGTTTTATGTGCTGATTGCTTTGAGAGAACACTAAGAACACAATCACGATAAACCCAAGAAGCTTTTTTTTAGAAAAAAGTCGAAACAGAGACGCCTTGAAAGAACCAATATGGATGAAATCGTCAAGTTTAGATTATCCATAAAAGAATCGAAGTCAGCCGAAAATTGTACAGATTGTTTTGCTTTTCAAGTATTTTTTCAAAAATACAACTATCGTTGGAGTTTATTCGGGTCGGATGCTAAAGAATCTTGTAGAAACTCCCAATAGGATAAAGTCTACTCTCGGCAGCATACTTCATGCTAATAAGCCAAAAAGACATGAAATTTAAATGCAATTAATATTGAACAAACGGAAAATGACACACGCTTTCATAAATAGCGTTTTAATTAATTTTAAGTTTTCCACTTCTCAAAACCTGCAGTCTCGATATATTTAACACGATACTTCACAATAGTGAAGATTTTTTCAACTCTCAAAGGATTTGAAGTCACATCACCTATGCTATCCTCAGATGACAGATTTTGCTATGCCACACAGCTAGCTGTTAAATTTCCAACAGCACCACTAAGTAACAAAAAAGAACAAACAGCAAAACATTGTTTGAGGAAATATTTATTATGAAATCGAAAACCGTTTTGACTAAAAAAAATCATAAACAGGACAAAAAACTTCAACAATAAAAAAAAACCCCAATATTTAGATGTTGAGATAAATTGCCTAAGACAATGAATCACCTAAGATAAAAACAGAATATCAGTCAATGATACGAGGTATCAACTGAGGAATGAATATATTAATCGACTTCTTCGATGGTTGGTCCCTTTCCAGATGATGGCTTTGGCTCACCTCCTGCACCTGGGAAACCTCCAGGGAATCCACCAGCTGCTCCTGGACCACCAGCACCCTGGTAGAGCTTGGTGACAATCGGCATGCACACCTTTTCCAAGTCTTTCTGCTTGTGCTCAAATTCTTCTTTTTCAGCAAGCTAAAAGCATAAAATAAAAACTAGTTAGTAAGATCAACTACAATATAACCAAATTGTAAAAAATATTTAAAAAACTATAATTATATTATATATTATTTTTTAATAGAACATCTCATTAACCTGATTCTGGTCCATCCACTTGATGATCTCATCGCACTTGTCCATGATCAACTTCTGATCATCAGCTGAGATTTTGTCTTTCAATTTCTCATCTTCGACAGTTGACTTCATGTTGAAGGCATAGCTCTCAAGGCTATTCTTGGCGCTGATTCTATCCTTCTGCTTCTCATCCTCATCCTTGTACTTTTCTGCATCTTTCACCATTTTTTCAATTTCTTCTTTGCTCAATCTTCCCTTATCATTTGTGATGGTGATCTTGTTTTCTCTACCAGTGCTCTTATCAACTGCCGAGACGTGCATAATACCATTAGCGTCGATGTCAAAGGTAACCTCAATTTGAGGGACACCTCTGGGGGCAGGAGGAATTCCAGACAATTCAAACTTTCCGAGAAGGTTGTTGTCTCTGGTCATGGCTCTCTCGCCTTCAAAAACTTGAATTAAAACACCAGGTTGGTTGTCAGAGTAAGTTGTAAAGGTTTGCGTCTGCTTGGTAGGAATGGTCGTGTTACGCTTGACCAGGGTCGTCATGACACCACCAGCTGTTTCAATACCCAATGAGAGTGGAGCAACATCAAGAAGCAGAAGGTCCTGGACGGCTTCTGACTTGTCTCCGTGCAAGATGGCAGCTTGGACAGCTATAAAGCACAAAATTTTAATAAATTATAATGATTTTCCAACAATCATGAGTAATTGTGAAGAATAAAACTTTTACTCACCAGCACCATAAGCAACAGCTTCATCTGGATTGATGGACTTGTTCAATTCTCTTCCATTGAAGAAATCTTGCAAAAGTTTCTGAACCTTGGGAATACGAGTGGAACCACCAACCAGAACAATGTCGTGAATGCTGGCTTTGTCCATCTTGGCATCTCTAAGAGACTTCTCAACTGGATCTAAGGTTCCTCTGAACAGATCAGCACAGAGCTCTTCGAATCTGGCTCTAGTGATACTGGTGTAGAAGTCAACACCCTCGTACAAGGAGTCGATCTCTACACTTGCCTGGCTGGAGCTTGACAGTGTCCTCTTAGCCCTCTCACAGGCTGTTCTCAACCTTCTCACTGCTCTCTTGTTGTCACTGATATCTTTCTTGTGCTTACGCTTGAACTCTTGAATGAAGTGTGTCACCATGCGATTGTCAAAATCTTCTCCGCCAAGATGAGTGTCTCCTGAAGTTGACTTTACTTCAAAGATTCCCTCTTCGATGGTCAAAATTGAAACATCAAAAGTACCACCGCCAAGATCAAAGATCAAAACGTTCCTCTCTCCGCCAACTTTTTTGTCCAAACCGTAAGCGATGGCAGCAGCGGTCGGCTCGTTGATGATTCTCAATATGTTCATGCCAGAGATGGTTCCTGCATCTTTAGTGGCCTGTCTCTGAGAATCATTGAAGTAGGCAGGGACCGTGACGACAGCATCACTCACAGGCTAAAAATACATTTAAATGTTGAAAAAAATACAGAACTTTAATGTTACGCAAATTAATTAATTCAAATTAATTACCGCTGCTTATGTGACCACTCAAGTATAAAGCTAAACTAAGAATGCTATACTAGATATTTGTCACTAATTAACCAATGTATTTGCTAACCTTGCCAATGTAAGCTTCAGCGGTTTCTTTCATCTTCAGAAGAACCATAGAAGAAATTTCTTCAGGATAGAAAGACTTGGTTTCTCCTTTGTATTCGACCTGAATCTTGGGTTTACCACCGTCGCTGATGACATTGAACGGCCAGTGCTTCATGTCGGACTGAACTGTAGAATCGTCCCATTTCCTACCGATCAACCTTTTGGCGTCGAAGACTGTGTTGGTCGGGTTCATGGCGACCTGGTTCTTGGCGGCGTCACCAATAAGACGTTCTGAATCTGTGAAAGCGACATAGCTCGGTGTCGTTCTGTTGCCCTGGTCGTTGGCGATGATTTCGACCTTGCCGTGTTGAAAGATACCGACGCATGAGTACGTCGTGCCCAAATCGATACCGATAGCTGGAACCTTGGCCATTGTTATCTAATCTTGAAAAGCTTAAAAAATTATACGAAATAGTTAAAACAACGAGATATTTCTTGTAACACGAGACACAGAGCAACGAGAGATTCTGTAAAAGCGTCAGGCACAGAGAAGACCAGTACAACGTGGCTGCACGCTATCTGCAAAGACCTTATATAGGCTATGCGGCCACGAGGCTTCTAGAACATTCTATATGCATAGATTATAATATATAATTTTAAATGCGACGATATCAGAAATATATGAAATAAAATTTTATTCAAACGTGCTTGTCTTGCTCTGAAAAATATTGTAGCGTTGTTTTATAATTATCAATCTGTTATTTATTTCGCTTTCTCAGTTTAAACTGCTAAACGGGCTCTTGTTGTGACATGTAACTTCGTAATTATTATTCATCCGAAATTTTTAAACATGGATTGTAATTTATGATATTTAAATCATGCTAATAAATAACATTTTTATGAAATAAAAATGTATTTTTAATTGTCGGATGTCATGAATACTAAGTATCCAGAAAATCTCGAATCTTCCATGCATTAATTATTATAATATCAAGCTGGCGCGTTATTTCTGCACTTATAACTATATGCTAATAATATGATAAGCATTCTCATTGGTTATGAAGCTTGGCTCATTTTAAGAACTTGCAACCCATGCTAGCCAAAAAGCCCGCGCATGAATCACCTTTTGTTGCACAGCTGAATAAGGGTGCCTTATTATTCATAAGCTATCAATCTTACTCAGGGGCGCAACCAGCAAAAAATGCTGAGGGTGCTCGTTTGAAAAAGGGAAGAAGGGCCGCCGCAGGCGAAAATTTTGTTTGACTATCTTCAGTTTGCAGTCTTTTTTGGTATCTTTATTAATTTATTAATGATAGAAAAGAAAAACTACAAACTTGCAAACTGAAGATAGTCAAACTCAGTCTCAAACCAGTTAAAGCAAATGTTAAAAAATAAGTTTATGATATGTTTAAAATTGTAATATGATATGATTGATATATATTATAAACTATGTAAAAAGTTAAGTTTATGATATGTTGCCATGCAATATGAGATCCTAAACAGTCTTAAACTTATTGTTAAAGTTTAACTTTAATAATAATTTTATTTAATAAGAAGTGAACTACCTGAAATAATGAAGGATGAAACAAGTGAGCTACGTTGATGCTGGAACCGAAGCTTATGAGAAGACGTTTGTAGTAGTCAAAGGCAGATTCAAAGGTAGAATAAAATAGATAAAATTACTTCAAGGAATGATATTATATATATATATATATATATATATATATATATATATATATATATATATATATATATATATATATATATATATATATATATATATATATATATATATATATATATATATATATATATATATATATATATATATATATATATATATATATATATATATATATATATATATATATATTATATATCATTCATATATATATATATAAACATAAACATATAAATATATAGGCATTTAATAGATGGAAAATATAAGTAGCACCCCCACCCCCACCCAAAAAAAACTCATCATATTTGGAAAAATTGCAGGGCCCTTCGATTTGACCTGGAGGGGATTTTCTCCTTCCTGCCCCCTATCCTACTATCTTAATCTAAAGGTTGACTGTTGCCCATAAGACTTTTAGTGATCTTCCTCGTAATTGTCACAATTTATGAGTCATTTTACATGGATTGTAACACTTGATTTTTTCCTGCCTTTGTTATGTTTTAAAACGACTCTTTAACAACATCACTGTCACTCTGCTTGATTCAATAGATTATGCATTCATCGACTTCCACATTGATCTAGACTAGAATGTTCCAGAAAATTGAAAATTTACCACCATCTCGTTGCTAAAGTTCTAGGCTATTCTAGTAGACTAACATGTACAAACTACAAACTTGCATTTTATAAGCTAATATACAACACAAGCGCGACTGCGAATGTAATGAATTGGGTTGAAAATAAGTGTATTTAAAAACGTGTTTTAAAAAATGTTGTATAAAAGCAATGTAAATGGACGTAGAGTATAGAGCTAAACGCTCGAGTACATTTCCACAATGAATTATTCATGACCCAAATCGTAGGCTGATCCAAATATAGTTCAAGTGTGTCTAGAAGTTTGGGGAACTTTCGGATCGGACGTCTTCGGTATGTTCCGTTGTCTATGTATAAAACGGGAGCAACTGCATGCAGAGATGCACCTGAATCAGAAACAAAAAAGTTACTTGCGTTTTGAGGTGGTTTGTGAATTCGAGAAGCAACTCCTTCGCGCTACGATCACTACTTTACGTCGATTTAGCATTAACAATTTATTACTGATTGAGCTATCGAGATGGCAAAAGCTCCAGCTATCGGTATCGACTTGGGCACGACGTACTCATGCGTCGGTATCTTTCAACACGGCAAGGTCGAAATCATCGCCAACGACCAGGGCAACAGGACGACGCCAAGTTATGTCGCCTTCACAGATTCAGAACGTCTTATTGGTGACGCTGCCAAAAATCAAGTTGCCATGAACCCGTCTAACACTGTCTTCGACGCCAAAAGGTTGATCGGTAGGAAGTGGGACGATTCGTCAGTCCAGTCAGACATGAAGCATTGGCCGTTTACAGTAATAAATGATGGTGGAAAGCCCAAGATAAAAGTCGACTACAAAGGAGAAACAAAAGCTTTTTACCCAGAAGAAGTTTCCTCTATGGTTCTCCTAAAGATGAAAGAAACCGCGGAAGCATACATTGGCAAGGTGAATACTTGAATATTTCTATCAAATATTATGGTCAACGTTGTCAATATTATTTAGACCAACATAAACTTATCAAATTCTGAATTGTTCTGACAGTCATGTTTTTTTATTTTTAGCCTGTCTCGGATGCTGTTATAACTGTCCCAGCATATTTCAATGATTCCCAAAGACAAGCCACTAAAGATGCTGGTGCAATTTCTGGTATGAACATCCTCAGAATTATCAACGAACCAACTGCAGCAGCAATAGCTTATGGCTTGGACAAGAAAATAGGAGGGGAGAGGAACGTGTTGATCTTTGATCTTGGTGGTGGTACTTTTGATGTCTCAATTTTGACCATCGAAGAGGGAATCTTTGAAGTAAAGTCAACTTCAGGAGACACTCATCTTGGCGGAGAAGATTTTGACAATCGCATGGTCACACACTTTATTCAAGAGTTTAAGCGTAAGCACAAGAAAGATATCAGTGACAACAAGAGAGCAGTGAGAAGGTTGAGAACAGCCTGTGAGAGGGCTAAGAGGACACTGTCAAGCTCCAGCCAGGCAAGTGTGGAAATCGACTCCTTGTATGAGGGAATTGATTTTTACACGAGTATCACCAGAGCCAGATTTGAAGAGCTGTGTGCTGATTTGTTTAGAGGCACCCTAGATCCAGTCGAAAAAGCTTTGAGGGATGCTAAAATGGACAAAGCAAGCATTCATGACATCGTTCTTGTTGGGGGGTCTACTCGCATTCCTAAAGTCCAAAAACTGCTACAAGATTTTTTCAATGGAAGGGACCTGAACAAGTCAATCAATCCAGATGAAGCTGTTGCATATGGGGCTGGTAATAAATATTTTTTTGTTTTATTTAATTGTTTTTATAGCAATTTAACTACAAAGGCAGTTGAGTTTTTATTAATTGTTGAAACCTGATGTTCTTCATTTGTTTATATAATTAGACTTTTGTTTGTTGTTCTTTAGCTGTCCAAGCTGCCATCTTGCATGGAGATAAGTCTGAAGCAGTTCAGGATTTGTTGCTTCTTGATGTTGCCCCTCTCTCCTTGGGTATCGAAACAGCAGGAGGTGTAATGACAGCCTTAGTGAAACGTAACACAACGATCCCTACCAAACAAACTCAGACTTTCACGACATACTCCGATAACCAACCCGGTGTCCTCATTCAAGTTTTCGAGGGCGAGAGGGCCATGACCAGAGACAACAATCTACTTGGAAAGTTTGAGCTCACAGGAATTCCGCCTGCTCCCAGAGGTGTTCCTCAAATTGAGGTTACTTTTGACATCGACGCCAATGGTATTATGCACGTCTCGGCAGTTGATAAGAGCACTGGTAGAGAAAACAAGATCACCATCACAAATGATAAGGGAAGATTAAGCAAAGATGAAATTGAGAAGATGGTGAAAGATGCAGAAAAGTATCGTGATGAAGATGAGAAGCAAAGGGAAAAGATCACAGCTAAGAATGCACTTGAAGGTTATGCTTTCAATATGAAGTCAACAGTTGAAGATGAGAAGCTGAAAGATAAAATTTCTGAGGCAGATAACAAATTAATTATCGACAAATGTAATGAAACAATTAAATGGATGGATCAGAATCAGGTATGTTTTAATTTTCTGGTTTGAAACTTTGTCACTCATACTTAGCATCTTAAAAATTTATAATTTAATTTTAAATAGTTGGCAGAAAAAGAAGAGTTTGAGCACAAACAAAAAGAGCTGGAAAATGTCTGCATGCCAATCATCACGAAACTCTACCAAGGAGCTGGGGGTCCTGGGGCATCTGGTGGTTTTCCTGGTGCGGGTGGGGATCCAAGATCATCATCATCATCAGAAAAGGGACCAACTATTGAAGAAGTTGATTGAATGAACAATTAAATCTTGCTTCCACCGTTGTTTTGTTTTCTTTGCCAGTCCAGCATTAGTCAATGAATTGTGTTATTTTGTTTTATTTATGAGTTTTTGACTTTTGTATGTTCTTATAATATAGATATACGTTTTTGCTGCCCCGCTTTTTTCCCTGTTTTTTTCCATCTTGAATTTGTGAAGAAAAAATGTTATTAGGTACTGTTTTATGATTGTTTGTACAGTCTTGTGTGTGACATCACATGACAAGAATTTCAGTAAAAAAAAATCCAAGCTGTAAATGTACAGTAACTTTTTTGTTCGATTGATTGGACATTGCCTATCTATTCTATAGTGTGTAACTACAAATAGTAACACGAAATGAGTAAGCTAAAATATAGTTACAAATGTTATCCAACAAACTATTGATTTTTTTTTACGAATTACCAAGTATCAAATGTGTCTTACTCATGGTTATACCTCTTTAGAAGTAATATACTCTGACCATAAACGTAAATTACAATCCATGTTGAGATAGTTCATGATGGGGTTGGACAAACGGCCACTTTTACACCAGAGCTTGAAAAATCTCATCAGACACTGAGCAATTTTTTTTTATTAAATTGCTCTAACTCTAAAGAGGACTTGTTGGAGAACGACTTAGGATTCAGAATAGGACGTCGACAATGCTGTCTCAACGCTTTACAACAATTGTTAGGCCACAATTCTGGCCACATCATTTTTCTGAACGCTCCTTCAGCGCGCTCAGACGCATTAAAATGTAAAACATTTCCGGAGTACAATGGGTCAAACCATGGACCCCCTAATTAAAATCAGGAGTCCATGGTCAAACACGTCCAAAATGTATAGCAATTTTAAATATTAAATAACTAGCTGTAGCCAGCCACGCGTTGCTGTGGCATAGATTGATTAAATGAAACACGTGGAGAAAGTGAACGTTTCTAATGTTTAATTAGCGTGGGATTATACGGCGCTGCATTGGGTTTTTAGAGATTTTTTATTTGTCGTCTTTCTTTTTTGTTCCCGTTTCCGTCTCCGCTTGTTTTCTTGCTCCCACTTGCTTTCTCGCTCCCGCTCGCTCTCCTGTTTTTTCTTGCTCTCTTGCTTCCTTTCCATTTCCCGCTCTCGGTCGCTCTCCATTTGCTCTACCGTTCCCGGTCGCTTTTCCCGCTTGCTCTCCCGGTCCGGTCGCTTTCCCGCTTGCTCTCCCGTTCCAGCTCTTTGTCCCGTTCCCGCTCATTCTTCCGTTCCCGTTCGTTCTCCCGTTCCCGCTCATTCTCCCATTCCAGCTTGCTCTCCCATCCCAGTTTGATTTCTCGTTTTCATTCCCGCTCGCTCATCCGCTCCTGCTCATTTTTTTGAAACGGTAACTCTGATTACCCCACCTCCCGCTCCCGGTAATCAATTGTTTTCTGACAGCAACGCTGCACCGGCCGCAGCTACTTTGTTTTTAGGGCCGACCTGTTCGTCATCTGTTCCGGGACATTGGGAATGGGGTGGTCTTGGGGAAAAGTGGTTTTGGAAGGGATGGAGCGGAGGCAAAATGCATAGAGTTTTCAAAAATTTGTGAAAATGTATCTCCCATACTACACCATCCCTCCAGTCATCAGCTATTTTTAGAAGAAAAAGTGAAGCATGTAGTATAATTTTTTAAAGTTTGGCATATTTGCCAAGGAATTGCTGAAATGACGCTATTGGTTTCAAGTGTTCCCTCAATTAAGGAAATTTAAAGTTTTAAAATACCCCTTAACGGTGTTGAAGCTAGCAAAAAAAACACATTGAAGCTCTGTTATTTAGCTGCAACTTTTTGCGCATATATTTTTTCATACACCGGTTTGCTTTGTTTTTTCAGTGTTCAGACTGTTTGCTCCCATAAATAGTAACATGAGTGTTAATAGAATTTTCCGTTCTTTCGGTTTCCTTGGTCTTTGTATAAAAAGAGCGCAACTGGATGCAAAAATGCAAAACAGTCAACGGAGCTTGCTGGCCGTTTGAACGTTTTCGTAAAATCGAAGATCAGTTAATCGTAATAATTTTTAAGCGCATTTTTGGAAACTTGTTTCTGAAAAGACAACTTAATAAAACGCTTTGGCTGGCTTGCTGGTGAGGAAATTACAACAAACTCGAGAACTAGACAACGTAGAGAGTTCAGGTTTTTTGCATTAGAATTGTGCCAAAAAGTTATTCCTGATGCGATTTTTCTATTTTTCTTAACTGTTATTATTTGCTGCGAAACAAATATTTAACTTTAATCCTCTCACCTCCTGTTTAACACGGATAATAATAAATTTAAAATATCAGTAAAATTATTCAATTAAATTAAAAAACTGACTTATATAAAACAAGTAAAAGAAAAAACAAGTTTTTCAACACAAACTTTTATTTCAAATACACTCGATTTAGAAATACGAAAGATGTTCAAATTTGGTTTTTTTTAATTGAATCATGTATTGTCATCCAATATAGAGGAAAAAGTTACTATGCTAAAAGTTTCAGTTTCCTAGCTATCAAAAACTGGTTAAATTTTACTTGCTAGATTTGCGTAAAGAGAAAGATACACACACAAACAGAGATTGCCACCTAAATAAAAGTTTGTACAATACAATACAAAGTAAAATTTATAACGCGCCCTTATAAAAAACAAGTCTTTCGCAAAAGCGCGCAGTTCGACAATATCTCCTAGTCAAAGAACTTACTAAAGAGATAAGTTTTTAATTTAGTTTTAAATTGAGTAGCGTCTTTAGATTGGCGAATATGTACAGGATAATTTGTAATAAAAACCGACAATGACTATTGAAAAATATATTTGAGATCTATTTTTTGTTTAGCCTTTAGAGCCTATATATGCAAGCCAAAAGCTAACAACAATGTACGAAAGCGCAAAACAATATTTTGAAAAATACGATTTTTTTCAATTGTAAAACTGGCTAATCTATTTTTAAATTTTTAGCATTTATGAATATATAAAAGAAAAGGAGAACTAAGTTTTTTAATGCAATAGTCAAAAATGCGCTGAAATCCGCTGCCCAACTAGTCGCCAGGTTTCTTTTAGAAAAAATTTTTTGGAATTTATTTATGTTGAAATTTATATAATTTGTTTTTGTTGAAAAACAAAGATAATTGAAAAATTAAACACAATTAAATAAATGTTTACATATACAAATTTAAAAAATTGTCATTAAATGTTTTTTTAATAAATGAAAACCGATAAATCCAGAAATGAATTTGTTTATTATCAGAACCAAAAATATAAAACGTCTATAGAATCTAGCTATAAAAAAGTTAATAAGTCTGAAAGTTATATTTTTGATGAAGAGGAGCTACATCAGGTTCCTCTATACTTACAAAAGATTTTAACAGAAGTGGGTTCGAACCCACGCGTACATATGTCCATTGGATCTTAAGTCTAACGCCTTAACCACTCGGCCATCCTTGTTTCTACAAGTCATACAAAATATACGGGATTTGTGAAAAAAAACTTGTTTTTGACGGTTTACTTATTCATTATTTTAACTTTGTTATATTACTTCATCAAACAAAAATAAAAATGTTGTCGGATTTTTTTATGCTGCGGATCGAACGATTGCCCCCCAACTGTTGAAAGGGTCCCTTTACACTAAAAATAGAAAACAGAAAAGTTGTTGGAAGTGCCAAAGTTTTAATAAAGTGTCAGCTCGGCAAGATTTTAATAAGCTAATATCAAAATATTTTGTATCAAAATAACAACTATTTATTTCTGATAATGAACAGAAAAATTTTAGATGATTACTATAAGTGATATGAACAAATGCAATTTTATTAACGCTTATAAAAAAAATCATCGATTTTATTAACTTTTGAATTCACAAACAGATAAAAACAATTTTATGGACAAACACGACCTGTGCAAGGCTCCAGCAATTGGCATTGATTTGGGCACAACATTTTCGCGCGTAAGCGTCTTTCAGGGCGGGAAAGTAGAAATAATCACCAATAACTATGGAAACAGGATGACTCCCAGTTGTGTCGCATTCACAGATTCAGAACGGCTAATAGGAGATGATGCAAAGAACCAGGTTGCCATAAATCCGGCCAATACAGTCTTCAACGCCAAAAGGTTAATTGGTAGAAAATGGAACGATTCTTTAGCAAAGTCAGACATGAAGCACTGGCCTTTCACTGTAATCAACGACTGTGGTAAACCCAAGATTCAGGTTGAATACAAGAAAAAAATCAGAACTTTCTACCCTGAAGAAATTTCCTCTATGGTTCTGGTAAGGATGAAGGAAATTGCAGAGACTTACATTGGCAAGGTAAATACTTGAAACTGAAATTATTTCTCACAATAAAAGTTCCATTATTATTTAATATTTAGATTATTTAATATTAAAACAAGTAAAGATAAAAAAAATAAATTAAAAAAATGCTTTTATTTGCCTCTTTATGTGAGTCAACGAACTAAAATTTTTGAATCTAAAACAGCCGTTACGCTGAATCTTGTATATTGGACCTCTGGCGACTTATAAATAAACATCCGTACTGTTTAATTATTTTGAACCTCTGGCGACTTAAACATAAACAACTTGATTAATTTGATTTGATTAATTTTAATTGATTTAAGGCATAGTTCATGTCGGAAACATTCAGTTCATGTATTGTCATACAGAATAAAGCTTTCCTGAAAGTTTTAGAGCTGTGTGAAGTTTTGTTTCTAGGATTTGATCACCACAAACAAACAAGCTAACAAACAAACAAACAAACAGAGAGACGAGTGAAGTTAAATAAAAGCATTTAACAATTTATATCTCAATTAAAACTACTGTATCACTATTTCTTATTTTAAGAGTAATGTTTTTAACTTTTAGCCTATGTCAGATGCTGTTATAACTGTCCCGGCATATTTCAATGATCTCCAAAGAAAAGCCACACAAGATGCTGGAGCAATTTCTGGTATAAATATTCTTAGAATTATTAACGACACATCTGCAGCAGCACTAGCTTATGGTCTGAACAAAAAAACACGAGGATGCACAAACGTATTGATCTTTGATCTTGGTGGTGGCACTTTAGATGTTTCCATTTTGACCATCGAAGAAGGAATCTTTAAAGTAAAGTCGGTTTCTGGAGATACCGATCTCGGCGGAGAAGATTTTGACAGTCGCATGGTAACACACTTTATTCAAGAGTTCAAACGAAAGCACAAGAAAAATATCAGTGACAACAAGAGAGCAGTTAGAAGGTTGAGAACAGCCTGTGAGAAGGCGAAGAAGACACTGTCAAGCTCCAGCCAGGCAAGTGTGGAAATCGACTCTTTGTATGAGGGAATTGATTTTTACACCAGCATCACCAGAGATAGATTTGAGGAGCTGTGTGCTGATCTGTTCAGAGGAACCTTAGATCCAGTTGAGAAGTCTCTTAGTGATGCCAAAATGGACAAAGCCAGCATTCACGACATTGTTCTGGTTGGTGGTTCCACTCGTATTCCCAAGGTTCAGAAGCTTTTGTAAGACTTCTTCGATGGAAGAAAATTGAACACGTCTTTAAATCCAGATGAAGCTGTTTCTTTTGGTGCTGGTAATAAATACGTCTATTTTTTAAAAAGAGTTTAAGCAATTTATGTGGACGAACAGTTAATTTTTAATGATTCGTTTGAACTAATTATTTTTGTATTTTAGTTAAATTTCACTTTTGTTATTTTTAGCTGCCCAAGCTGCCATTTTGCATGGATATAAGTCTGAAGCAGTTCAGGATTTGTTGCTGCTGGATGTTGCTCCTTTTTCATTGGGTATCGAAACATTAGGAGGTGTTATGAAATCCTTAATCAGACGTAACACAACGATCCCTACTAAAGAAACTCATGTCTTTACAACATGCTTTGATAACCAACTTGAAGTTTTTGTTCAAGTATTTGAGGGAGAGAGAGCTATGACCGCGAAAAATAATCTGCTTGGAAATTTGGAGCTAACAGAAATTCCTCCAGCTCCAAGAGGTTTCCCTCAAATAGAAGTTATTTTTTACATAGACGCCAACGGTGTTATGCATGTTTCGGCAGTTGAAAAGAGCACTGGTAGAGAAAACAAGATCACCATCACAAATGATAAGGGAAGATTAAGCAAAGATGAAATTGAGAAGATGATGAAGGATGCAGAAAAGTATCGTGATGAAGATGAGAAGCAAAGGGAAAAGATCACGGCTAAGAATGCACTTGAAGGTTATGCTTTTAATATGAAGTCAACAGTTGATGATGAGAAGCTGAGAGATAAAATTTCTGAGATAGATAAAAGATTAATTATCGACAGATGTAATGAAACAATCAAATGGATAGATCAGTATCAGGTTTGTTTTAATTTGCTGGTTTGAAACTTTGTCATTCATATTTAGCAGCTTAAAAAAGTATAATTTAATGTTCAATAGTTGACAGAAAAAGAAGAGTTTGAGCACAAACAAAAAGAGCTGGAAAATGTCTGCATGCCGATCATCACGAAAATCTACCAAGGAGCTGGGGGTCCTGGGTCATCTGGTGGTTTTCCTGGTGCATGTGGGGATCCAAAATCATCGTCATCAGGAAAAGGACCAACTAGTGAAGAAGTTGATTGAATGAACAATTAGATCTTGCTTCCAACGTTGTTTTGTTTTCTTCGCCAGTCCAGCATTAGTCAATGAATTGTGTTATTTTGTTTTAATTATGATAATAGAAATATACATTTTTACTGCCCCGGCTTTTTTGCATGTTCTTTTTACATTTAGAATTTGTGGATAAAAATTGTAATTACTTTTTCTGTGATTGTCCACTGGTAAGTTGTACCATAAGTTTTTGCCCGACGATGGATTGATCTGATTGATCTCTCTGGAAACGGAAAACCTGAAATGGTAGCGGTATAGGGATCGTCAGGAAGCGAAACGCTATACTCGATAACGTGATGAATGCTCTCTAATCGGCTGGTAATGGATACATACTAGAGTATACGGCACGGGCCAAGCAACCCAGGCCAGGCCGTGATTTCAGGGTTTTCAGACGGGTTGGACCCGAAGTTAAGCAGGGCCAAGCCGAGAAATTTTTGCCTATAGGATTTTTAGACCCGTAAAAACAGACCGGGTCCGATAAGTACCGGGCCTGGAATTTTAGCTTATGAAAAGGATCGGACGGGGCCGCGAAAAATCGGCCTGTGCAGTATTCTAGTAGGTACATACTCATAATCAGCTGTAACGAAATTGCAGCACTGCTATAACCATAGATATCTATGGCTATAACCATTTGTGTAGATTATAAGAAATGGTTAACTTGCATTTAACTTTAAGAAAAAACAATTTGGGATTAAAATATATTACAAAATTAGATAAATTATTCATAAAAACGCTTTGCATGTGATAAAAACGTCTTTTGATCCCTCCACTCCTAATGAGTGCTGAAATCATCCGTTTGCGGCCCCTCTATTTGGCCTCCCTTCATTTTTTTTCTGCATACCCCAGTAAACTCCCACTTTCCCATTACTAAGCGAGTAAAGTGTCTAACGCATAAAGCGTTTATATAAAAAACCAGCCAAAAGTTTTATAACAGCACAGTGTCGTTTTAAAGCTAATTATCTTAACTTATTTTTACTAACTGACTGCAATTTTGTTATAATCATAATTATATTCTAAATGTAACAGAGAAGTAGATTAATGCAAAATAGTTTTTAAAATAATTGAACAAATGTTTCTGTTTATTGAAAATGTTTTTCAAAACTTGCTTACCTATGTGAACACAATAATTTTTTATCTTATCTTTTGTTTTGTTTTCTTTTACGCTCTAGGAATGGCTGAGTTTTGTTTCGGCGCCCGTGCTTATATTAAACCTCTGTTACACGCTGCGAAATATCCTCACTGCTCAGTGAATGGAATATTTCTTGCCGAAAAGCAGAAAGATGGCGCAAAAACTCCCCTTCAAGTCAGAGACTCGATCCCACTATTCCACTCCAATCTCACGCTTGCTCCCATGATGGAGGTGGCACTGTGGCAGGTAGGATTTCTGTTTTAGAATTGGGTAAACATGAAGAATAGCGGCAGAAATTATTTTCGGTGTTTTTAATTATTTTTCCCTTGTAATAATTATATTTTTGTAATCATAATAATAACTTCAATTTAATGATCCAAGCAGTTTATTAATTTGTTATAATAAAATTCTCTCGGAAAACTCAAGAAATGCGCAAGAGAACCACAACAAAAACTATGAATAGCGCAGTCGAACAGAAACGGTTTATAGCGTAGTCAAAAATAAAGTTATTTGCAAAAAATACGTAACAATCACAAGCTAAAATATTAATCACGCAGTCAGATTAACATTATTTACAGAAAAAATGACAGTTTATTTAAGTCCGAGCAGTTTTCAGAGAAAGATAAAACTGGATAGTTTCCAATTAAAGAAACACAGAGTTTCAGCAAAGAATTTGCCACCTGGTTTGAAACTACGGAACTCAAATTCACTTAAATAAGTTATTTATTTCTTTAAAAATATTTAATAAAAACTCGCACAAATAATTTCTTTTACATTTTATTTCACTTCACTTCACTTTTAGTCAGTTTTTTGTGTATGAGAATAATTGTTTTTCTACTACCTGACGCTTTTCTGGTGTTAACTTCTTTTTTAATTATAATTTAAAGAAATTAATTGGATCTGTCAATTGCTAATTTATTTTTCTTTATAATTATAATAATTTTATAATAGAGAAATAATTAAAAACACCGAAAATAATTTCTGCCGCTATTCTCCATGATTACCTAGAATTGGGCTGCTGGATGCTTTTTAGATCTCAATTATATATGCAATGTTATTATAGTCTATATTTGAGATTGCTTATATCATCATCATTATCATTTATTTTTGAAACGTCCCTATTCCACGCTATGCTTAGGCTGGACGTTTTTCCATATCAGGCCCCTCCACAAGTCACGACCCAGGGCAGACTGCCGCTTCAGGCCGAGCTCATCCATATCTTTCTTCATCTTTCTATATAATTATAAATATATTATTATAAGTTAGTTAAAAAAGGAAGCCCATATAACATGTGTGAAGTTAGAGGTTAGCAATATTGCTGGCCGTGCAAAAAAAAAAAATTGTGCACTGGGGCTGTGCTATATAACTTAACTTAATAAATAAAAAAGTTATCAAATAAAACGTTGGACCGTATACCAGCTATAGAAGCGAGAGCTACATTGTTTCTGATATTCTCAGTGCGCAATTAAAAAAAGTAATAATATTTCGAAGAAGAGCTAACGTTTATTTTATGCAATTTTCTTCCGAAAATCGTCGTTTTTGGCTTATAATAACAATCAAATATTTTGCAACATTAAATTCCCACCTGTATCTTCTCGTAAAAGGGGAGGTGGTAGGTTTTAATGTGACTACTGATTGTTGTTTGATTAGTGAAAAAGGATCTTGCACGACTGAGTATAGAGATGGTCATACTAAAAAAAAGTTTTAATACCAAGATTACCAGGTGAAAAGTGCTATCCAGGGTGGGGGGGGGGTTAGAAGTGTCCTACAACTAAAATTTAAGAATGACAGTCTTGCACCCTAAATATTAATCTATCTTTGCCAATTGCTTGATGACCAGTAAACAGTAATCTTGTCACAGACCTTCCGTATCATCCCTCCTTTTCAGGGGCGGGATACAGGCGAATTAATTATTGTGATGTATTCGATCTTAGTTTTATTAAAAGATTTAAACGCTGATAGGTCCATGAAGAAAGCCCTGGCTAAACTTTGCCCTGGAAATTTCGCCATACTAAATCCCTACGGAAAATCGTTAGTTTTTTCTCACGAAACTACACAGTACTTACACACTGTGAAAGAAATCTAATCACATATTCTGAAACTACGTGATTTATCAGATTTCTAAAAAATTTAAGCAACCAAATCTGCTCGTCCAGTTTTTTTAATTGATTTTTGAATTTACGTACATATATTCGCCCCTAGTAGCGATAACGTAATATAAACATAGATGTAATTTAGATGTGCATAATTTCAACAAAAACGCACATGTATACAATTTAATTTGAACATTATTTTTATTTAATAAATAAATATCAATTATTTAAAAAAAAATAATTTAAGCAAAGCACGCATATCAAATCAACTTGAGCCCATACGGTAGCATCAAAATTTTTCTTGGTGCAACTGTGATGTATCAAACGTTCACAAGAAAGACATTGCACCCATTCCTTATCTGCGTAAGTTTCATCTTTACCGCAATATAGACATACATTTTTCATGACGTGAGACAAAGTTAAAATTTCCTTGATTAATTCCTTTCTGTACAAGCTTGTGCTGAATGTCTTTGAAAAATCTAAATTTCCATCCATTCGACACATATGTTCAATAACATACACTCCGCAATTAAAAGCATCTTTCTGCCGTCTTCTGTCAGCAATTATTACTTCATCTACATAGTCTCCCATAGGTTCATTTCGTAAGTTGCACACTTGTAGTAGAAATAGTCTGAACTTCGTGAGTTGCTCGTGTATTTTCGCTTCTTCTTCTACTAACGGGTCGTAAAATGATACGGTCTTTTTAACGTTGTTAATAATAAATAAACAGAAATGATTACGATTTGAATTAAAGACGCAAAAGGTGTAACAAGAAAGAAAAAAATTATAGTTTAGAATAAGAGAATCAGCGGATAATTCATTGTCAAAATTCTCAAAGTTGAGTGTGAAGTCACCGCAGGGAATGTAGTTAGAGTTTTTCGGCTTAATCGATGCAATATAATCAATTACAAAATTGTTCAGCCATTTTTCATTATATAAAAGAACAAAATCAGAAAGCTTCAAAGACGCATCGTTATATCTGCAGACGATGGAATGTTTGTTTAGCTCAAAACTTTGATAATAGTTCTCGCTGGTTAATAGATGGTTATTAAGTTTTAAGCGTTTCTTTCCAAATTTTTTCACTTGTGCTTTGCGGAGTACATCTACAGTATGCAGATTTTCCAGGTTTCCTTGTTCCGCTAGTTCTATATCACCTAGACGAAAGGCTTCAGTTCTTTCTACACTAGGGTGATTAATCTTTAATTTTTCCTTGACTCTACAACGCTCAACACCACGCAATTGGCGTGTCATGTTTCCTACGTGATTGAAGGTTGCGCTATTGCTTCTAATTATCACGTTATAAGTCTCCCTATAAAAAACTGCCACAAACAATCTGCAGCCTTTAAATTTGCAGAAAAAGTTCATTTTTGTCACGTTCTCACCTGTGTAATTGACTGTTCGAATGCATAGCATGCACGGCTTAACTACGTCATAGAAGGTGTGCACGTCATGCATATTTTGCGAGTCATTCTTTTTCCCTTTCGATGGGCATACTGCATTAAAATCAAGAGGGTGAAGCGTGAAATCAGATAAAACTATTTTACATGCTTTAAAACCAGAGACATGCGTTTGCGTCTCAGCCTTTCCCGCACTGACCTCGTCAGTTCCGCTGTCTTTATCTGTGCCGTTACTGTCTTCGTCTTCACCACGTTCTCTGCAAGTAGCGTCACCGCTTGAAAATTTTTCCGCTACATAGATATCTAACTCCGCACTAGCGGTTTGGTTTTGTTTTTCAACATTAACCACCATAGCAGGTGTTCCTGTTTCATTAGTTTCATGTTCCATCATTAGTTGCCTAATAGCTGCAGCACCACGGTGCCATCTATTGTAGAAATACTTCCGATTCTTCAAAGAGTTTTTCATCTTAAAATACTTGCACGCTTCTCCGTAAAATGAAGAAGGTTTCGAGGCAGATGCATTATTTATTTGCTCGGGTGTAAATTCTCTTTCCGAAATAAATTTAAATAAAGTGTTGATGTTCACATCCTTTTTGTTTGAGAAAAATATTCTAGAAGACATGGCAGTAGAGAATTAAATGCAAAGTTATAAATACTTTGAGTGAAATTCTTTTTTGTCAATCTCGTCGACATAATGTCTAATTTTGGGAAGTAGTTTAATTCTATCAATAGTGTATATATATATGATAAATGATGTTGTTTCAGAATATGTGATTAGATTTCATTCATAGTGTGTAGTTTAGTGAGGAAAATTTGAAAACCATTTTCTGTAGCGATTTAGTATGGCAAAATTTCCAGGGCTAAGTCTATCTCAATGGACCTAACGCTGATAATATATTTTATAGTCATGTGATTATCGTGTTATCGCTTGGTAATGAAGATGATATTATCATGTGTTTCATCATGTTTTAGATTGTTTGTGTACACAGGCAACATTCAATCTACAGCTCAATAGACAATTATAGAATAAATCATATTTAAAATAGTTAACTTATGAGAATATTATCTACTTTTTCAAGGTTTATTTATTTAAAAAAACTGTTCGAAGAACATTCCTTAAACAAAGTAAATGATAAAATCAAAAAGAAAGAATGAATAATAATACGTGCATCGGCGATTACAAATATTAAAAAAAAATCTACAAAATCAAACCCAAAACAACCTGAGTAACGATTCAATTTCAATTTGCAAACCTTGAAAGTGAAAATTAACTAATTTCCTGCCACCCAATTGAGCTGAAATTTTAAATATAGGCTCACTCCTCATGACAAATTTTTTTTTAAATTTAAACTATCTATCTTTTACTACAAAAACAAATCAAATACAATTGAATAAATGTTTACATTTATAAATTCAAAAAAATGTTATTTTAAAAGAAAATTGTAATAAGAAACATTTGAAAAAAACCCGTTTTTTACAGCTTACTTGTTAGATAGCTATCTCTGATATAAAAAAAAGTGTACTCTGAATTCTTTTTTTTATTTATTATTTGTATTAGTCACAGGTATTTCTAAAGATCATGCTTCCTAGCATTCTGAGTGACCTTCACCTAATTAGCTTAACTTCTAGTTAAAACTGAATCATGAATTGTTCTTTTAATTTTCAGATCGATGCATACTGTCAACGAAATGACTTAGTCATTGCTGGATATTACCAAGCCAATGAAATCATTTCAGACTTGAGGTTAACTCTTTTTTAATTTGAATTTTATTTACCAAGACATTTTCTCATTTCTTGAAATTTTTCTTATTATTCAATTCATTTGTCCCAGAATATTTCAGCTTTTGAGTTTTTACTTATTTTTGCCTTAAATTGATTAAGATTTACGTTTTTTTATGACAGTCCATCTGGTATTGCTTGTCAATTAGCGAATAAAATCAAAGAAAACTTTGGAGATGCTTTCTTGCTTATGGTGAGTCAGTGTTGGAGTACTGTAGGGGTTGTTTTTTCCCGACACGACCCGGTCCATTTTTATAGGCCTAAAATCTTTATACTTTGCACAAAAACCTCGGGAGCTCAATCCTGGTTTCAGCCCGGCTTGTTTATATAATTGTAGAGCTAAAGTTACTGTTGTAATGTGTTTACTGTGGTGATGAATGTTGTAGATAAACTGTTAATATGTGGACCCTGATGATGTAGGTTGTAGAGTTACATTATGTGGACTGTGTTGGGTAATAACTGAAATGTTTGGATGCTAGATATTTGTCTCTTAGAAGTATTAGATATATTATTTTCTTAATTTAATGTCTAAAAATTGTTTTAATCTAAATTCAAGGGGTTCAATATATATAAGTTTTAGATGAATGTGTGACTTTATACTCCTGTATTAGCGATTATTTCACTGTCTAGTTCTATTTTGGTTCTCAAGGTTTTGTAGACCAATTCGATATAGTTCCAATGTGGTGGAATCTATTTTATTTTATATCATGAGCATATGTCGTTAACGAATCATTATTTATTTACGAAGTTATTGAATAAATTGAATTATTTTCTTCAGATTGACAACGAACACGTCATAGATGATGATGCCGAGAATCCTTACATTTTGTATTGTAGTGTTGACAGCAGATGGAAGAAAGTGGAAAGAAAGTGGGTTCATTCGTCTATTTTATTCCAGTTCTTTAATCTTATAACAGCAGAGTAGTTAATGATTTATGAATGTGATGGTATTTATAATACTTGTTTTATTCATCTTGATGCATTATCAATGTTGATCTACAGAGGTAGCAATAAATTACATCTGCTCATTGGTTTTGTAATATCATTTTATCATTAGGGTAATAGTTTTCAATGTTATGAGTTGCCCCTTTCAGTTCTGCACTTGCAAGAGATGATGTTTAATGAATGAACCTCGACCATGAAACTATAATATAATGGATTCTGTAATTTGAGAAATCCCTAGATACTTCTGAGCTAAGCCAATTATCTGGTAGAATTGGTTTTATGTGCTTGACACAGTAGTAAACTGTATTGGGACTTGATTAACATTTTTTGTATATTTAAGATGTTTCAGTTGTATATTATTTTACAATCAGTGTTTATTACTTATTATGCACTACAAGAAGTGTAAAATGCATCTTTAATTGTACGAGATAACATCTAACCTGAAATCTCAAATTCATTCCAGAATCCCTGTGAGTCGGGAAGTTGCGGAGGCTGCCTGCCCCCTCATCCAGTCGAGGGCTTTTCGTGACTTAGTTGACTTTGACTGCCACTTGAATGACATTACACTTAATTGGCAAAACCCTCAGATCAATGATCAGATAGAAGAGTTTTTCTGAGTATTGTTCCAAGACACCTTCATCCATTCTTTCTCTCTGTCTATTTTCATTTCTCTCATCTTTTGTATACTCTTAGAACCTCCAAGTCATTTAATATCGATTTCTATTTTGTCCCATCATCATCGTGGCAAAGTCAAAGATATTTTAATTTAAAGAGAGCTACGACTAGGCAATTAATTTGGTGTTCAAAAGTGACATCAGTCGTGCTGATGGTGTTTTATATTTCACTCAAGATGGCGATGATGATGATGATGACGATGTTCTATTACTTAATTGAAATGATTGCGGTTCCTGTTGTAATTCTTGATTGAAGAGTGGTTGTTTGTCGTAATAATTTATCTGTGTCGATGTGCTTGATTTTTCTAAAGAATAAACTGAATTTTTAATGTATTGTCTGTAATGAGCATGAACGCGTGGTGCTTGTTGACTTGTTTTCGACTTGCTTAGGATAAATCGTATTTATGTACCGTTCCAACGTGGAAGACAGGAGTAAATAAAAATATAATTTTATGAGAAAAAGTGTTTATTATATGTAATTATTCTCTTGCGAAAATTAAATTCGCAACATTCAGGAATCGCCAAACAAACACATTTTCTGCTGCAGCCCCGTCCCCTGGAATGGCTTACCATCTTCCATTAGGAAATCAGAAATACTGACTTTAAAACTTTTCTTAAAACTCATTTACTGTCATCATAAACGTTAAACTTCATATCATTTCACGCCGTCGCCTTTGTGCAAAACTCGATTTGTTATTAGGCGACTAATAAATTTTAGTAAATAAATAAAATAAATATGAATTATACTACAACAAGTAAATTAAAAACGAATTTTTAAAACCAATGCTCTTATATGTAATTAAGACACAAATTTTGCAATCAATTTTTTCTTATATTACTCTTTTATTTTATATTAAAGTCTGGCCTGGCGTAATATGGTTCGAAGAGCATTGCGATTTCCATTAAGCTCATAAACAAAAATTTTGCAATCAATTTTTTCTTATATTACTCTTTTATTTTATATTAAAGTCGCAATATACAACAAATAAATATAATAAACATATATATATATATATATATATATATATATATATATATATATATAAAATCCTCAAGAAAATTAACTAAATTAATTGACTTATTGTAAAACTAATAATTGAATATTGCATTGTCTTCTATCTTGAGCATGTATGCAAAATTTGAAAAAAATCTATCATCAGGAAGTGACTCAAAAATTGATTGCAAGATTTGAAACAGAGAAACAGACAGAGAAACAGAGCCGACGAGTTAATAAAAGCATTGGTAAAAAGAACTAAACACGTGTGGAATAAATACATGTCACAGTTGCACCTAACAGAAGTTAATTTTTCACGTCAGCATTATCGTGGAGAAGTTATGGCAGCAGTTGCCGTCATTGTGAAGTTTCCTGCGGTTGCGTCGTCTGCTTCCTCTTGCTTCGGTATGGCCGCTATCAGACCCATGATGATAATGCCTACGGACACTGCCACCAGATCCATGTAGCGACTTTTGGAGTGAACTTTGCCCTCGAGGATTTCAAAAAAGGTGACGTAAAGGAAGACCCCTGTTGCAAGTCCTTGAAGGCAGCCGTTGACGAAGTTAGTGTCTGCATCCTCTGACCACAGCTCTCCTATCAGGGTGCCGACAACGGCTCCAGCAGGTCCGATGAGAGAGTAGGAGAGGCCGAGAGCGTACGACATGCAGCCCGGTCGTGAGTTGGAGATGCTGGCTAGCTGCAAACCGAAGCTGAATCCGACCACACACTCGTGAGCCAGCAAGCCGATTAGAATGCCCCAGACCGCCGTGGTCGTTCGCTGCAAGCCGAGACTGATTCCACCGAGAAATTCATCCATCGATAAAGCTATGAAAAGTATGACGGCTTTTGTGGCGTTTTCGTTGACTAAGCATTCTTCGAATTCTTGTTCTTCATCTTCTATACAAGTTTCTATGACGGTATTGCTGTCGAGCTTCAGTTCCGTCGAGGTGACGCTGTAATGCTGGCAGTCGGTGCTGCTGTTAGAGCGAAGTTTTGTGTTTTCAGTCGGTCTGAAGTTCTGCGTTCCGTTGGCGTGGGACGCTTTTTGCGTTTTGCGACACGAGTGAACGAACCTTTCGAGAAACATGATGGCGATGAAGCCCAGTGCCATGATGGCCTCTGGTAGGGGGTAGGTCGCGAGAAATCCCGAATCTTCGGGCTGCTTCATGAGTAGAATTACTTCCGGAACGAGGAAAAACAGAGAAGTTCCCAAGAAAATTCCTCCAGTGAAGCAGTTCAAACTGACGAGTATTCTATTACCTTTGCTGCCGAGTTTCTTGAAACTGGCGACTATCTTGAACGGAACGAAAACAACGATCAACATAAGCACCACGGTTATCAATGTTGCCAAAACCTTTGCCTGCCACCTCTCCATCTTTTAAATTTTCCAGACAGTTTGAGGTTGACGCAAGATGTTTATGTTTGTTATATAAGCGACGATCCGATAAGCAGGAACGCGCAAATTATCAGTATATCTCTCGATTAGTAACTGCTGAAATGGGTTCAACTTTCGTCGTTAGTAGAGGGAGATCGTCCTGAGAACGGAGTACACTGTACAGTTTTGTGTTTACCTGCAGTTGTTAAATAGCCGATCAGAAGTGTTTGTGGCCTAATTTATCAATTAATCGCAAGGACATCTATCATAGTAAACCTGTCGTCATCGGAGTTACTGCAAGAGTATTCTTTTTTAACATATTTATACGATAAAGTAGATCGCTGATAAGCACGAACTTATTTGTTAATGTTACGCTATTTTACAGTCTCGGTAAATCCTTCAGATGTACATTTACTATAAGTAATAATAGACATCAATGTATACAAATCTATATTTACTCGAATATAAAAAAAACCAACATAATATAACGGTCAAGTTACACAATTTGAAAACGACATTTTATATCGGCAGGCTCTACGGCAGTTCGCTTTGTAGTCGGAATTGAAGAGTGAAGAATTGAAATCCACAATCATAGTATAGAGGACCGGATCTAAAGCATTTTCTAGGGACACGCACTTTGACTTGATGAATTCTAAATCTGTTCGGACAGATCGAATGATACTCTTAATGAGAATCCAGCAAAGTGCCGATCGGATTTGGTTCTGTGCTTAATAGAATCAGCAAACCGTTGTTACAAGTGCGAGTTGAATAGGAAAAAAGTTCTATTGACGTCATATCGGAAATTTAAGAATTCATTGAAACATCCAATAGGTAGATTTAGAGGCAGATGACGTTTTAGTTTTTGGTTATCCTGGATATGTGTGACCCGAATAATTTTAGAATCATTTAATTAGATTGTTATGCACCACTTTGATATGTTTTAACTTATCATGTCTTCTAGAGATAACCAAAATTTGGCACACGGTGAAACATCTACAATTGAATTTAACATATAGGCATATAATTTCTGATTTCTGTATTTACGTTAGACAATATTTTCAAAAGAAAAAACGAAAATACAATGCAGATCGTTTTTATGTATTTACTTGTCAATATAAAATTCTCAATATCTAAAGCGGTTCTACAGTTATAAATAAAATGAGATCAGTTTGTCGTTACGTACGACGGGGGCAAAGTTCACGAATTGTTGTCTCGCTGAAGTTTACACGGATTCGCGTGACAAATAAAAAAAAAATGTTTATATTTAAGCAGAGATGTTTCGTGTAGTCGAGCTCTGTTTTTAGTAATCATGTTATCTTCAAAGCTGTTCAATGACGTATATCGAGGATTTCGAAACAGGAAATCATTAGAAAGAAAGGATCGCCGAATTCTTGAATTGCTCCGTAACTTTAAAGGTGTTACTGTAGGTGGAAATGAAACATAAAAAGAGGAAAAAAACTAAAAGACTACTTGCTCCTGTGCATTTTTCTTGGTTTCAAGGTAGTAAAGGTAAAGGTCGTAGGTCATAGCATTAATAAGGTGCTACTTCGTTAAATAGTATTAAATACCCCTCAGAAGCGCCGGGCATTACACAGTTTCATTTTCTTAAAGGTTAAAAATATTGTCTTAGAATATTGTCTTACACTGGTTTTTTTAACAAACCCAATGGTTAATTGCAACACAATCGTGACCGTTCCTTGATATCTACTCATCTAATTGGATAAGTATAACTTTAATGTTTTTTCACTAGTAAGTCGTAAAACCCAGTTTTTTTTTAAAGAAGCCATTATATATTACCTACTGATTTGAGGAACCAGCGTAGGTGTTATTTAATCATTCTATGACTTTCACTCTCACAGACGTTTGTGCCAACCAAAATCTAGTATTATAGATTTTTGTAAGAGCTGGGAGCATTACATTCGCTCGTGGTTGTGATCGTGGTGGCGGTTTCCCTGAATTCGACTTAGAATAATTTCGAAGTTAGAATAATTTCGAAGTTAGAACAATTTTGAAGTTAGAAGATTTTTGATAGAGTGGTTCTTCTCAGATACAAAGATAAGTGTTATTTTTATTCTTACAATTAATGCAACGAGTCTTGTTAAGAATAAAACTAACTTTGCTTAAACACGTTTTGTAAAAGGCTCGTGGGCGATTAGCCTGGTATTATCGGTCACAAATTATATTAGTGTAGGTTATTTCCAATTAAAGTTGTTTAAATTATGCCTCCTAAAAATAAAAAAGAAATTTGTTTAGAAAACCCATCTCCTGCTGAGGTGCTTGGTCTTCGGCTTTGTGACTGCTGTTTAAAATCGAATGAGGACAGTTTGAAGATCCTGGTAGAAATAAAAGAGTTACAGCCAACACATAATGAGCTTAGAGAAACTGCTCATGAAATAAGAGAGATGAAGCACGTTTTTAAAAAAAATGAGAACATGGCATTAGCAATAGAAAAGCAGGCTATTGAAATTAAAGAATTAATTTTGAAAATTGATAATCTCACGAGCAGCACGACGAAAAGTTTGGATGAAAATAAAAAGACTACAAAGGAGTGGTCTAGTTTGTTTAAAGAGAAGGTTGAAGGTTTGGTTTCAGGTGGATCGGCACAGAAATCTGTGATGGAGTCATGGGCAGGAGTTGTGGGGGAAGTGGTTAAGAAAAACGTGCAGGAGGTAAACAAAGAGGTGCATCTTGTTTGTAAAGCTATCGAGAAAACTAATAATAAAATTAAAATTAGCAACGATTTAGAAGATAGGGCAAATAACATTTTATTATACAGGGTAGCTGAATTAAAAGATCAAGATGTTACGAAATGCGTGTCTTATGATAAGACGCAAGTTCTTAAGCTATGTTCCCAATTATCAGGGGGGCATATTGGCGAATTTGCTATAAAAGCTATATTTAGACTAGGGGCTAAGAGTGATAAAATACGACCAATATTGGTAAAATTCAATGATAAAATTGCTAAAAATATTATAATGGAAAATTTAGTTAAGATTAGACAGTTAGATGAAAATCTGAAAAACGTTGGTATTAGTCACGATCTAAATGTCGAACAAAGATCCGAAAGAAATAGATTGGTGGAAGAAGCTAAAAAACTGCAAAGTGAAAATACGGGGGAATTCATGTTTCGGGTAAGGGGTCCACCAGAAAATATGAAGGTAATAAAAATAAAAAAGAATGCAATCAGGTAAACGTTTTGAACATTATGTATTCAAATGTAGATTGCATTACTAATAAAATGAGTGAGATAAGATTATTAGTAGATACAGATGACGTAACAAAAGATATCTTAATTTTTACTGAGGTAAATGCAAAATATTATGTAAATGAATTTATTGAATCCGAATTCTGGATAAACAATTTTAATTTGCATTCATATAATTTTATGAAAAAAGGATTTAGAGGTATATTTTGTTATGTTAGATATGATATTAAGTGCCAAATTATAAATTTAGGAATAGATTTCAATGAATATATGTGTATTAAAATAGATGAAAATCCTGATATTTTTATTCTTATTATCTATAGGAGTCCGAATTCAGGTAGAGAAAATAATAATAATTTATTTTTACTGTTAGAAGCTTTCCAATCTAAAATAGGAGTAAAATTAATAATTGGAGATTTTAACTTTCCAAACGTTGACTGGAAAAATAATACTTACAAATCAAATTTTAAGTCATCTGAAGATAAACTGATCAACTTTTTAAATGATAATTTTTTAACTCAACTAATTAAGGAATCTACAAGGTGTCGCGGATCTCAAAAGCAGTCCATTCTAGACTTGCTTCTAGTCGAGGACGTCGATTTAATCAAAAATTTAGTATATAATTCCCCACTAGGTAAAAGTGATCATTGTGTGCTAAATTTCTCCTTTATTAGAAACTTTTATAAATCAAAAACCATTAACAATATATCCAAATTTGATTTTAACAGTGGAAAATATAATTTGATGAACGATTATTTGATTGAGAATCTGTACTGTGATGAGTCGGAAATAAATAACAATGTTGCAAGTAAAGACTCGGTTAACAATATGTGGCATTACTTTTGTCAAGTAATGAATGAAGCTATTAGGAATTATATTCCTGTCATTGATGCTGATAGAATTTTAAGATTTAAGTGCCATAAAAGAAAATTACCTAAAAATGTGGTTGAGCAATGCAGGACAAAAAATAAACTATGGAAAAAGTATATCCGAACTAGAGATAATAATATTTTTGCAGAATTTAAAAATATCAGAAACAAATTAAGGAAATCAATTAATAAAATTAAAGAAGCTGAGACACTGAAATTGGCCAAAAAAATTAAGACCAATCCTAAGGTTTTTTGGCAACATATAAATAAACACAGAAACTGTCAAACTAAGTTAGAATATATGATAAAAACTGATATAAACGGGTCTGCAACAACTATAACTTGTGACGTTGATATGGCAAATTGTTTAGCTGAATTTTTTAAAAGCGTTTATATAAGCAATGATAGTCTAGAAATAAGTCCCACAATTAACAATAATATTATTGTCCACATAATGGAGGAAGTAATAATAAACAAATACGCGGTCGAAAATAAAATTAATAAATTAAATAAATACAAATCAGCAGGACCAGATAATATTTTTTCAAGGGTTCTGATAGAATGTAAAAATTCTATTTCTAGCTATTTAAGCAATTTATACAACAAATCACTGCAAGCTCAAATGGTCCCTGATGATTGGAAGTATACCATCATTACCCCAGTTTATAAGAAAGGTGATAAAAATACTGCAAGTAATTATAGGCCAGTCTCTTTAAGTTGTATCTGCTGTAAACTGTTAGAATCATTGATTAAGGATGAATTAATAATACATTTTGATATAAATAAGCTTCTAGATTATAGGCAATACGGCTTTACAAGAGGAAAGTCAACTACAATTCAGTTGTTAAAATTGATGGATATGTGGAGCAGTGCATTAGATAAAGGGGAAACAATAGACGTGGTATATACGGATTTTGAAAAAGCGTTTGATCGTGTATCTCATGCAAAGTTAATTGATAAACTAGAAAATTATGGCGTCAATGGAGGCTTAATTAATTGGATTAAAGATTATTTAACAAACAGAACAAGTAGTGTTAGGGTTAATAATAGCACATCTAATAGATTTAAAGTTACAAGTGGGGTACCTCAAGGTAGTGTTTTAGGGCCACTACTTTACATAATTTATGTCAATGATATGTTTGAAATAGTTAAGAATAACTCGGCGGAGCTGTTTATGTACGCAGACGACGCCAAAATATTTAAAACTATAAAAAGCAGTGATGATCGATTGATATTGCAGAGCTGTTTAAATTCATTAGGAGATTGGAGTAAAAAATGGGAAATTAAGCTAAATGCTGGTAAATGTGTTGCGGTGAGATATGGACGCCAATTAGATGATCGTCGGCTATATAATATAGAAGGAGTGGAACTTAATTTTCTTGACAAAATAAAAGATTTAGGTGTTACATTCCAGAGTTCACTAACATTTGTAGATCACATTTATGAAATAATTAAAAAATGTTTTTCACTGTTAGGTATAATTTCACGAAATTTTAAAGATTTGACAAAAGATTCTTTTATATTGATTTATAAAGCTTTGGTTAGATCCAGATTGGAGTATGCAGTCAGTGTGTGGTCACCATGGAAGAAAAAAGACATAGAAGCCATTGAAAGAGTCCAGAAGAGAGCAACAAAAATGGTCAAGGCATGCAAGGGATTGAAATATGAAGACAGGTTGAGAATTTTGAAGCTTCCTTGTTTAAAGTACAGAAGACTGAGAGGGGACCTGATCATGCTCTACAATTTTATTCAAGACAAAGAAGGACGTTTGTGTTTTCCTAATATAAAGATATCAGAAGAAAGAAGAACAAGAGGTCACAAGTTCAAACTGGAAACACAAAGATTCAACGGCAACTGCAGAAAATATTTCTTCCTGACCAGATCGACTGCAATTTGGAACAACCTCCCTTCGAAAATCATAGAAGCCGAACACGTTAATGAATTTAAAAGATTAATCGACTGTCATTTCGAAATAAGCGACATTATGTACAACTATAAAAAGGATTTTTAATAATATATACATACATTTATTTATAGAACATATATATGAACAATTTTTTATATAATTCTAGATATGGGCATAGAGACATGTAGTTTGCGCCCATCATTTCCTTTATGTTTATGTTTATGTTTATTAGGAGTTGTCACAGGAATCTTAATAGCTACAAAATGTTGTATCTAAACTTTTTAGGCGAATATTCCCTCCAATCAAAATCTTAAATAATTTAGATAATAGGTGTAAAAACATTTGAAACAAGTAAATTAAAAACGAATTTTTAAAACCCAATGCTTTTATATGTAACTAGCGGGGTTACCCGGCGTTGCCCGGGGTTTTTAGAGGTTTTTCTAATGTTTGTCTCTCTCGCTCCCGTTTCCTTCTCCACTTTCCCGTTTTCGTCGCGTTCCCGGTCGCTTTTCCGCTCTCGGTCGTTTTCCAGCTCCGATCGCTTTCCCGCTCAGAAGTTTTGTTATCGATTTTCTCTCTTGCTCGCGTTTCCTTCCAAGCTTGCTCTCCCGATTCCAGTCTCTTTCCGCGTTCCCGGTCGCTTTCCGCGTTCCCGGTCGCTTTCCCGTTCCCGGTCGCTTTCCCGTTCCCGGTCGCTTTCCCGTTCCCGGTCGCTTTTCCGTTCCCGGTCGCTTTTCCGTTCCCGGTCGCTTTCCCGTTCCCGGTCGCTTTCCCGTTCCCGCTCACGCTTGCTCTCCCGTTCCCGGTCATGCTTGCTCTCCCATTCCCGGTCATGCTTGCTCTCCCATTCCCGGTCACGGTTGCTCTCCCGTTCCCGTTCCCGTTCACGCTCATTTTCTCTTTTCCATTCTTTCATAAGTTCTGTTAGCCTATAAAACGTAAAATAGATTTGCTAAGACTATATATATATATGAATGTTTGTGGGTTAGTTTGTCTATTATAGAAACGGGAAAGCGACTCGGAACGGACAGCGAGCGGGAACGGAAAAACAAGCGTGAGCGGGAATGGGAGAGCAAACGTGAGCGGGAACGGGACAGCGACCGGGAACGGGAAAACGACCGGAAGCGGGAAAGCGACCGGCAGCGGTAAAGCGACCGGCAGCGGGAAAACGACCGAAAACGGGAAAGCGAACAGGAGTGGGAAAGCAGGTGGGAAAGGAAACGGGAGAGAAAGAGACAAACATTAGAAAAACCTCTAAAAAACCCGGGCAACGCCGGGTATCTCCGCTAGTACATACATAAACACACACACACACAGACACACATACATGCACATACATACACACATACATACGCACATACATATATATATAGTTCCCGCTCGCTCACCCGCTCCGCTCCGCTCATTTTGTGACGGATTTCAAAAATATTTTCTCTATATTTGATTCCCCTTGACTCTCAAGGTTGTGTGAAAATTTCATTACGATCGGATGAATGGTGTAGCAATGCATGAATACAATACCTATATACATACATACATACATACATACATACAAACATTCATTTTTATATATATAGATTAAAACACAAATTTTGCAATCAATTTTTTCTTATAATTATAATTATTTAATTATACTTATTTATAATTTTTAATAATTTATAATAATTTATAATTTATAATTTATATTATTTATAATAATTTATAATTTATAATAATTATAATTATTATAATTTTTTCTTTCCATATAAAAATGAAATTAATTAAAATTAACTAAATTAATTGACTTATTGTAAAACTAATAATTGAATATTGCATTGTCTTCTATTTTGAGCATGTATGCAAAATTTGAAAAAAATCTATCATCAGGAAGTGACTCAAAAATTGATTGCAAGATTTGAAACAGAAAGACAAACAGAGACGACGAGTAGATAAAAGCATTGTAGAAAAATGATAAAATTAGTGTCAAAAATCTTGTTTGAACATGCTTTCAAGAAACTGCAAATGTCGAACAACTTTTTTCGTTTTTGCAAAGAGGATTGAACCCCAAAACTTTACCGCTCGCAATGAACATGCCTTCTTTTCTTTTCTTTTTTTCAAATTTTTAAATTCTTACTTGCAACTATCGAAAAGTAATTTTTTATTGCTTGCATTCAAAATAAACTCTTGCTAATTGGGAAAAAAGAGGAAGATGATTCTCAAAAGTTTAAAAGTCGAGGACAAAAAATTGAGCGATTATAAAACTCCAGTCGAAAAAAGGGTGCTGCACTAAAATTTCATGATTGACAATTTGAGAAAAAACAACAACCATTTTAAATTTATTAGTACATTCCTTTTGTTTAACCACTACTTACATACAACAAAAAAGTGCCATCTATTTGTAATTTCTCAACTACCTAATGTCCACATTTTTCCCCAATAGTTTTAACTGCCGGTTGAAATAATATCTGTTTCTGTTGCTTTTTTCAAATGATTTTCAAATACAATTATTAATTGAAACTCTATCAAAAGAGATTAATTTTCTATTATTGGAAACAACTTCTTGAAACAACCAAAAACACACCACCAAAACTACATACGCTCGACTCAAATTAAAAACCTCACACAAAAACAACAACTTCAACACCGATTCGGATTTTTAAAAAAAAAAATAAGGGACAAAAATATAACCGAAAAAAACATGCAAAAGTTTTGGTCGAACTCGATGCAGGACTTTACAACAATAAAACGGTGAGGCAAAAAATAGAAACAGAAATTTGCCTTCTTATCCATCCATCACAATTCATCATGTCCGATGTCTTTTTGTACTTGAATATATTTTTTTTATTAATTTCCACAAAAGCAAAACAATAAATAAAAAAATAAATTTATCACGTCTGCTGAGAAAAAGACATCAAAGTTTAAAAATGCTGATTTTATGATGTGATGTGCTGAATTGGTCCTTCTGTAACGCTATCCGGTTAACGTTAACCGGCTATCCGGTTAATATCGGCCTCTTGTCCGGGTACGAAAAATAACAGCACAAACGAGGAAAATTCGGCTTACAATTTTTTTCACATTCGTCGCCGGTGGTCTGTAGACGATCGATTTCGAGTTTGCATAAAAGCACGTTTTTTGTAATCTTGCAGTGAGACTGTGGTTGGTCCGGTCGGAGATAGAATATAACAAGTACCTACTCTCTTGAAAGATGGCAACTTTCGATAAACTGTATATGAAAATAATTTTTTTGGCCCCAATCACAAGACGACACGATATATATATATATGATGATATATATATATATATATATATATCGAAAATTGAACTAATCAAGAGCGAAAAGCGACAATTAATCACAATCAAGTTTAACGAGTTAGGAGAGTATCTGTAGACCAGGGGACGCATCGTGTCGACAGACTAACAATGATCTGAGGATTATTTAGAACTCCTTAGAACGCTAGAAGTTGGTGATATATTACAGAGTTTTGAATACTAGAACTCATAGGCGTGGAGTTCAGTTGGTGACTGGAAAAGCTGCCCCAGGATTAAATCTTGCCACTCCGGAACAAATGTTTACCCCCCCCCGGAAAAAGTGAAATACCTTATTTTCTATCCCCCGCTCTCTAACTTTTCTGTGTGTGAAAAAGCTGCTTGCGTTGTTACTATTTGCCCACTCCAGGAAAATGAAAACTCTACGTCTATGAAGAACGTTAAAATCTTGAAAAAAAATTACAGAACGTAAAACATTGTAGAACGTTAATGTTTTACAGGACGCTTGGAAACTGAACGAACTTAAAACGTAGTTAAAAATCGCATGTCTAATGACAAACTGGAATGTTCAAGTAAACAGCAAGAAGAGACCAACACGAGCGATGCAACAACAAAAAATGAAATAAAAAATACTTCAATGTTTATCTCCTGACCTCTTTGATCCTTTTGTAACGAACGAACGAAGTAGACAAGGTTTTAAGCATGGCGGACCCACGTGGTGGATCCATAGTGAAAATCTCATCGGAATTTGAGACAATAATAATTCAAAGATGTAATACTTTACAGGGATGGCTAGAATGCCAAACACTGAAAAAAACACATTTTAGCATAAAACTTTAAGTCGTTATCGTTGCTCTTGTAACTCTTTCTTACTATTTTTGCGTCTAGGAGAAACCATGCAAAGTATTGAGTTGAGCACATTATAAAGAATATATAAAACAAATGCGTTAATTTTATCGGGTAGTTAATAAAGAGAAAACGAGTAAATAGTAAAATATTATCATGTTTACCATGTTTTGTATGTATCTTGTAGTTTTGTATGTAACTTGTTGTTTTTTATGTATCTTTTAGTTGTTTATGTTATTGTTGTTTTTTGTGTACCTTGTAATTTTGTATGTATCTGTAGTTTTCTTCACTGCGGTACTGCTTTAAGTTGAGGAATCAGATGAAAAGATTGTGGTTGTAGATGGGCTTGTGGACAGTTGTGGTAGTAGCTATGTTGATAAGATGACAGGAGGTCTCCAGCATACGCGCATGTCAGCAACGTTTACAACAGCAGTTATTCAGAAAGAAATTACGCAAACTGCGAAGCTTCAAAAGAAGGGAAATGCCATCTCGTGATGAAATTAACATGAATATTCATTGTGCTCTAACGAAAAAATAAATGACTTTCAAAAACACTGGTGACATATTGAAAGATCTTAGAGACAACATATACATACATAACACAACGAATGAAATATACATATATAGTTTACAATGTACATGAATAATAAGTGTATAATATATGGCAACGAAACACAACAAACAGGTTGACTGGCAATAAGTTAGCAGTAGAGAAAGAGTGTTAGAAGAATGAAAACGGTTTATAGAAATTCTCTTGACGGCACCCACACACAGGGTCTCGACTGCTCCCAAATGACCTCCTTCACCCTTGAGTAAACTTCGTTGGCAGATTCCCCGGAGACTATGGCTGCGGAATAAGAAACGATATTACATAAACGAATATACATTTATATGTGTAATCGTCTTTACATATTTGAACGCTCTTTATTGTTTGGAAGTGAAAGAAAATCATTTCTCCCATTTTGAAAAATCAGCGATTGCTCATAATCAGTTTAGCCAATTTGCTTGTCAAAAATGGAATATAAATAAGTAATAAACAAAATAAATGCTGGTTTAAACAATAATGTTGATTAGCTGAAAACGAAAGTAAACAAGTAAGCCGTAAAAAAGCAGGTTTTTTTAAACAAATCCCTTATATTTCTGAACTTGCCGAGATTTATGGCAAATGTTTTAATGTTTAAAATACATTTTTCGAAATGCATATATGTAAACATTTCTTTGAGTGTATTTGATTTGTTTTTGTTTTAAAACATAGATTTTTAATTTAAATTTTTTTCCAAAATTTTTCAAACTTTAATAGAATGTATTGTCGTGAAGAGCGAGCTTATATTTAAAATTTCAGCTTGATTGGAAGACGGGAAGTTAGTTAAATTTTAACTTTCAATATTTGCAAACATTCAAGCAAGCAAGCTAGCAAGCAATCGAGCAGGACCGGTGGTGAAGTTAATATAAGGGATTTAAAAAAAAAACACATGCACACCTACAAACACACAAAAACAAGTTACACAATTTCTAATCCGTATTTCGGTGTGACCTGTTGTGTGACCTTTTAAATCGAACTCATAAGAGAATTAAATTTCAGTTTGTTTATAATTGTGTATCAGTCACGTGGATAGTTGATAGGATGACCTAGATAGGTGAAGAAGACGATGAAATACCGGTCAATCTAAGCCCAAGATTCAAACCCTCGAAACTTATCAATTTCTTCATAGCAAGGACCTTGCGGCATGGTTACCCAGCTTTACCCAGCTTTTTTAGGTTTTTTCTCGTTTTGATTCGATACTTTCTTATATTTTTATTCCTCATTGGCATATATATATATACATTCTACCAGTCATTAATTAATACTT
The DNA here is from genome assembly GCA_963978895.1 of Erpobdella octoculata. NCBI lineage: Eukaryota > Metazoa > Annelida > Clitellata > Hirudinida > Erpobdellidae > Erpobdella > Erpobdella octoculata. The sequence goes on from OZ022240.1 coordinate 35,134,779, forward strand.
ATTCACTCATTGTTTTTGTATATATAAACGGGTTGCAAAAAATATTTGTTTCTGATTTTAAAATTGTAAAAGATTTTTAATAAACGAAGTTTTTTACGGTTCACTCCTACAAGCCTAACGTCATTCACTGCTTTATGACGAGACCCGAAAACGCGTTTGTTTCACTGTATTGTGGTTTTTACACAGCTTTCTAAATTTTGTAAAATGCGCTATAAAAATTTTATTATTATTATTATTATTATTATTATTATTATAATTGACTGGTAGACTTGTTGAATAATGCTGACTTTGTAAAGGCTGGTTTAATCTCCAGAAAATGTTTTGAAAACTTATATTTACATACATAAAACACCGAACATGCCCAATCATTTGAGATATTGACTAAACGACATTCCACCAGTCATTAATTAATACTTATTCAAGTGACTCACCAGTGAAATATTCGCCAAATTCTTCTTCTAGCTTCATGGCTCTTTCAAAGGTTTTTCTTGCTTGTTCGATGGTTATTCTTCTGTTCCACTCCCTAAACGAGTCAAAGTGGGTTAAAAACTCATATGGAAAACAATAACGTTGTGATTATAATTATGTTTCAAGTATTATAACATTATTAATAATAAGAACATAAAAGCTCCAAGTATATAATTTATAATTATAATTTTTTATACAAGTTAATATCAAGTTTACAAATGTAAACCAATAAACACGTAACGGAAAATAAAAGTATAAAAACGCAAATGTAAAGTTTACATTATTGAATCAATAGACTGAGGTCTGATGAAGATTGCAATCGGGTACAACTCAGCTGCCTGGAGTCTCTTTATTGCATGACCGCTCACATCCAATATGCAGTGCTTGCCCTGAAATAGATTTCATTTCTTATGCTGTATATACTGTATACTTGTATTTGAATAAATTTTAATGTTTAATATTCAATTCTATTCTTTTTTATTATCTATTCATACAAACTATTGTTTGTATGAACAAATCCTAAATTTAGTTAAATTTTAACTCATTTACATTAGTGAATTAGTGAACTTTTACTAAACTTTATTATATTGAATATATTACTGTTTGAAGTAACCATAAGTTATAGTTTCATAATATTACATCAAGCTACCTCTTAATATCACTCCTGTTCATGCCACTCATCCACTCATGATAGGCACACACACACACACAAACACACACACACACACGCACACACACGCACACACACACACACATACAATCACACACGCACGCACACAAACAAAAACACACACGAAAACATTGCAGACCTTCTCAGCGACTTCTTTGACTGACTGGACCGACGTACCGTAGAGATTGCCATTGTACTGGCCTGCCTCAATGAACAGATGGTTTTGAATGTCCAGCTCCATGATGTCTCTGGACGATACAAAGTGATAGTCTCGGCCCTCGACTTCGTACGGACGCTTAGCTCTTGTCGTATCTTTGAGTGAGTCGTTAATATTTTTGTTTGATCGTCGTCGGGTTGAAAAATTAATAAAACAATTCGCTATTTGTTCAACCAATGCTAAACGACTCAATTTAATCGATCTGTGAGCTCATCTACTGTATGCAACTGCTCGTTCGAATATTCAATCGGTCAAACAATAAAACCAATAAGTCGATGCATCATCAATCGACCAATCAATCGGCCAATCAATCGACCAATCAATCAACCAGCCCCTTGATTCGCCATGAATTTAGAGACTCACGAGGCACGCAGCTGCCGAATTTGTCAGGAAATTCCGAAATGAGGTCATCGTTGATGCGATCTTTGAGAGGACCAAGTATGACCACTGGACGTGTGTATTTCACTGCAAAGAAATCATTTCCCGATTCTCATTTCCTTGCGTTCCTCAATTTATTTGGCTTTTTTTTATAAGAATTTGAATACATGATGAAAATTGAGACTTTACCGAAAATTAAAAAAATAATCAACTGGTTAGTTAAAAAAAAAATCAAGATTTTGATCAAATATATCTTGTGAGCTGAAGTTTAGAAATATGATTTTACTATCGAATAAAAAATTTAATATTCAGAAATTATCCTATTAATGAATTAATAATTATTTAATTTTTAATTGTTTAATAATGTGAATGATGTAAATAAAAAATTGCAACAAAAAACAGAGAAGAGCAGTATAATCTTACGTTCCCTTTGAGTAACGCATTCGTACGACTTGACGTACTCATCAGAGTAACCTGCATGAAATTGCATGAAATTGCAAATATAGAATATTTTTTTCACTTATGAGCTTGTGTCTTAAAAAGTACAGAATTGTATGAAAAGATTTTTAGAGTGAAAAGTTTTTTTTTATCTCTCTGACAGGTGAAAGTGAAAGAGGAAAAACGTTGAAAGAATGCAAACCTTGCGATGGGGAGTCGATGCTTGCTGAGACTGTATTGAACGGATTGAAAACAAGTGTTACCATTGGTTAGAAGAGCAGTACAATTTCAAAATCATTTTACAACAATAACAGCCATATTACTGTCGTTTGTAACAACATCGAAATTAGGAATATCAACAGCAAGATCAACACAAATAACATAAAAAAACAATACCATCACCGACATCAACTTTAGCATCAACAACACCATCTTCATCAAAATCAAAACGCACATTAACATTAACATCAACACCAACACCAACATCAACATCAACATCAACATCAACATCAACATCAACATCAACATCAACACAAAGCATAAGCGACACTAACACTCATTCGAAGCGAGAGCATCATCACTTGCACTTCTTTCCCTACTTTTCATGAAGCTCAACCTTTTACTGAACGAACTCCTTTTTCTTCTTTCTCCTGTTAAACTCTAAAACAATTTGAGAAAAATCAAAATTGTCTTTAGTTACAAAATCCATAAAACGAAATAAAGTTCAGTGAAATTATTTTGGTTCTTCGTCTACTTAATTAATTTCAGTGATCATGATTGATGATTTCGGAATGTAAGTGCCAGGTTATGTCCTTCGATTTACGAGGATCAAGAACTGCTGAGACCGTAGCTCATACCACATCGTCTCACATGATCATAAGCATTTTCATGAGGATAGGGATTGCAATGGCTGCATCAATTTCTCAAGATACTAATACATCAGTGTGCTAAGTCAACGGAGTAGGGGTACAAACATCATTATAATAAGAAAGAGTACTGGGAATAAACAACTCTTTTTTAATCTACTTTTATAAGAAATGGTTATAAATGGTCAGTCCCAATTTGAAATTTATTTCAAACGAACCTTTTCTCGTTCTGCATTCCTTCCCTGGAATTTCACATTTTTAAGTCTCGCCCTCTCCTTGCGTTCAACTCTGAAACAGAACCGGAAACTGAGACTAAGAAAAACGAAACAATACTAAAACGTGAGCTGGAAAACAAATCAATTCGCATCGTCATCGCCGTCGTTCAAACGTTTTTGCGGCTCTTTTGAAGTGGCGAGAGATCGATGGATCGGTCTCAAGTTCTGTGAAACTTACAAACAGCCTCGCTTTAGAAATGCTTAAGGGATTTATAGATAGCATCAAATTACATTTTCCATCACCAGAACGCCTCAATGAATTGTTCAAAAGTAAAACTGATTCTATCGATTAATAAAATGAATTAAGAGATTCTCGCACCTTTTTTTACTTGGTATGATGCCGTAGCTGTCTATGGTGGTCTCCGTAGTCGACAAGCACCTGGCCTGCCACCATTCGTCATCGCTGGCGTTTGTGACGTGCAGGATGTCCCCGTATTTGAAGGGAAGGCCACGCCCGGGTAAGCCACTGTCTCGTGTCGGGTCGTAGTCGAACAAGGCCCTGTCGTGTTTTGTCGCGCCGAAATAGAGTCGCACGCGGAACGACAGTGCTAATGAAATACTACTCTGACGTGAAAAGCATACGATTGTATTATGACGTACAGCTTTGATGCGATGCGAGGCAACGTACGAAACGCAACGCACGCAACGCAATGCAAAGCGGAGCACGACACTTTACGCATAGCGATACGCACTGCAGTGGAAAAAAAACTGGATAACTTGAATTTTAAACGATATTTTTGAAAAAAATTTCTATAATTTCAAAATTTTTACTAAGTGTCGCCAAGGCGTTAGATTTGCTGAGGTGATGTTTAAAACTTCCGGATTGATGATGACAAGAGGTAAGTACTCGTTTTAAAAAATAGAATAAAAACGGTGAGTTAGTAGCATTTTAAGGCTTGGCTTCTTAAACAAGTGAAAGTTAATTTAAAAACATACTTTCAAAACAGTTATAAAATTTCATAGCGACATCGTATTGTAAAAATATCACCCCGGTGAATAGTAAACAAAAGATGTTTATAGTTGCTATGACGATGAAAGTTTTTGTCGTCTTTATCAATATGCTTCTTTAATTTATTTTGTAATAATTTTTGCTTTTTAAATTTTATTTTGTTTAATCAAACTATAGCTTTTTCAAATGAGTGAATTTTATAATGATCTTCCGAGCTTCAAAACGTCCGCGGACATCCCATGGACACCCGGACAGGTGAAAGTTAATGAAATCATATAAAATAACTAAACTCCTGTTAATTCCAGAATTGCATTACGCTACTGGATTAGATATGCCAAAGAAACCATCGACTTAGAGTTTTTCTTAACTTACACAAATGTATAATTTCTAGTAAAACTACTAAACTGCTTATTTAAACGCTAGGATACTGACCTGACATATAACGTCCGCTTCTCAATGGTTTTCAATCCGCCAATATTTATATTGACAGCAGACGAGGACGAGACAAGCCCCATCATTCTCTCCCTCATCTCGTGGACCTTGGCTTCAAATCTGTTGTAGTCTGAAAACGTAGTGAAATTAGAAGAAGAAAAATCTGAAGTCGATTGCAAAATAGGTTTAACACTAAGTGTCGCCAGGGTGTTAGATTTATTGTGGTGATGTTAACAACTTCTGGATGGATGATAAAAGCATGTTCATTCAATATTGATGTAAAAAAAGAGGATTGAATTGTAGCAATTCACGGAGTCGATAGATATGAATTTGCAGTATGGAAAACTTGTTTTCAGAAACGAAAAAAAAAAGCTACGGCAACTGTAAAATGACAGCTATCGAAATCGCCTACCAAAAAAGCGTTGGTGACATCGGCGCTACTCGAACAGCTATCTTTTCGGCTTATGTGTGAAAACTTTACTAGCTTATTTTCAAATTTGTCGTTTTAGGAACTAGCTTACACGGAAAATCAGCAGTTATTTGAAATAGAATTTGGGGAGACATAGATGTCATTCTGTCGTGTTTTAGGTTCATGCATATGCTGTGCTTTGGCACATGCAAGCCATTAATTTGTGTTGTGGAATTTTCGAAAGTGAAAACATTACAGAAAAACTCACAGGGTATTTTGATTTTTTCTCTTTTAAATTACAGACTAACTAGGCAATAAAAAAATTTTCAGAGCACGAAGATGAAAATAATGGTGGTGATGATATCATGGTGGAGCAATATAATAATGATGATGGTGTTTTTAATGATGAAGGTGTTTTTAATGATGATGAAGATGATGGTTATGATGGCAATAAATTATCTTAAAAGTGAAGAAGAGAACCATCTGGTCTGTACTGGGTGACGATCTCTATTACGTCGGGACTTCCTTTCAAGATGGCGGCTGCTTGGTCGTGTGTGGCCGACCTCATGTCGATGCTGTTGACCTATAAATAATAAAAACACAGTTTTTTTCGCTTACAGTTAAAAAATTATTTTATTCTTTTTTGGTGCATTTATAATGCAAACGTGGTTTACAAAAGAATATTTTTGTATTTTTCTTTCTTATTTTCAATTCCTGTCAGTTTTATGTTTTAATTTACTTCTAATTATAAAACGTCTTTTGGAATACATAAAATATGTTAATTTTGTAAAATATTCCAAAACGAAAAAAACGATTTTTTGTGTATTTTTATCTTATTGTTTTTATTTTTTCTTCATTTATTATTCATAGGGGAAAATTGCTCACGGTTGGATAGCCGAATTTCTAAAGGACATTATTTCCTACCTCTACAAAAGATTGAACTTTTTTCAAAGTAATAAATCACTAATTAAATTTTTTAAATGGCATTTTAATAAAAACGAGTCACTCGGACGACAACATAAAGTTTTTTCATCGCTTTTGCGTGAGCGATGAATTGAAAATTGAAAGTTCATAATTCCATTTCATAAATTTTCATATATATATATACTAGCGAGGGAACCCGGCGTTGCCCGGGGTTTTTAGAGGTTTACCTAATGCGTTTCTTTTTCGCTCCCGTTTCCTTCCCGCTTGCGCTCCCGCTCCCGGTCGTTATCCGTTCCCTGTCGCTTTCCCGCTCATTTTTTCGCTCTCAGCTCCCCCCTAGATCCGATTCTACATACATACATACATACATACATACATACATACATACATACATACATACATACATACATACATACATACATACATACATACATACATACATACATACATACATACATACATACATACATACATACATACATACATACAAACATACATACATACATACATACATACATACATACATACATACATACATACATACATACATACATACATACATACATACATACATACATACATACATACACAAACATACATACTTTGAATGAGCATTTAGTGCCGAAATATTGTAAAAAACACATACATACATACATACATACATACATACATACATACATACATACATACATACATACATACATACATACATACATACATACATGCATGCATAAACACACACAGACACACATACATGCACATACACATACATACATACACACATACATACGCACATACATACATATATATTTATATATAGTTCCCGCTCGCTCACCCGCTCCGCTCCGCTCATTTTTTGACGGATTTCAAATTTTTGTTCTCTCTCTATATATATATATATATACAAACATATATATATATATATATATATATATATATATATATATATATATATATATATATATATATAATGTTTATATGTATATATGTATATGTATATATATGTATATGTATATATATGTATATATATACATATATATATACATATACATATAAACAAATAAACATTATATATATATAATGTTTATATGTATATATGTATATGTATATATATATGTATATATACATATATATACATATATATATATATATATATATATATATATATATATATATATATATATATATATATATATATATATATATATATATATATATATATATATTCATCTTTAGGCATGCATTTCCGCATTTTCGACCTTACTGAAATAATATAAAATTAAAACTATCATAATTTCAACAACTGTAGGAAAACCTGTAATTGTTTAGGACAGAAAAATGGTTTTTCAAATAACAAAATATTTTAATTACTACGTCTCACAAATGTGCAAAATAACACAAAAATCTCTACCATTTAAAATGTGTTTCAAATACCCACAAGTGATCAGCCATGTAGCCCACAAGGAGTATGGTACTTTAACAGAGAAAGATTGCATTGGAAACAAATCTGTTGGTGTCAAGTTAACGTCTGCCGAAAATGAAGCATTTTACATACCAATGAAATATGCCATGTATTCCAAGACACTTGAAAAATGTCTTGCTGATCCGCTGGATGATGAAAGTGAAGTAAACGAAATCGCATTGTCAAATATAACATCGGAAACCATGGAATGGGTTATTAGATTTATGCAATACACAGAAAAATATACTGACAGTCTGGAGGATAATATTCCTGCTTTTGAATTAGAAGAGAAATGTATCCTGGAGGTCATGAATGCAGCTTATTATTTAGATATGTAGATTTTTTTAAAATAGTTATTTTTAGTAGTTTTTGCATTTTTTACCAATGCTTTTATTAACTCGTCGTCTCTGTTTCTCTGTCTGTCTGTTTCTCTGTCTGTCTGTTTCTCTGTCTGTCTGTTTCTCTGTCTGTTTCAAATCTTGCAATCAATTTTTGAGTCACTTCCTGATAATAGATTTTTTTCAAATTTTGCATACATGCTCAAAATAGAAGACAATGCAATATTCAATTATTAGTTTTACAATAAGTCAATTAATTTAGTTAACTTTAATTAATTTCGATATAATAAAGATATTTCGACTTTAATATAAAATAAAAGAGTAATATAAGAAAAAGTTGATTGCAAAATTTGTGTTTTAATTACATATAAGGGAAAGTGGGGTATTATGGGGTACTTAACAAAAAAATATAATTTAAACCATATTATAGTGGCAGAAATTTAATTTTTTTTCTCTGTATACCAAGCAGACATATTACTATGAGTTAATGAAACATTTAAGCAAATATGATTTCATTTTTTAGAAAATAATTGAATAAAGTAACATTCAAGTACCCCATATTACCCACTAGAGGTGGGGTAATATGGGGTACTTGAATGTTAGATATGTTCCAGCTTTCATTAAACCTAAATATAACAAGGACAACAAAAGTAATTGTTATAAAACAATATTGTATTAATAAAACAATAACATAAGTAATAAAAACATTTTAAAAGTATTAAATGAGGGTCACTGCAGATGTTGACTCTGGGCTCAGTATTGTAAGTTTTGCATAATTACGTGGCATCTGAAAAGATAATAAAGAAGTATAAAGTAATGACATAATAAAATAAAGGTAACAGATCAATGATGAAATGCGCGTAAAAAGTGAAGAAATCATGAATATGGTAATATGGGGCATTGGTTTTAAAAATTCGTTTTTAATTTACTTGTTTTCTCTCTTAGATTGAACACTTCAAAAAAATTTTATATTCTTATTTTTACTTCTGTTGTCATTCTGGCTCAGGAAAAAACACACATCAAACTTTTCTGTTATATAACAATTTATAAATATTTTAAAACTTATTTTAACCCAACAAATACATAAAATTTGCCCTTTTTTGTTTTCCTACAATAATTACGCTTGCTCTCCCGTTCCCGCTCATTTCCTCTTATACATTCTTTCTTTTGCCCTTCAAAACGTAAAACAGATTTGCTAAAACTGGTTAAAAGTTGCTTGAAGCCTTCAAACGTTGTTAAGTGAACTACATTTGAATTTTATTAAGGAATTACTTTGTTGGTCGTACATAGGCAATTTAGGTCTGGACAGGTTTTTTGGCCCCTTCCGCTCATTTTCTATCCGATTTCAATTTTTTTTTCACAAAAGCTTCTCTTATTGCCTCTCAAGCTTGTGTGAAAATTGCATTACAATCGGATCAATGGTGTAGCAATACATAAAAGACATCCTTACATACTTACATACATAATATAATTTACCTATATATACTAGCTGACCCAGCAAACGTTGTTTTGCATTATAAATTATTTTGGTTTTTTTTTATTGAAAGTTTAATGTCGCCTTCCCGGTCTCGGTCGTTTCCCTGCTCCCGGTCGCTTTTCCTCCCACGGTCGCTTTCCCGCTCTCTGAAGCATTACGGCTCCCGGTTGCGCTCCCGCTACCGGTCGCTTTCCCGTTCCTGGTCGTTTTCCCGTTCCCGAAATATGAATTGTGTGAATACAGCTTGTATAATGAGAAATAGATATACTGTATATTTTGTTTTAGATTCAAAAATTTTAGTTTGTTGACAGCAGACGAGGAAGATATAAAGGCAAAAAAAAACATTTTTTTAAAATTTATTTTTCGACTATCATGTATAATATATATTTACTAGAGATAGCCCGTCAAAAATGACGGATTTGTTTATATCTAATTATATATTATTTTACGCATACATACATACATACATACATACATACAGACACACATAAGCAATTATGCATATATATATATATATATATATATATATATATATATATATATATACGTATAATTTATTTATTACAACTGGAACAGAGGAACCCAACGGGCCACTGAAACTGTTCGGACAGATTACAGTTAAGTGAAACGTAATTAGAAAAAAAAGAAAAAATGAAAATGTCAAGTCATACAGTTGAAACAAAATGCAATCAAAATAACCAGTTCGGTGGGACAACGTGTCACATAAAAAAAATCTCAGAAAAAAACCTGATATTAGCACTAAATTTAGCATAATCCAGGAGTCACAAAAAGCAAACATCATTCAAATTTCAGACAAAAATAATGTGTCAAAGAGTATGACTATTTATAAACGAGTAATTTCGTGAGGTCAACCGTCACAATTAAGCTCTTGAACCTCCTGTACGTAGTTGAGCTAACAATTTCCTTAGGCAGGTGGTTCCATATAACGATAATACAGAGTAGAAAAACTTCGTAATATCAACTCTATTCAAAACAGAACTTAAATTAAGTTGGTGGCCTCTAGTTGAGGAGTATGCAAAAAATTGAATTGATGCCTTACATCAGAATTGGTTTATAAAAAAATTCAATTATTTTTGTAAACTTTCTTAGCAGGGTTAACCGGTGATTTTTGAAGTTTTTTCTCGTTTTTTGACGATGATGAACGTGAAATAACAATTACGGAGAAAATTACTAACGCTAAGCTAAAATACTCAAACCGCGTTTAAGAAAAGGCATAAAAAACTAGATTATTTGATCAATAGACTCTTGGTAAGTCTACCTTAGTAGTCTATATTTTTTTAGTTTTACATGAAAAAAAAAATTTTTTGGTCATGCTTTACGAAAATTTGGCAAAATTACTCACAGAGAGCAGTTGGTCCCCTCTGACGAGCTCCCCGTTGTGGTCGGCCGCCCCTCCCGGAAGGATATAGGACACGAAGATGCCCTCTCCATCCTCTCCGCCGACGATGTTGAAGCCGAATCCAGAAGAGTTTCTACACAGGAGAATCTTGCGTGGTTCTCTGGATTGGTGGATTGTATTATTTATATCTTGTATTACTTGTATCTTGTGCTGTTGACTACAAATGCAATTATTTGCGGGTGAGGTAATAATAATTTTTGATCGGTTTTCAAAATTAAAAAAATTTTCTGGAATTACCAATACAAATCTTCAGTGATGAATAAATTTAAATTTGATCCTGCTGGCAAAGTTCATAAAGATATTAACAGTTACTGTAAATAACTGATAATTCTGTGTTAAACGTTTACATCATGCATCTTTCTTTTGGAATTCAAGATTTATACACATCCAGCTAGGAGTGACTTTTACGTTCAATGTTCTTTTTTTCAAACCTTTCTCATTACTGCACTACATCAAAATTGAATCTAACCGATTATAGTTTGAAATCACCACTGCCGATAAATACACATCAACTAACTTATTATATTTTCCAGGTGCTTACAGAATTTACTCTGAAAACATGTAATTTGAAGTTCTTCGAGAAAACCAAATTAATGATTCAGTTTTCAAGTGTTCGATCAGTCTGACATTAGCGATGACAGCCGGACCTAGAAGAACAATTTGCATTAAAAATCCCAAAATTAAGTTTTTTTTTAAATCTTTTTTGTTACTAAATTTATTAGCATCATAATTTAATCAGCTAAAAATCTAAAACGAAAGTCGGTTTTTCAAACGCCAAATTAACAAAAAACGTCAAAGTTAGAAGGTTAAAAGATCCTACTCTGAGTGGTTGAAATGGAAAGCAAGTACAGTAAGAAGCAGGTGTTTTAAAAAATGAATCAGTTCATTCTCACAAGAAAGAACTTATATTTTTGCGAGCTCTTCTACTTTGAGTGTCAAACATGATTGGCCGATGATTAAAATCTATCGAGAATTTGTTTTTGTTAATTTTTATCCAAGTTTAGAAAGAGTGCTATCAGCTGGTCGTGTCAATAAGTGTAGAGGTTAACTGCATTGCGTGTCAATAAGTGTAGAGGTTAACTGCATTGCGTGTCAATAAGTGTAGAGGTTGAATTCAGCATTGCTTTTTTTTTTTATAAAATTCGGTTCGATTGTGACTTTGTGACAAATCCGCTCAAGAAGTTTCCATTTCCAACCGATTGAACGACACCGGCACGGGGAGCCTTCAAGTCCATGTTGGTGTTAAAGAAATGATGATAATAATGATGTTGTTGATGTTGATGTTGATGTTGATGTTGATGATGATGATGTTGATGTTGATGTTGATGTTGATGTTGATGTTGATGTTGATGTTGATGTTGATGTTGATGTTGATGTTGATGTTGATGAATTTGATGTTGATGTTGATGTTGATGTTGATGATGATGATGATAGTGATGATGATGATAATGATGGTGATGATAGTGATGATGATGATGATGATAATGATGATGATGATGATGATAGTGATGATAGTGATGATGATGATGATGATGATGATGATGATGATGATGATGATGATGATAGTGATGATGATGACGATGAAGACTAAGCACAGTAGGTATTTAAAGCAATGTTTACAAAATTGTAAATTAATTTTTTGATGATTGTGTCATCAAAGCCACATCAACATTGTAAAGTTTCTTTAAGTAGAAATAGCAATTTTTCATTAGCAGCGTAAATTATCACACTAGAAAGACATTTCAACAGCAAAATCACATCAAATCAATACGATTACAATTGCATATAAATCACTTTTTTTCGTGATTATTTCTTAGCTCGCCAATTACTCACCTGGGAAAACTCTCATCAACAGGTACTTTTGGGGGCATGGCGACAAGCGAAGGCATGGCGATGTCGGCAGAGAACATGGCGCCGCAGGCGTCTCCGCAGGCCGAAGTGTGCGGGGCTCCTGGAGAGAAACAGGAGGTGTCCTTCTGCATGTATTCTCCGTCCTGAAGTGCGAGCCCGAAAGACGGTTCTCGGAAGTCAACTGTTGGAAATTTTTTGGGGGATGTTCGTGGTGGGTTTGTGTCAATGGAATAAAGCTATAACTTATGATGATGATGATGATGATGATGATGGTGATGATGTTACGTTGATGATGATGATGATGATGATGATGATGATGATGATTTTACGTTGATGATGATGTTATGATGATGATGATGACGATGATGACGGTGATGATAATGATGATGTGATGATGATGATGATGATGATGATAACGATGATGTGATGATGATGATGATGATGATGTTATTATGAGGATGATGATGTTATAATGATGATGTAATAATAATGATGATGGTGAGGATGATGAAAGCGATGACGACATGATGATGATAGTCATGCCTAACAGAAAAAAACCCCGCGAGTACCGGGCACATCTCTAAAATGACGTCTCACGAAGGAACATTAAAAACGAACCCAGGCCCGGTGCCCTCTTCCTACGCGGCGATTTCGTCAGGGGAGGCGGCGTCGCCTTAGCAACGAGGAGATAAACAAAATCTTGGGTGTTCTTCAGGGCGTTGGCTGCCTCGTCGTGTGTGACATTTTCCAGGCAGATGTTGTTTACCTGGATTGAATGGATGATAATGATATGATACTGATGATAATGCTACTTATCAGTACTGTAACTAGGCCAGTAGTTTGGCAGTGGTTATGATGACTACCGTTAGGGAAGTGGCATTAAGGATGATTAGAGTAATTTTAGAGTTGATAATTAGATGTGACTGGAATGTCAGATGTGGAAGATGAGTCATCATTATTATGTCGATTCAAATTTTTCATTCGTTTTTTAATCGATTAATATATTATTCATTCGTTTGTTCGTTCGTTCATTCGTTCATTCGCTCATTCGTTCATTCGTTCATTCGTTCATTCGTTCATTCGTTCTTTCGTTCATTCGTTCATTCGTTCATTCGTTCATTCGTTCATTCGTTCATTCGTTCATTCGTTCATTCGTTCATTCGTTCATTCGTTCATTCGTTCATTCGTTCATTCGTTCATTCGTTCATTCGTTCATTCGTTCATTCGTTCATTCGTTCATTCGTTCATTCGTTCATTCGTTCATTCGTTCATTCGTTCATTCGTTCATTCGTTCATTCGTTCATTCGTTCATTCGTTCATTCGTTCATTCGTTCATTCGTTCATTCGTTCATTCATTCATTCATTCATTCATTCGTTCATTCATACATTCATTATTATGTTTGCCCATCCCCGAACTAGTTCACGAGATAAAATGAATTGCGTCAAAGTTTTTAGTGGTCGCATTCTCTCGAGATCCGAGTCAACAATGGTGACACGATGTCACCATGTCATGACATTATATTCATCCAATGAGCTTCCTGTCTGAATAATTTCACTATCACAAATTCATATTTTTCATTAAATTTCAATATTTTTGCTCCCTCATTCTGTGAAAGATTTGAATAACTTCACAATTACCACGTGGTGATGAAAGAAATGTAATCTTTAAAAAAATCAATATTACCATCAAGACTGTTTTAAACATTTTCTTAAATTTTTATCAAACAATTCATTTTATTTCAGCCCAATAATTTATTTCATCTCAGCCCAATAATTTATTTTATTTCAACCCAATAATATAATTTATTTTATTTTAACCCAATATTTTTTTTCATTTTAACCCAATCATTTGTTTTATTTCAACCCAATAATTTTTTTTATTTCAACCAAGTAATTTATTTTATTTCTTTACTTTTTGTTGTTTCAGACACATTTAACAAACGTGACCAATAAGGTTAAAGTTCATTTTAAATATTAATTATTAAATCCTCAAACTTGAGCTTTTCTTAATCACACAAGTTTAACGTTCATCAGTTTTTAATATCTCTAGATTATTTAGCCCGAACAACCTTTAGATTTGTGAAGACCTAATTAACTTTTGAAGGATATGACCAGTATATTATTTTAAATTACATTTAAATAATATGACTTAAATAGCGTTTACATGGCATGGCCCAAATATTTTTTAGAGGTTGCCCTAAATTACACCTATATCACATGAGATAAGCAATGTTTAATAGTTAATTCTAAAGCGTTTTAATGATTTTTAACTTGAATATTTTTTTTAGATGATATGACATAAACAACTGTTGGATAAAACTTAATACGACTTAAATGGTTTGTAACTGACGTAAATATTAGATGTAGAAGTTTTAAGACCTGGATAATTGCTATAAGGAAAGTCTTTGTTTCTTTGATACTTGAGATGAAAAGGTTAAGCAACTGGTTAAGGTCGCATAATTACAGTAATTTATTACTTTAATTATAAATAATAACAATAAGACGTTTTTAAAGTTTTTAAAGTAGAAATGAACAAACTGCCAGGAGTCTGTCGTTGACTGACAATCTCCCGTCCATGTGGGCTGCTCCCCCATCGATGATCTTCGTTATGAAGATGCCGCCGTCTCCAGGCACGTGCTGGTTGTCTATGCCCCCTGCTATGCTGAATCCCAGTCCTTGAACGAATGAAAGCATTAAAAATCGGTTGATCACACATCTTCGAAAACGTATTTTAGACTTTTTATTTCCATTACCTATACGACTACTGGCCGTAAAGGTATGTGGTTGTCGAAGGTCTTTAAGTGCTGGATGTAAATACTGTCGAAACGTTAAAGTCACAGCGCATATGTTTGAATTGTGGTGCTCTGAAGATGATGTGTGAAACGCAAGTCGATGCTTAATTGTTTTTACAAACATTGAATTAATTAATTAATTAATTTATTAAATCATCGGCACGAGTAATATCAAACTCTTCGCCGAAATTACGCAAACCAAACAAAATTACAAATATGGTGTGACTGGAAATGTGCAAATGTAGAAATTTAAAAAAAAAGGAAAAATAACTTTGAAAAAAAGAAAAAAGAACAAAATTAGTCCAAAGTTGAGTGTACAACATATATACTCATATTCATGAACTTGAATTAAGAAAAAGTAATTTTAAGCTTGGACATACTTTTGGTTTCAATTTATATTTTTCAATTTTTTTCTTTCGATTTCGTTTTGAATTACGAATTTAATTATTTTATGCCGCTGTATTTTTAAAGAGAATAAATTAGTTTACATTTTATAAGAAAAAATTATAAATTGCTTATTTAATTGAATTTCAAAATTTGAAATTAAAAAAAAATCGTTTACAATTTTTTTATTAATCATAATTTCAACATTTTAATTAAATGAGAAAATTTTGAGCAAAAATTTTATTTTAAAAAAAAGCATCAACGACCTGTTTGAACTTTGACATTTGAACTTTGACATTTGAACTTTGATATTTATCAACTATTGTTTTTGCACTATAATATATTTCTGTAAGTATTTAACGAAATTTTCTTTTCAAAAACGTATTCAAAAAACGTGCAAACAAATAAAATTTTACGGGCTTGAAAAATAAAATTTTTGATCTTCAACTTTTTAGTTACAGTTTTGAAATAAATGAAATTAAAATATAAAATAAAATCAGAAACTGAACTGACCTCCCTTTGAACCTTTGACAAGTTCAACTTCGAGTAGATTGTCAGCTGGTGAGGGTGAAATGCTTCTTTTGATGACCTGCAGGTTCGAATTTTGCTGTTATGTGTGTGTGTGTGTGTGTGTGTGTGTGTGTGTGTGTGTGAGGGATTGGGAGCGTGTATTGAAGCTGGAGCGCTAGGAACATTGGGTTTGTTTAACAAATATCAAGCAGGTTCAGAGCATGAAACTGTTGATGTCCGCTCCAATTGCATTTACACAAACACATACACACTTATACACACCCACATACTAACGCACAAAAACAATATTATACAAAACACGCACGTAAACAGACACACGGACTAACACACCTACATTCAAGCACACACACATACCAACATACAAATACAATTTTGTTTTCAACATCAGTTCGACAAAAAAAACGCCACGATACAAACTGAACGTGAATGGAAACAGGAAATTAAAATCCGTGCCAGTGACGTGTTAAATGAATTACTCATTTTTAACATCATTCAACATTTTCTGAAATTGGATTTTTTTCGATTTTTAGCGCTTTTTTTGGAATCTTGTTTCTAAGAAAGTAACCTAATAATATAATAATACCCTTTGGTTGGCTCGCTGGTGAGGAAATTAAACCCGAAAACTAGACACCGTAGAAAAATCGGGTTTTTTTGCGATTGATTTGTGCCATCAAGTTATTCCGATTAAGGCGATTAGTTTGATTGCTCTCAAAAATAAATAAATAATAAAATGAAATAAATAAATAAAAAAAATGAGCTTAAATAATAATTCATAGAATTTTTGTTTATCAGATATATTAAAATAAGCAAATCTATAATTTTGCTAAAAAAATACTAATCTGACAACCAAAACTGCGCTGAATCCCTTCGATATAACGCGAGGAATTGTGTAATTTTTTCTAATATTATTTATAATATTAGAAAAAAGATACAAAAAAGGTTAAGATGAAAAAGATAAATAAGATGTCACGCATAAAATAATTTAATAACATATATTAATATTGAATTAAAAGTGTAAATATCAAAATATGTAAATATTAAATAATAGTACAAAAAGTAAAATGCGAAGTGTCAAAGTAAAATTAATTAAATAAGATAAAATATATCCAATAGAATTATTACAAATAAAAATTCAATATATAATATAAAAATAATATAATTGAAATGTTCAAAATAAAATTATTTATTAAAATTTGAATTAATAAAGGAAGCGGAAAGAGGCGTTTGTGAAAAATTCGATTAAAAATCTTCTAGGACAAAATAAACTCATGGGAGCAACAAAGACGCCCACGCAATCAACAAACCTTATTTCTTTTTTTTAACACGAAATTGTGTTTGCGTGTATGTGTCTATATATCTCTTGGTATGTGTGTATATATCCCTTGGTATGTGTGTGTATACCTCTATGTACGTGTGTATATATTTTTATGCATGTGTTTATATATTTATGTATGCCTGTATATCATTTTGAATGTTTGTATAACTGTATATTCATATATCCGTTTCTGTTTGGTTGAATGCTTTGGTTTATCTGTACGCTTCTTTGTATGGGCTCATGTATTTCCATCCTCTCTCATGTTTATAAATGAAAGATTAAATAAACAACTTTATACGTATTTTTTAAAATAAATATTTATGTTCTTCTGTAAATATAAATGTTTGTGTTTGTGTGTTTGCACGCATGCACGGGCGTGTGTTGCTGTGTTTGTTCATCTATGCGTGCTGTTGCAGCTTTGATCCAAGCAGCGGAATTGAGTTTTTATTTTTCGATTTTTTGCTTTCTATGTTTTCTATTTATTCTTTGCCATTTTAATAGCATCTGTTTTAAAATAATTATAAACATATTTATTCATTTATTTTTAATAAACAAAATAAGAGCTGATTGTTTTTTCTAGCTGTTTTCAATCATAATCATCATCATCATCATCATCATCATCATCATCGTCATCATCATCATCATCATCATCATCATCATCATCATCCTCATCGTCATCGTCATCGTCATCGTCATCGTCAAAGTCGTCGTCGTCGTCGTCGTCGTCATCGTCATCGTCATCATCATTATCATTATCATTATCACCACCACCACAACCAAAACCACCACCACCACCGCCATCATCATCATCACTACTTTTTCATTTTCTGAATTCTTTTTGAACATCTCATTTAGTTGGTAATTTTTTTTAATGATTAAAATTATTTCTTCGAATGAATCTCATGTTTTTAACTTACTTCATTATTCAGCTTCATCATATCCGGTTTCATCTTGTAAGGTTTCCTCATTCATTCTACACTCATTTGTCACCACATTCAACAACAAAAAACACACTTTAAGACATACGTGTGTTTATGTGCGTGTAAGCGTATATGTGTGCGTGCTTGTGTGTGTGTGTGTTTGTGGGTGTGTGTGTGTGTGCATGCGTATGTGTGCGTGCTTGTGTGTGTGTGCATGTGTATATGTGTGCGTGCTTGTGTACATGTGTGTGTGCGTGCTTGTGTAAGTATGTGTGCATGCGTATATGTGCGTGATTGTGTGTGTGCATAATTATGCATGTGTGTTTTTATGAATGTA
>OZ022240.1:35158631-35161131 GCA_963978895.1 Erpobdella octoculata
CTACCACTACCACTACCACTACCACTACCACTACCACTACCACTACCACTACCACTACCACTACCACTACCACTACCACTACCACTACCACTACCACTACCACTACCACTACCACTACTACTACTACTACTACTACTACTACTACTACTACTACTACTACTACTACTACTGTACTGAACTGCGAAGATATATAAACAAGACAGACGACACTCCGCTCCGCTCCGAACGTGAGCGGACGTCTTCAAATATTATAATGAAAAATTATTTGCTTCCACGGATACTTCGTTTTTGGTAAAGTAAGTTTTTAATGCAACTATTTATGAATATATTGATAAAATATTTTCCAGCGTATCTTGGAATAATATTCTCTTTTATGCAGGCTCTGTTGACAATTATTGATCACCTCACATTACATTTGCGAGGTGATCAATGGATACGTGATAAAATATTATTAAAATAATAATAAATTTAATAAATTAATATTATATTAATATATTGTGGCTGTGTGATTATTGATTTTTATTT
The DNA here is from genome assembly GCA_963978895.1 of Erpobdella octoculata. NCBI lineage: Eukaryota > Metazoa > Annelida > Clitellata > Hirudinida > Erpobdellidae > Erpobdella > Erpobdella octoculata. The sequence goes on from OZ022240.1 coordinate 35,159,157, forward strand.
TAATTTACAACAACAACAACCAATGGAGATAGGAAAATTAACAACAATGTCAGATTATCTCAGAGAAGAACTGTTGTCAGCGTAACTCCCTTAAGCAAGGAGTTCACTCGCATTGCTAAAAGGGTAGGCGCCTATAAATGGCTGCCTCTGCAAGTACCCTTTCTCGCATTCGAGCAAGACTTGTCTTGGAAAAGGCGTTGTGAAAGAGAGCTGTGAATCCAGTGGCGGATTTAAGGGGGCGCCCGCGGCACGCGTCCCCCGTTTCGCCCTCCAATTAAAATTTTTTGATTTGTATATACAATGCGTAAATACCTTACTAAAGCTTTATGCATTTTTTATTGCCATATATATATGTTCGTAAAAGCGGGAAAGCCGCATAATGCATTTTCTTCAAAAAATAAAAAAAAACAACATAAAATTTAGCTAAGAGTAATCAGAGGTTTTCTCAATTAGCGGCTCATATATCTTGTGCTACGGTTTTTGCGCTCGGGACAAGGTTTAACAAATGCGCCTCTAGAAATTCCCATTTGTAACCGTTTCCTCTAAAAATAGCTAATGACCGGAAGGTAGAGTCGCAGGTACTTGAGTACTTTAAAAAATTTTTTCCAAAACATCATGCTCTTTTATCTTCAGCGATAACTGATAGTAGGGCGGTAGTCGTAGTTACTTTTTCTAAAAAAACAATTGGTGCTTTTTCCAAAAGGCTTTTTGTGAGCCTTCTAAATGGCACTCGGGGCACGTGTTTTCCCTGCCTAAAAGCTACACTTCTGCAAAAATGTTGGTAAAGTGAAGATTTACAACGAATACTTTCTTAAGTTCAAATGCATGGCGTCCGCCCTTGTTCTCAGAATTCTGTATTCGCCCTTGGAATCTATTATAACCTTATGATTATAACAATATTTACGATTTTTGTTTTATTTTGACTTTAATTTAATTGTTTTTTGAATTTATTTATCTATTTAGGTTTTTATAATTGAATCGCTGTCTTCATCTATGTTCGTATCAAGTGTAAATAACCATTGGATTCTTTTGTATTTTTTTCATGGTGAAGTACTTATTGTAGGAGTGTGAGCTAATTTGTTGTTTTCTGGTTGAGTTATTGACAGAAGAAATAGAGTGTGCGTCCACTCTTTTGGAGAAAAGGACAAATAAATAAGAACCTGGTTCGCTTATTGTTTGGTTGAGCTATTCTTAGGCAAAATCAAGGGATGGACGTGAATTACCAGCAATGTCAGATTATCTCAGAGAATGTCCGTCCTACTAGGAAGAATTGCTGAGAATCACTTTTCAGATTGTCACTACTGAGTCCACAACAAACGCAAATAGATCGTTTGAGATTGCGGATCTTGTCTTACCATGAGTTCACATCCACCGTTGCAATTGATAGTTTTTTCTCAGCGGCTTAAAACCCATCTTTTCACAGGCCGTTCAGTTCATTAGCGGTTTAGCGCTACCTTTGAGAGGTCGTCAAACATCCAATTGTTCCGCTTTAAGTTTGGTTAATCAAGAATCATACTAGGAGCAGTTGAACCAGACACACCTGAAAATCTAATTCAAACCTGACAAACCAATTCAACACAATTCGGCAAGCGACTCCATCAACTCACACGTCAAACGTTGATTAAAAAAAAAACAGAACACGTTGTTAGGGAGCGTTAGCGCGATATTAGCAAGAATAATTTTTTAAAGAAAAAAAATCGAGTTCATATAAAATGTCGTGCAAGATTATTCAAATATGAAAGAAATTAGTTTTACTGAAGATCGATGGAGTGGAAAATTTTTATTTGAATTCAACGGTGCGGAATGATTCAAGCGCTTTTTTGGGAGCTCATCGAGGCGGAATGATGTTTGTTTGACTCGGTAAAACATCTCGTGTAATTATACCGAGAGAGACTTGACTTGCTGAATATGAAACAAACGAAAGCAGAAAAAGAGGAGAGAAAGTAAGAGTCGGAGAGAGAGAGAAGGAGAGAGA
>OZ022240.1:35166131-35171131 GCA_963978895.1 Erpobdella octoculata
TATTTTAATGATAATAAGTCTATAAATAAAAAAAATTGACCACAGTCTTTTAAATATTTGAAATGTGGAGTATCTGAGGATTGATAATATAAAAAACTTTATAATAATCAATATTGAAAAAACAATTTTTTTCATAAATTTTTAAATTAAAAAACGCTTTTTTAAAATAAACTAACAACCCATGGATTATTTCTGTACAAAAAATTTTTAATCGAAAAAAAATGTAAAGTTTTAATTATTATTATTCTATAATTAGTTTAAAATTCGTCCGATCGAACTGAAAGTTTAACAAATGTAAAGTAAAAATCCGCGACGACAAATAAGCTTATTAAATTTCAGCGTGATTGGATAACGGGAAGTTGATTTTTTAAGTGTCAAAGGGTCCCAGCCTCCCAGCGTATGGTTCAAGCAAGCAGACACGACGACGTTTATATCAGAGGCGTAGCTAGGGTCTTCTGCACCCGGGGACAAAACACAAATTTCAATCACACGGGTTTGCAGGAAATTTTTACATAATTTATGTCAGATTTTAAATTTTCTCCGGTTTCTTTGAATTTATTCGTGTCATTATTTCAACACTTATTTAACCACCACAACCATCGTCGTCGTCATCATCTTCCATCCCTAGATCACTGACTGTACGTCACATGGACCATCATTACTTCTGGCTTCCCAACTAATACCTCATTTGTAAATTTTATGGAATAAACAAAATCCTGGTATGCTTTGAACAAAAAAAACTTCGCAATAAATATAAATAAAACAATTCTAAAACAAAAAGTCCGAGTGAAACAAAAAAGAAACAACATAAATACAAAATAAAATAAAAGAAATAAATCAATTATAACAAACGAGTTATTTGATAATTAAAGTATAAATAAAAAAGACATTGAAAAAGCATAATAATAACCATATAAGTCTAATCAAATATTAAACGCACTCAAGCCAAAATTCGAGAACTTCAAGTTATGCACTCGTGCGTTTGAATTTACGTGCATCAACACACCCCGCGCATATGCATCAGCACATGCACGCATATGCACCGACAAATGCACGCATATGCACCGACACATGCACGCATGTTTATCGACAAATGCAAGCATCTGCATCAATGCACTCACATATATGCAATAATGCATTCACATATATGCATCAATGCACTCACATGTATGCATCAGCACACTCATGCATATGCATGTTTTCTCCGCGTCTTTTCTTTTTCTGAGAATTAACGAAATTAATGTTACTGCAAAATAAAGACATAAAAGAAAGCAGTCACGGAAGATCCACGTGGTTACAAAAAGGTGGAGGTAATTTAATTGAAAGCAATTCAATGAACATACATTACGCTAATTAGATGATGATGATGATGATGATGATGATGATGATGATGATGATGATGATGATGATGATGATGATGATGATGATGATGATGATGACGACGATGATAACGACGACGACGACGATGATGATGATGATGATGATGATGATGATGATGATGATGATGATGATGATGATGATGATGACGACGACGACGACGATGATGGTGATGGTGATGGTGGCGGTGGTAATGATGATGATGATGATGATGATGAAGGTAGCGGCAATCGTTTTTTTCCAGCTTGCTTAAAACAGGTTTAAGCTGGTTTCAAAGTTGCGTTGTCGTCCTAGTCTCTTACTCTGTTTCTCTTACTCGAATCTGAGGCTTGCAAGATCCAATGACTTACCGATGAAAACAAAATCTCAGACATGTTGTCCAGCCTGTTTTTTTTCTTTTCCACGATGATGGCAGACAATCCCTGTAGTAAGCTAGCTGATTAGTACTGATAATCCACCGGACTAAAGCAGCATAGTGTTTCCATCATTTAACAGAACAAGACTGTAAAGAAGTTTATGAATTTAATATAAATATATCTGTGTTCTCGCTCTTCTTGTTTTTTTATGATAATTTATTATAATTAATTAATTTAACTAATTGATGGGCATGATTTGCAGTTTCGTTTAAATCTAGAACAAAAGGATGTCACGTATAAAAATTAGATGATGGGGTGGTATGTTACAATTTTATCCTATTGGAAATAAAGTTGTTATTTTTAAGACAATCATATCCATAATTTTGTCATGTGTAAAACACTTTATTAGTCACATATTACAGCATAAATACCAAATTTTTTATTTAAAATATATATTCAAAATAATAATTTCTGCAAGCATCCAACTGTGACAAACACGAGAAAAATGAAAAAAATGTGTGTAATTAATAGTTTGTAACATTAATGTTAGTACGATCAAGAGTTTGAGCTAGTTATTTGTCACTGTCACAGTTTTAACGTACATAGGCCACATGATGATCACAACCATTGAATTCAGTCTTCGTCGAACAATTCAGCGCAAACCAGACACGCTGTTTTTATCAGCTTGTAACAGACTTTGGTGATTTTCTTTGGCTTTGCTTTGTTTAAGTTTTTTTCTTGCTGAGTTGTTAGTTTTTCCTTTTTCTTGCCAAGTTCATTAGGCCTCTTTTTTCCAGGTTTAATGTTTTTAAAACATTAGGCCTGTTTGTTTCTTTTAAAATCTTTTATATTAACTTTAACTTGCTGTCTGATGGACTGATTGAACACAAACCCATTTCCCGTCATCCAATCGATTTGAAACTTGGTTCATAGACTTGTTAGGACCAAAAATTTATTTTAAGATATTCACGGTCATAAAAAAGTTTTAAAAATTAAAAAAGACAAAAAATTATAACATTTTTTTAAAAACGAAGTTTATTACGGTTCACTTGTTCTTTTTTTGCTAAATAGCACTATCGACTCTAAAGTATCAGTAAAAATAACTGAAATCAACAAAAAAAATGAATCTAGGTGAAAACGCTCAGTTTTATTCTTTTGAGTCTTCATATTTTCTAAAATAGAAACGGGCAATTAATAATAAGAGTAAACCCAAACGAAAAGTAGCGGATTAAGCAAATAAAAAAAAAAATCAAAAGATTTAAATAAACTCAAATATTGTAATTTTATAATTATATATTGTATCTAATTTACTCTTAAAAAATAATTGAAATAGTAATTTGTATTGTTTTCTATTAAAACACCATTTGTTCCCTAATAGTTCAACTTTATTAGCATAAAAATAAGCTTGAAGTACAGCGCTCGGTCAACAGGTTAAATTAGAGAATACATTAGATAAAATAGAACATACATCATTAACGAAATAGTCCATAGTAATTATTATTCTATAAATACTTTTACGTGTAAATGGGTGTCTGCCAATGAATATAGAAACAAACCGTAAATTTGTTTATCGCAAGGTGGAGATAGGACCAAAGATTATATGATTTGTGTATATATACGAATACGATGCCCATCAATTTTAAATAAACTCTAGAAAATAATAGAAAAAATAAACAGAAACAAACTGAAAAAAAACCCAGAGAAATACAGAAAAAAAGTAGGAATGACAAATCGAACAAGATCAAGATCAGATCTGTTTTAACCTTTTAAATCTGCTCGAATTAATGATTAAAATGTTGTTTTCACAAGTATTTGTAATTAGGAGGACTTAAGAAGACGACGACGACGACGACGATGATGACTGGTACCCAGAAACCCGAAAAAGGTTTGGTAGCAAAATATGCTTTTGATGAACATTAAAAAACATGATTAAACATGAAATTCTTTTTTATAGATTTATAGAAAAATACTTGGTTCTATTTTAAAGTAATTTAAAGTTGTAGTTGCTTGTATTTCATGAAAAAAACATTTAATGCATTCTTATGTTATGTTTCTTTTAAATAAATATGATGACATAGATGAAAAATTATAGAAAGGGAACACAGGGTTGCAAGGCCATGTATTCAAAAATGGATATTCATCAGACTTTAAAAAAAAGTTATTTTTAAACTTCTTTAGTTAAGTCGTATGTGATGTAACATAAACAGTTTAAAGTTTTTATTATTTTAACACAACAAAGAAAACATTCATAATTGTGTATCATAATATTTAATATTTTTATAACATCTGTATTATTACATTTCTATTATTTAAAACTATATATTTTATTAGTTTATTACTCAAATATTTCAAAGAAATTTTAGTAATAAATAATAGCTCTTTATTTATTCCATTTTATGATGATGATGGTGATGACGATGACGATGACGATGACGATGACGATGACGATGAAGATGATGATGATGACGACGACGACGACGACGATGATGATGATGATGATGATGATGATGGTTATGATGATGATGATGATGATGATGATGATGTTGATGATGGTGGTGGTGCTGATGATGAGGATGATGACGATGACTTTGATGGCAATAACGATGACGGTGATGATAAAAATGATGATGATGACGATGACGTTGATGATATTGATTCTTTAAATGCAATTTGTATGCTTAATATGGATACGAGAACAAATGAACTAAAATAAAACACATCTGTTTTATTAAATAAAACATATAACCTTATCAATTATTATCAGTTATCATATTTGCTTTTATTCGCCAGGTGGTCTTGAACCATGGGTTTTATTTTAAATATGTCTAAGAAATTAATTTTAAAATTCATGTAGTCATAATAGCCACAATAATAACTAAGTTACTTTCAAAAAATAATTGAAATAGTAATTTTTATTGCTTTTATTAAAACACCATTGGTTCCCTAATAGTTTAACTTTATTAGCGACCCAATGGTGTGCTTGCTGTACAGCTAAAGAGCGCGCGGTTGTAGCCCATCTAGGTCCTCCTAGCACATCAGTAAAGAAATAGTCCATTGTAATTATTATTCTATAAATACTTTTACGTGTAAATGGGTGTCTGCCGATAAATATAGAAACAAACCGAATCCTCGTGGCTCCTCATAGAGAACTGCGACACAAGAGTCTGAAATAAATCAAATGCAAAATTCAAGAAATACTTATCATTAAGAATGTAAGTATTTATTTGTTTATAACCGAATAAGTCTAAAATTTATCAAATGAAAAAT
>OZ022240.1:35173385-35248385 GCA_963978895.1 Erpobdella octoculata
GGACGTATTGATTCGCTCCGTGGAAATTGAGAGCGGTCATTGTACCTTTCCGCTCTCTGTTAACATTCGCTCGTGAGCGCATTTCGGCACAGTAATAAAACCGCGCAATCGCATGAGATGGGTTGTCGTATAAAACGGTTTCCTTTAGCTTGTAAGTGTGTTCATTGTACAACCTGACAGCAGATTGTGAAAAATACTGTTGAAATTAGGTGGTTATTAAAGAACTAGCGATAGACCGGCAAAAAGGACTGAGTTTTTTAAATAGGCAGTTTTAATTTTTGCAATTGCAGCACCAACTCACAGCTTTACGCAAAATTATAACATATATACAAACATACATACATAGATACATACATATATACATACACACATACATACATTGATACATACATACATAAATACATACATACATACATACATACATACATACATACATACATACATACATACAGACATACATACATACACACATTGGAAATTATGCATGTTGTTTGTCAAGCTTTGAAGATTGGGGAAAAATAATATAAAACAACGCGGAAAAGCAGAATCGTATAAAAAGCTAGAAACCTTGAAAGACATTATTATTATTATTATTATTATTATTATTATTATTATTATTATTATTATTATTATTATTATTATTATTATTATTATTATTATTATTATTATTATTATTATTATTATTATTATTATTATTATTATTATTATTATTATTATTATTATTATTATTATTATTATTATTATTATTATTATTATTATTATTATTATTATTATTATTATTATTATTATTATTATTATTATTATTATTATTATTATTATTATTATTATTATTATTATTATTATTATTATTATTATTATTAATATTATTATTATTAATATTATTATTATTATTATTATTATTATTATTATTATTATTATTATTATTATTATTATTATTATTATTATTATTATTATTATTATTATTATTATTATTATTATTATTATTATTATTATTATTATTATTATTATTATTATTATTATTATTATTATTATTATTATTATTATTATTATTATTATTATTAGTTTAGATGAGTTTTTATGAAATAGAATCTAATATGCACTGATCATTTTGCAACTTTTTTTTTGTATCTTATTTATTCAATTTAAACTCTTATATGTAATAGCATCATTTGAATGCATTGAGAAACTGTCAATGCAATTATGCGTGGAGATGTACAAACGTCATTTGGTTAGGGCAGACGCTGGAGCTCCAGATCCACATTTATCGGAGGATATGCTTTTAATGACTGACAGAGTTTCAAGGCATTCTTAGTGATATAAAACTGATTATATAATTAATATTAATTATTTTGGTGGAATAATTATATCAACATCAACAAACTATATTGAGAAAATAAAAGCCGATACATAATTTTTTAAAACAAGATTAATGTATGTCTAAAAATACTCGGTGTAAACAATATAAACAGTGTCTCAGTTCTTTGAATTGTCAACTGAAACTAAAAGTATCAAACCGTAGTTTATGGGGCACTGAAAAATGTAGACAAGAAATAACTAAGAATGTAAGACTAATGGAGTCTCAGAACATGCAGTCGGCGTAATAAAATATTCCAAAAGAGTCTCACGTTGTGCTTCCTTGTTCTCAGTCTGAAATATGATTTAGCTTGCAGGAGACAATAGTGGTCTTAAAGTATGCAAGTCTGCTTGGCTGCTTGCAAGCACACTTGCTTGCCAGAGAATGAGACGGCGTGCATGAGAAGGAAATGGGAGGCGATTTTTCATATTTTATGGACTCCACGAACACGAAAGTCGGAGAAAATTATTCTAAGTTCTCGGAAAACTGTTTCTTTTTTGGAATTTTTGAATCCTTGAAAATTTTAGTTAAAAAAACGTGAAAACAAAACAAAACTTAAAAATGAAACTGAAAAGCAAGAAATAAAATAAATAACAAAAAATTAAAACGTTTAAAAAAAGGTAGAACGAAACAGAAAGACAAGAAGGGCAAAGAGAGAGAGAGAGAGAGAGAGAGAGAGAGAGAGAGAGAGAGACAGAGAGAGAGAGAGAGAGAGAGAGAGAGAGAAAGAGACGAGGTGACGTATCTCAGCCTGGCACCACTACATCTTGCGTGCTGCATCGGTTGGTCAACAGGAAGATGCAAGCCTAAACCTGTCAGCTGACTGCCTACAAACCTAATTATAATAATAAATAATCTAATTATAATAATAGATAATATGATTATAAAAACTCAATTATTATATTATATGATCTATTTATTTAATTAATTAGAATTATTTTATGTGTTTTTTAAATCAAACCTAATTATAATATAAAATAATCTAATTATCAAAACTCAATAACTCTATTATATCACCTGTTTAATCATTTGATTAAAATATTAAAATATCTATTTTTAATTATGAGAAAACTATCTAGTCTGGTCATGTATTCAATTAGAAATGTTTTTATGTAATTTGTAATGTTCAAATGTAAAAATAATTTTAAAAAATCAGAAAAAAATGTTGGAAAAAATATTATTATAAATTTTATAAAAAAAAAATGTGACAAGGTTTTTTAATTATTTTGCGTTTTTCAAACAAAAAATTTAAAAAGGTCAAAATAAACATTTTCGCTATAAGAAGTTCGAAGAGGAAACAGTTTTGTTTGCTGAAATAAAAAATTCTGAAAATAACATTTGCCTTAAAAACTTAATAGTTGTAGAAAAACTTGAAACAGAACGTTTTTTGGCAGTAAATAAAAAAATATATTTTGTTTTAAGCAATAAAAACATTCAGAATTAAATATAAAAAAACAACAGTCAGACACTTTTCGTCAATTTGGAAGAGCAATTCACCGTGTTAAAACAGCTAGTGTGTCCACTAGTGTCCACTTAATTCAGTCGTCTTGAGTCGCATGAATCAGCTGCATCGGATTGACACATATGCAGTTATGCAGCGCATATTATGCAGTAATATACAGCGTTATGTTCTTCTTTTTTTAATTTTTTTAATTAGTATTATGTATTTATGTTTGATTTGAAAATTTTTCTTAAGCCAAGCCGACAGCTAAGAAGTGAAAAACAAAAAGTCCATAACAACAATAAGAATAGCAATAACTATAAGACACCGATAGTGATGATAATGATGATGATGATGATGATGATGATGATGATGATGATGATGATGATGATGATGATGATGATGATGATGATGATGATGATGATGATGATGATGATGATGATGATGATGATGATGATGATGATGATGATGATGATGATGATGACGATGACGATGACGATGACAATGACGATGACGATGACGATGACGATGACGACGACGACGATGTCGATGATGATGATGATGAGGATGATGGTGATGATAGTGATGATGATAATGAAGATAAAGATGATAGTGATATTAGTCTTTTAGCACCCATCGTTTTAATAAACTGATAAATTTTCATTTACGCACTGAGTATAGTTGAGAAAGCGTGATTTAACTTCTTTAGAGGTTCTTCTCTGAAAATTGTTAATTGGTTATGTTACAAAAATTAAAATATATTTAACATTTATTTTTTTTTACTATTGCTCGTTATTTATATTTTGATAATTAAAAAATGTTTTTGTCCAACTGTGAGCGAATATATTTTTTTGACATATTTTTAAGTTATTCAATAACAAACTGAATGCAATGTTTTACTAATCAATGTATCCATTATATGAGTTTAATGACTATAAAACATTATCAGAACATTCAAAACTGTTAGTCTTGCAATGATCTGAGAAAAAAACAAATAAATTGTTAAAATCTTGACTTTTCAAACGTTTTTTGTCATAGTATAGTCAATGCCAGCCATATTCTGTCCTTAGCTGCATAAAGACGATAAGCTGCATAGAAAAGATACGCAGTGAGCCAGAATACTATCACAAACTGCGCAAGTTATGCGAGAAAAGCTTTAAATATCAACTCATCCTAAATTCTATGCAGCTTGGTTTGAACAGTCTGTGACAAAGTTGAAATTATTTTGTCTGAATTCTTTCTTCCAAATGTAATTTTTCCAGTTTATCGCTCAATCTGGAAGAAACTGAGAGTTTTTTAACGGACGCAGTTGATTTTTGAAGTACCCAAATTTTCAGAAAAAAATTGGAGCACGATATATCTTAAAAACGATTGGATATGAATGATTGAAACGCAGCTATGTCATTTTTAAAAACTCAAAACAGCGTATTAAAAAATAATAAAATGGCCATCAATTAATCTCCATATGTGGCCATTAAAGGGTTTTGTTTATCATCATTATTTTAGAAAAATATTTTTTGTTTTTAAAAATTCTTTTTTTTTAGTAAAAAGTTGAATGATCCTCAGTGACCTGGAAAAGTGTTTAAAAAGATAAAACTATTATCTCGTGAGCTGGTCTGGTACTAAGCAGATGGAAGGATGGAGAGATAAAGAAATAATATAGATGCATCAATGAAACTTTTGTATATATACTTTGAAAAAAAAACTGAAATTGGAAAAAATCCAGAGAGTTAGACAAAAGGAAAAATAGAAAAAAAGACATAGAGACAAAACAGAGAAATAGAAAAAATGATAGAATGAAAGAAAGAAAGGAACTTGTTTTAGCTCAATTTAGGAACCAATGATAAATGACCAAGCGGCAAAATGAAGTTCCAAATTCCTATTAAAAACAAAATAGAACTCTGACCTCAGATAAGGAATTTGACCCGACAAGGGTCAGATGCTGCTCCCATTTTGAGACAATCTGCAGGGTTTCCAGGGTCTTCTGTTGGGGCGTTTTTGTCTCATCCAGTAGGGTTGTCTCGTAGAACTCCTGAATGTCTATAATATAAATTTGCATATTATAATTTAATTATAAGTTATTTATAATTTAATTATAAGTTATTTATAATTTAATTATAAGTTATTTATAATTTAATTATAAGTTATTTATAATTTAATTATAAGTTATTTGTAATTTAATTATAAGTTATTTATAATTTAATTATAAGTTATTTATAATTTAATTATAAGTTATTTATAATTTAATTATAAGTTATTTATAATTTAATTATAAGTTTTTTATAATTTAATTATAAGTTATTTATAATTTAATTATAAGTTATTTATAATTTAATTATAAGTTATTTATAATTTAATTATAAGTTTTTTATAATTTAATTATAAGTTATTTATAATTTAATTATAAGTTATTTATAATTTAATTATAAGTTATTTATAATTTAATTATAAGTTATTTATAATTTAATTATAAGTTATTTATAATTTAATTATAAGTTATTTATAATTTAATTATAAGTTATTTTTTGGCGCTGGTGGTAATGCGATCGCCTGTCGGCCTAAGATTGGTGGTTCAAATCTCACAGGTGTGTCGAGGCAGGCACCTTGAACATCAACCTCTAGTTATTCAGGAAAGATTGTGGCATGGTGCACCCAAGTAGCCCCTTGAAGCAAGGAGGTTACACGCATTGCTCAGGTTGAGTGTCTCGCCGATTTAATTAGCTTCTTTCACTAACCTTAAACAAAATGAGTGTAATATGTTTGAATTTTAATACGTATTATTTTTAGTGGTACAATAATATTTTTTTAATTTACTGTAATATACATTTAAAAATTCTGAACTTAATTATTTTAGTCATAAATTATAATTTAGAAAAATTTATGGTAAAAATGTCTTGAGTTGAAACGTGATTAAATGTATACGTGATAATATTGTGAGTAATGACTTTGTAAATGTATCCATAAATACCGAAGCATGATTGATCGATTGCAAGAGAGAAAAAGTTTTAGTAATATACTTGCACCCATTCACTCATGTGCTACAAACTCTTTTAGTTTCTCCATCTCTTCATCGATCCATCTGCCCGTTTGTTTATATATTAATTTTTTTTATAATAGTTTATGGTACTCTACACCAGGTGTTTTGAGGCTGAAATGGCTGTCTGCTAGAAGCACATAAGTACTTTCTGTCATTGACCATATTTGATCTTTTTAATTGTCCCTCCTCCTTTATCCAGGCTTGGTACTGGCTCACAATTAGCGATGCGGTGTTCTATATATTACATCTATTCTATCTACCCATATGTCCCATTAACTCATATAATCCATCTACCCATATATTCCATCTACTACCCATCAATACCATCTACCAATATATTTTATCTATCCATATATCCCATCAGCCCATATATTCAATTAACCTTTATATTTCATGTACTCATTTATCTACCTACTTGCCAACCACCCGCCCATGTTCTATCGGCCCAGCTCATCTTCAAATCATTCATTCAATCCTTAAGGCATTTATCATCTTATTATTTATCCATTATTTACTCCAATAACGTGACCATTTACTCATCCATGTTTTCATTATTCAACAACAATACAACACTAAAAAAACTGCAAAATAGTTGAAGCTTCTATTTTCGAGATGAGATTTCAAACAAAACAATTCAGCACGCGGGATAAAAAAGAAGTCAGCTCCAAATCAATCAATCAATCATTCAAACAAATGACAGCTTTAAATGTCATCCGAAAAAATAGAATAGATTTATTAAAATAATTGATAAAAATCAAAAACATTAATATCATATTCTTGTTTTTAAATTAACTACCTGCTTTGAACGTTTACTGAAACATCAACGTAGATGTCGCAGAAAATTAGAACTAGAACAAAAACTAAAACAGTAAAACCGAGTTTTTGGAATATTAAGTAATGATGAAGAAATACAGTTTAATGTAATTTAGTATTTTAATACAAGTTGTAATTTTAAAATGACTGTACTAATTGCAATTAATGCTTTATTTTTAATTATTAACAAATTTAAATACCTACAATCTACATGCCATTACATTACATTTAAATACCTAAATGCCATTACATTACATTTAAATACCTACATGCCATTACATTACATTTAAATACCTACATGCCAGGTACCCTTTGCTTTTAGGGGGGCTTCGCGCATTCCACAAAACAATAAAAATTGATTTTACGTTTTTAATTTTCTCAGCAAGTTTTAATATTTATTTTTTATTATAATATAAAATTATTGCTCAATTTATTACTTAGAGAAAAAATTGGTATTTTTTTCAAACGTTATTTCTTTGTAATAAAATTGGAAATTTAAACACTTTTTTGACCTATTCTTGAAAAGCATTAAAAAATAATCTAATCTTTTAGCTCATCATATAAGTTATATAAATATAACTTATATGTGTGCTACATGCGAAACTGAAACTGGAGTAAATCTCATTCATTTTTTTTAATCAATTTTTAATCAGAAATTCTAACGACTAAATTCATTTGAAATCAAAACTACTTTGTTGTCATAAAAATCAAAATCTGTATTCAATAGCTTTAAAATATTTTTAAAAAAATATTTCAAAAATTCATTTTTTCTCTTCAAGCTGTTTCCAGCATTTATTAGCACTTTGCAACATTTTGATTTTTGCAATCGTGAATTTTAAATGATATTGACTAGATTTTTAATTTTAAAATATTAGTAAAAATTCTGGTTTTTTAAGTAAGTGTAAAAAATACCCTTAAAAATTCATAAATATTTTTACATGACGCCTAAGTTAAGCCATGGGTTTCTAGGTATGTCAACTGGACACAGTCTATCCGAAAAATTGCTGGTTTAACAACCCACCAACAGCTGAATCAGCTATCATATAATGGTTTGGTTTACATTGATTTTATTTTACACTGGAGTATCGTAACAGAACCAAGACGATTGGATCAAGGGCTTTTGAAGTCGCTTGTTCAACCGTATGAAATAATCTGCCGGAAAATTTTACTGACCTACGAATGTACATAACCTGTATGTTGAAAAAACAGCTTAAGACTCATTTGTTCTTGCTGGTGTTAAACAGAGGTTAACTTTTTTTGTTTTTGACATCCGAACTTGATTCTGTTTTTTGTTTGTGCTCTAAATTTTTGGGAGCCTGGTATTAACTTAATAAATCACAAATTCCTTAAATTTCAGGATTTGTCGGTTTTCTATTTAATGCAATTTTTTTTTAAACGTCATTTTTAACGTTTATGAATGTGAATATTTATAAAATTTTGTTAGATTTGTTTTTTTTTTTTCAATACATAGATATTAAAAATTTTTAAATTGAAAAATAAATAGAATGCATTTTCAAAAAGAGCGAGCTTTTATTTCAAATTTCAGCTCGATTGGATGACCGAAGGTTAGTTAATGTTCACTTTCAAGGTTTGCAAACATTCAAACAAGCACACCAGCAAGTCAACTGTCATCCTTGGGTCTCCAATTTGAAACAGACTTACTTGTCACATCACCAATGCATCGAGTTTAGCCGGATTGCATTCAGCTTTAATGACTTTTTTCAGAATGGTCTTGGACTTCCGCGGAACATAAGCTACATAAATCATACTTGGTTTCATCTCCATTATCATCATCCTCAGCAGCATCATCGCCATCATCATTATACTTGCAGTGAATGAAACAGAATTAAAAGTTATTTTGCCGAAAGTGATATTATTCATTTCACTCAAATAAAAAAAAACACGCCATTGAAATAAATATAACGAAACAAATAAAATTCTTGTCAGTTTGAATTTCTCGAAAAATTATTTTCAAATATTTTTTTTTCATTTGAAAATGTTTATAAAATAAGAGGAAATACGCTAAATTTTTAATAAAGAGAAAATTAGATTGAAAAGAAAAATATTGAGAGAAGAAGCGTTTCATCTAAATTACATCTCGTCAAAAACAACGCCTCGAAGAAAATCAGTTGAAGATGATAAAAACACGCAGAAAGATATTTCTGTGCTTTTTTTCTTTATTTCAAAAGATGGGGGGTTATTTCAAAGGATGGTGGGGGGGTTATTTCAAAGGATGGTGGGGAGAGGGCAGGGCGCAGGGGGTATTTTCCCCAACTGATCCGGTGCAAAGAAATCTTCCAAAACGGATTTAAACTATTTTTTTCACTGATACCCCAAGCAAATTAATTATACATAACTATTAAAATAATCTTTGACGCATTCGGTCAATAGTTTAACAAAAATAATTTACAAACAAACATAACCCAGCCTTTGAAAACTCTAAATACCACGGTAATTGTAATTTGTATGCTAAAACAATTTACCGCGGTAATTTATTTATTAATCTGAATAAACATGAGGTCGTACGAATAAAAACCAACCCAAACAGTTTTCCTCTTCAAAAGGAACTTTCGACAAAGCCACTTCGTTCAGCGTTTGAAGTTGAATGTATATCATTGTCATATATATATATATATATATATATATATATATATATATATATATATATATATATATATATATATATATATATATATATATATATATATATATATATATATATATATATATATATATATATATATATATATATATATATATATATATATATATATATATATATATATATATATATACAGTATTGATGAATGAACGAATCAAAAATATAAAAATTTGAAAATATCTTAAGTTTTTTCAAACTTTTTTTGATGAAGTTGCTATTTGAATTTTTCTCAGAAAAATCTGAAAAAATCTGATTAAATCTGAAACTCATCATGGCGGAAGTTAAAAAGATTTGAGATGCGAACATGTGATTATTATATAAATGCTGAAATTGTTGTTGATGATGATGATGATGATGATGATGATGATGATGATGATGATGATGATGATGATGATGATGATGATGATGATGATGATGATGATGATGATGATGATGATGATGATGATGATGATGATGATGATGATGATGATGATGATGATGATGATGATGATGATGATGATGATGATGATGATGATGATGATGATGATGATGATGGTGATGGTGATGGTGATGGTGATGGCGATGGCGATGGCGATGGCGATGGCGATGACGATGACGATGACGATGACGATGACGATGACGATGACGATGACGATGACGATGACGATGACGATGACGATGACGATAATGATAATGAAGACGATTTGAAAATTATGACAATTTGAAATTGATGACAATGAAAATAATACGTTGAAATGTCAACAAGCCGAATATTTATTTTTTTAATTTTAAACATTTACATTTCACAAAAGCGTTTCAAGAAATACAAAACCAAAAGAAATGAACGCCAACCTAGTAGGGCCTGAAAAAGACGACTCTTAAAGATCCTGATGACTCTCTCTATCGCGTTTCTCAAAGGTCGATCGTGTGGCTGGATCAGCTGGCTGTGGTACTCCTCTAGTAGCTCCAGGGCACGATGAGCATCTGCAAGAAACATTGTGAAAAAAAGTTGCCTAACTAATAATTAAAAAGCTAAAAAATGGATTTTTTTACTTTTATGTTTTGTAGTATTTTTTAAGATTTAAATTTTAAATTTCTTCAGTTTCAAAAGTATTTTAACTAGGAAAAGGAAAATAATGATTTTTTTGCAATGGAATGTATGTAATTAGGACTATATCTCGTGTAAAAACCTAAAAGTGTCATATATTCGCAGCTATGTGACATTGTCCTAGTTTTTAACCATTCACAGTCCGTCCAACATTGTCCATAAAAGCCTCGAATAAGCCGCGGCTTCAATACGAGAGAAAAATATGGTAGGTGGTCGTGGTTATTAATATTTCATGAGGAGTATGAATGCATCATCGCCATCGTTCAACGTAGTAATTCAATTTATACAGAGTTATGTTGAACATTTTATTTAGCAGCATGATCGGCCAGGTATGAACCTATGTACTGCTGCATATATTTCCGTCCACACCAGTTTTCTGGTTTTTTTTTCTCCACTCCGTATGCTTATTATCTTCTTTTACCATTTTTTTCTAACATTCGAGAACATTTTAAAACAAGTGGGACGGGAGTAAAATTTGAGTTGCTATGGAAATAAATAGCCAGGTGACCTTTCTCTCAGCTGCTTTAAACATAGGAATATCTACCTGATATGCTCTTACAGATTTAAACAGGTTATTTTAAATCTTTTATATTAACTTTGCCTTGTCTGCTTGCTTGCTTGCTTGAGCCATATGTTGGGATCCTTTAACACTTATATAAAAAAAATTAATTTTCCGTTGTAATCAAGCTGACATTCAGTGAATTTATTTGTCGTCAAGGACTTTACATTTTGCTAAATTTTCAGATTGATTGGACAAAATGTGAATGAGACATAGAATAAAACTGATTAAAAATTTAAAAATTAAAAATAAATTTTCTGTATACAAATGAACCATTAATTTTTAGATAATTTAAAAAAACAATATTTAATGTTTCAGTTTAAAAAGTTATAATAAAAGTTAGTATATATATATATATATATATATATATATATATATATATATATATATATATATATATATCCTCACATATATTATCATATCGAATATCTAGAAAATTGTTGGTAATGTTTTTCTCTATTATAGACTTATTATCATGAAAAAATAATTTGCAAACAATTAATAGCTTCCGAATTACAAAACAAAGTTGTTTACGGTTTACCTGTTACTGTCTGTGTATGGAATGTTTAAAATAATTGACGCTAAAAAATGATCGTGGTGAACAATTAAAAATTTCATTTTTTTCTCATTCAATCAGTTAAAGGAAAATATTTCAAATACTCATTACCGTTTTTTAAATGAAAACAAATATTACTTGTTACTTTCTCCAACTTACAAAGCAAATACCAGCTATTATTTAAATTTTTTGTGACATGCATTTTTCATTACCGTGCAAGATATAAACCTCATCATCATCTTCATACATCAAACGTCCCATCATCATCATCATCATCAACATCATCATCATCATCACGACCATCATCATCATCACCACCATCATCATCACCACCACCACCACCATCATCATCATCATCATCATCATCATCATCATCATCATTCCAACATCTCGTGCATAACAAACAGCTTATTATAAACAACGGACATCATTACCTTGCTTTCTCGAAGGCATGACTTCTTGTTGCGTTTTTTCTCGTTTTTCTATCCCAGTTCAAAGTTCAAGACTCAAGCTAGAGACTTAATTACTAACTTCTGAACAAAATGAAACAAATATTAATGATAATTTGTATTTGGATTTATAAGACACAAAAATTTCACCACGCAGACGACACGCACATCTATTATTATCATCATTTTATTTCTAGATTTTAAGAACCCCAAGAGATTCATATAAATCGAAAAAAATACCAAAAAAATCTCACTTTTTTTCATCAATTTCAGGCCATAACAGACAAAATTAACTCTAAACCCTTCTAGACACGTCGCTATAGCAGCCTGTATCTGAACCGAGACTCTGGTTTTTTATTGAAAGCACAAGCCACAAATAAAAAATAAAAACAAGTAATAAATCTGATTTACAAGAAAGAATACATTATCATATAATAATCTCAGTGCCGCGAGTTCTTTCTTTGGTATATTTGTACAAATGACTTTTTTCCATACCGCAGTCCCGTACGACGACGATGCCCACACGGCTTGTATAGCAGCAATATTGCGTCCACCACCGCATCGCTCCTCCATGTCTCCACCGATCGGATACAAGAACCGTGCTTTCTTCAATTCTCAGCTTTCCATCTTATTTATTTGTTTATTTATTTGTTTATTTATTTATTTATTTATTTATTTATTTATTTATTTATTTATTTATTTATTTATTTATTTATTTATTTATTTATTTATTTATTTATTTATTTATTTATTTATTTATTTATTTATTTATTTATTTATTTATTTATTTATTTATTTATTTATTTATTTATTTATTTATTTATTTATTTATTTATTTATTTATTTATTTATTTATTTATTTATTTATTTATTTATTTATTTATTTATTTATTTATTTATTTATTTATTTATTTATTTATTTATTTATTTATTTATTTATTTATTTATTTATTTATTTATTTATTTATTTATTTATTTATTTATTTATTTATTTATTTATTTATTTATTTATTTATTTATTTATTTATTTATTTATTTATTTATTTATTTATTTATTTATTTATTTATTTATTTATTTATTTATTTATTTATTTATTTATTTATTTATTTATTTATTTATTTATTTATTTATTTATTTATTTATTTATTTATTTATTTATTTATTTATTTATTTATTTATTTATTTATTTTTTATTTATTTTATTTTATCTATTAATGTTTTACTTTATTTTTTTCTTTTAATAAGAATTTATATGGACTGACAACCTAACTCACCAGCACATTTTTGTCGTAGGTACTTTGTTTCTAAAAATTTGTTTAATTGGTTAAAATGTTTATGTTTTAAATTTGAAAGTTAAAAAACAAAAAGTTATATTTTAATTGGTTGCTCTTAATTTGGTTTTTCTCTGAAAAAAATGCGTTCTGTCGAATCTGATTGCATTTTAAAGTCAATTAAGTTAAACTATTTTGAAAGCTTTTTTCACTAAGACGCTCTTTGGTGCGATGCTGAAAAGAGCTCTTTTCTCTCTCTTTCTCTTCCTCTCTCTTTCTCTCTTTTTTTCTTTCTTTTTTTTATTTTCTCTTAAAATCTTGCAAGGATGGTTATTTTATACGTCTCCAAAGGACCGTTTACGCAGGTCCACCGACAGAAATTTCAGCCTCAAAGTCGTCTAGTCACGAGTCTTTAAGTTTTTAAGGTTTAAAAGGAATTAAAAAAACTTATTCTCACGCAAATGATATTGAGAACAAAATATCAAAACAGTAATGTAGATGTGTTTGCATGAAGCAGATTATACACAGCAAATTTAGAGCAGAAAAAACGAATTCAACCAATAGAGAAGAACATCCTTTCTGATGTTGCACTCTTCAAGATAATTTTTGAAAAATATTAAAAAAACTGGTGTCAAAGCACAACAAAAATTGACAAATTGGTGGATAACTGGTATCTTGAAGCCAAGATTATCACCGAAATTTAAAACTGTCCATAAAAGATGTTTCTTACTGGTGACATTAAAAAAGCAGTCGCCTAATGTTTAGACAGGCTACTGATCAGGCCGAGTTCCTAAGTCTAGCCCAACCTCCACCTATGCTGTGGCCTTGCCTTTTCTGGATAATTGCTTCAACGCGAACTTTCAAAAAATTTACCTACTATATATAGTTACTGTTTAATGTGAACAGGATTGAAGTATACTTTTCTATGGTCCCGAACAATTTTAAATTGGGATCATCGCAACTGATCCCAGGACAACTGATCCGCTGACAACTGTTCCCCGCACAACTGATCTCATGGACAACTGATCCCAACAAGACAACTGATCCCAACAAGACAACTGATCCCGTGGACAACTGATCCCATATTTGCACAATTTTACAAAACTTATTTTATGACATTTCACTGCTGGTTTGTTATAAAAGAGTATCTTCGCACTGCATTTCTGATACATGTACTGATAGTCCTTTTTGTATGGCCGTGTCAAACCGGCCTTCTAAAACTTTCTCAGTTTACACTACATGAGATCAATAGTCTAGGGATCAGTTGTCAAGTACCTACTTTTTGTTAGTTAAAAGTGTTAAACTCGAGCAGTTCTTTGGACGTTGATGCCCGGAAGCAATTTTAGCCATATTTCTGAAGGCCGCAAATCAGGCACATAAATTGGGGTCAGAAGGGCGCTTGCCTCCACCTTCTGATTTTTCAGATTTTGAAATTTTGTTACAAAAAATTTACTATATATTTTTCTAATGTTAACTTTACTAAAGTTTAAGATGATTTATTGAGTAATGAAATCTTTTTTGAGCGTGTAGACAATTCTGAGCTCGATGTTAGACGTACGAAAAACTTCAGAGTTGTGTATCAGTGTTGGTTCAAAGCTCAGTTAATTTTTGTGCCAAATTAAAATCTGCGAAATCTGTTTTTACAATCTTTAGAGGTAGGTCCTACTTTGACAACTTGACAACTATATACCATATTTAAACACACTTGAACCGTCTTCTATGAACGGTTTTATTCAAAACTCCTCATGATCCTCAGGGCTCAGAGTGATTGATCTTGTCCTGACATTGCCAGTGACTTCAGTAGGAAACGAATCAATTTTTAACTGCAAGAAACTAGTTAAAACATAATCTCTAAAGCAGATGTGGAAACCAACGACTTTGTGATCTACTGATAATTTCATACCAACATCAAGATGCAAAAAATTTCAACGGCAATGCAGTAATAAGTGATTTTAGTTGTTGGAAAAACGCTATTCTTTGTTTCAAATTTTTAAGTTTTTAGAGAAACTTTAATTGCATTTATTTTTTTTAGATTTTTGAGAAATTAAAAAAAATCTTATATTTATTTTATTGGCAAAAAGAGAGACAACTAAGCAAAAAACCCCAAGCAACCATGTTAGTGAGCTATATAAATGACAGGAAAATGCTGCTTCTCCCCTGAAAAATGCTGGATTTACGTCCTTGGCTGCAAAACCCGTTTCGGTGGGTTCCGGTTTATTTCAGCCATAGGCGTGAATGGGTAGGTTCTAGCAAAGATCTCTTCTAATCAACAGCAGGCCCAGTCATAGTACCCATTTATATGAACTTATTTTGTCCAAATATTTTCAAGAAACCTTTACTTTAAATATTCTTATGGTGTGCAGTCACACGTATAAAAAAGATTGTAAGTTTGTTTCCTCCCTTAAGCTTATGCGCTGTCTTCGGCAACAAAAGTTCTCTAAGTCACGACAGATTTATGCGTTCCAGAAATAGCTGTGAATGGGGGAGCAACAAGCCAATATAAGAATAGAAAATTATTTTCTGGACATGACGTATAATACCTACTTCCAGGAGTGTGGTTGGGGGATTTTTGTTGGTTAATAAATCATTTATTTGTTTTCTAATTTTTAGATATAGTAAAATGTAATTTAAGTTAAAACAATTCTTGCTTTCTCAACTGTTGTTTTGGTAGTTTCGGAGTAGTTGGATACAAAACAATAAAAACAGCATTTGATGTAGTCTATCAATCGAAAATGAACTTATATAGCGCCTTTAGATAAAATCAAAAGCGTCGATGAATTTACTAAATAAAAGTGTTTTTAAATCATTACAAAAAGTAAACAGTGAACTGCACAATAATAATATCAGAAGATAACAAATTCCAAGTCTATGGACCAGCATAAGAAAAGGAACGTTTGGAAATAAAATACCTAGTCCTAATAATGAGTATGCGAAGAGGTTCTTAAATGGCTACGATGTTCAATTATTTTAGCAATGAAGAAAATACTGATTTTTTTTTAATTCAAACATCGTTAGTAATAAAAATATTTTAAGAATATCCATCTGCCAAATCTTTGATTTTTCACTTTTTATGGAAAAAGTTGTCTAAATTTTATTTCACACCTACTTAAAGATGACAAAGAAATCCATTAATGAAGAAATCGTTATTCTCAATAAACCAATAAGTCGGGTTTCTAGACTTAGGTTTGAAATTTTATTAGAAATATTATGAATTACTAATCATTTTATTATTAGTAATAGTATTTAATTAGATTTATTAAAAAAACCTAAAATATTTTAAGACTTTTGATCAGCGGCCATTGCTTTTTTAAGGACAAATGTAAATAGCAGTCGCTGGTGTTACTGTTATTGTTCTCGGCTGGACATGTTTCAGTTTTAAGTTTTTCACAAATTTTAGTTCAATTAAAAAAGAATCCACAAAATATTTTAATTTTTACGAATTATTTTCGTTCATCTTCAAAACACACAACCGAAAGTAGTACCATCAAGCAGAAAGTTTCACTCGACCAAAAAAATCGTCTTGGGCGGAAAAGTTAGCGAGCGTTTTCATATCCAGTTGGACATACACAATGTCTGGTGTCGTCCAAATGGATATTTTTGACGGGACACCTTCGCCTACTCGGATGCCTTACACATCTGAAAAGCATGCCAGGCATACGTTGGAAGCCGTTAGTGTCCTGAGGAAGCACAGGGAATTATGCGACGTTGTTCTGATCGTCGGACAGAAGAAGATATTTGGACATAGAGTTATCTTATCCGCCTGCAGTCCTTACTTCCATGCTATGTTCACAGGAGAATTGGCCGAGAGCCGACAAACAGAAGTGAGTTTTCTTGGGATCTTTTACTGATGAAGGTTTAAAATTTTATCTATTATTTTTGTAAGAAATCGATTAAAAAGATAGCATGTTGTATTGTACGTAAGAGGCAATCTTTCAGTTTAGGGCTAGGGGAATTTATATGAGTAATGTTCGCACAACGATCCGGCAACATGTTTCGATATTCGCACAGTGGCCAGTAAACAATAGTCACATTTACAAACCTTTCCTAATCTCTCTTAGTCTTTGGGGTATATGCTAATTAGTCATTGCAAAATATTTTATTGTAGTGTTATTAATAGATTTAGAACATAGATATTATATTTTATACGATCGTTCAAAGAGTGTTATCAGTTATGACTTGCATCACCTTCAGGTGAATAACAACTCTGATTAACTATATCTGCTTAAAACAACAAAGAATCCTAGGGAAATGAGGGGTAGAGTATTTAAAAAGTGATAATCATTGAAAATAAATTATTAAAATAACATTTTTAAGCAGTTTTTAACATTTTAAAGCAGTTGGTGCTGAATGCCCAAGCAAAAGAGTGTCATATGGGGTTTATTTTAGTTTGTTCAAAGAGAAAAACATGCTGTTTTGTTTGTTTGAAAATCCCCGTTAGCTTTCTTTCTTATTTATAAATGCTAGTGTGTTGTTATTCCACGTATCCATGTTTAGTCTCAGCAGATATTCTCTCGAAGTAGCAGTAACTTTTTTATTCATCATTTTTTAAAGCGTTTTCCTTGGTATCTCAGTACTGCTTTGAATTCTCTAGAAAATCGTTATTGTTTTGCTTAGTTAATTTTACAAATGATATTTAAAAATACTATTTAAACTTTAATTCAACTGTTCGAGATCGGGTAAGGAATGGTCAATTATATGCCCCAAATCAGATTGTGCTGATGATTTCTCATTCAAACATGTGAAAACTTATTAATTATATTAATTCAAAATGAAATTTGTTTCTCTTATTAAAGTTGATTATTATGTTTCTTAGCTCCATCTTTAATAAATCAGACTTTTTTTATTGGACCGAACAAATATTACGAACGGCGATCACTTAAGTGCAACATCTTCTTCCAGGTGATAATAAAAGACGTCGATGAAAACGCCATGGAACTCCTGCTGGACTTTTGCTACACGTCGACGATCATCATAGAAGAATCGAACGTACAGACCCTCTTACCTGCCGCCTGTCTCTTACAGTTAACAGAGATTCAGGTTTAGTTTTTTTATCGCATATTAGTCGAATTCAGGCGTAGTTTTTTATCGCATATTAGTCGGATTCAGGCGTAGTTTTTTATCGCATCTTAGTCAGATTCAGGCGTAGTTTTTTATCGCATATTAGTCGGATTCAGGCGTAGTTTTTTATCGCATATTAGTCGAATTCAGGCGTAGTTTTTTATCGCATATTAATCGGCTTTAGAAAATGATGCTGGGTTTCGTTTAGTTTTGAAGAAATTAAAGTTTTTATTTTATAAATCACAAGAACTATTATCGTGGCTAATTATTCGCCATATTTCTAAAGGTCATCAATATTCATCATTTATTATTTTTTGCTCAGAAGCTGCTTTGCCTAACAAATTTGGCGCTCAGTCGTTGCGACTGAATCTCACAGCTGATGCATAGTTTACGTTAATAGTATTAACGATGATTTCAACGAATAAAAACACAGGATGTCTGCTGTGACTTCCTCCAGAAGCAACTCGATCCAACAAACTGCCTCGGCATTCGGGCATTCGCGGACACGCACAGCTGCAGGGATCTGCTGAGGAAAGCAGATAAATACACCCAGCAGCACTTTCCAGCAGTGAGTCTCGTTGTTTTTGTTGTTGGTTTTTGTTCATTTTTTCTTATCGGTACAGTCGCAGCTGCCTGAGTTGAGTTGTATATTGTGCTGTCAGCAATGTTCCTATATTGCTGGTGTAATTGTGCTAGTTTGCAGAAGATGGAAGATGTGTGAAGTCATGTCTTGTTTCATTTTTCAATGGCTAATGATAGAAACAAAGATGGGTCTGCTCGTCAGTAAGAGAAGGGGTATTATGTCAAAATTTAGCTCCTAAAGCCATTCTATGAAGACACGAATCATTTTATGTGAAAAAGCAGATGGTGCTTTTTGGAGAAAAAATTTGTTTTATAATCGAAAATGATAGAACAGCTTATTATTGTTGTTGTTATTATTATAATATCAATTTTGTTTTAATTAAATGTTCAGTTGATGTTATTATTTTATATTTTTAATAAATTTATTTATTTCTCTTTCACAATGGAGTATCTACTTACTACTTACTACTGACAGTTGATGGATTTGTAATTGAATACTCTTTCACTTCTTTAATAATGCACAAGGCTAGGTTTTTTTCGTAAAGAACTAGTTAGCGGTCATTTAGTCATTTATTTATATGAAACACAAATAGTTTCTTTTTATGTGTGTTATTTACCAGTTAAGTTTGGGCTCTTTTTTATAATAACACCTGGATTAAATGAGATTATTAAATTTATTGTTTACTATTTATTTTTTTATTACTTTTAAACTGTAAAATTGTAATTGTCCGAAGATCATCGTTCATCTATCTATGTACCACTTCTTAATAACAACAATAGTTGAAATACAAAAAGTGTCATCAATTAAATTTCAAGTACTTAACATTTTGCAATTTAATATCTAAAAAAGTTGGACTAGAATGAGTTTTATAAACAACCTAGTATTGTAGTGTTCGTAAGTTCAATTTGATGGAGACATTAGTATGTATTAGTTTTTTTGTATTACGCGTAAAGTTATATTATAACAGGCTTCATTATTAGATGTAAAGTTATATTATAATAGTTACTAGCGGGGTTACCCGGCGTTGCCCGGGGTTTTTAGAGGTTTTTCTAATGTTTGTCTCTCTCGCTCCCGTTCCCTTCTCCACTTTCCCGTTTTCGTAGCGTTCCCGGTCGCATTTCCGCTCTCGGTCGTTTTCCAGCTCCCGGTCGCTTTCCCGCTCAGAAGTTCTGTTATCGATTTTCTCTCTTGCTCGCGTTTCCTTCCAAGCTTGCTCTCCCGATTCCAGTCGCTTTCCGCGTTCCCGGTCGCTTTCCGCGTTCCCGGTCGCTTTCCGCGTTCCCGGTCGCTTTCCCGTTCCCGGTCGCTTTCCCGTTCCCGGTCGCTTTCCCGTTCTCGGTCGCTTTCCCGTTCCCGGTCGCTTTCCCGTTCCCGGTCGCTTTCCCGTTTCCGGTCGCTTTCCCGTTCCCGCTCACGCTTGCTCTCCCGTTCCCGGTCATGCTTGCTCTCCCATTCCCGGTCACGGTAGCTCTCCCGTTCCCGTTTCCGTTTCCGTTCCCGCTCATTTTCTCTTTTACATTCTTTCATAACTTCTGTTAGCCTATAAAACGCAAAATAGATTTGCTAAGACTATATATATATATATATGAATGTTTGTGGGTTAGTTTGTCTATTATAGAAACGGGAAAGCACCCGGAACGGACAGCGAGCGGGAACAGAAAAGCAAGCGTGAGCGGGAATGGGAGAGCAAACGTGAGCGGGAACGGGGCAGCGACCGGGACGGGAAAACGACCGGGAGCGGGAAAGCGACCGGGAGCGGGAAAGCGACCGGGAGCGGGAAAGCGACCGGGAGCGGGAAAGCGACCGGGAGCGGGAAAGCGACCGGGAGCGGGAAAGCGACCGGGAGCGGGAAAGCGACCGGCAGTGGGAAAACGACCGAAAACGGAAAAGCTAACAGGAGTGGGAAAGCAGGTGGGAAAGGAAACGGGAGAAAAAGAGACAAACATTAGAAAAACCTCAAAAAACCTGGGCAACGCCGGGTATCTCCGCTAGTACATACATAAACACACACACAGACACACATACATGCACATACACATACATACATACACACATACATACGCACATACATATATATATATATATATAGTTCCCGCTCGCTCACCCGCTCCGCTCCGCTCATTTTGTGACGGATTTCAAAAATTTTTTTTTTAGTTTTGATTTTCATTGACTCTCAAGGTTGTGTGAAAATTTCATTACGATCGGATGAATGGTGTAGCAATGCATAAAGGACATTAACATAAATACAAACATTCATTTTTATATATATAGATAATATAATAGTTTCATGTAATTTACTGCATGAGACAGGCATATAGACATTACAAAGATAAGATGAACAGTGAACATGGACATCTTTTGTGACAGTATTGTTCTGTCTATTTCAATAATAACGTATATTATGAAGTTTTTAAAAAATATTAATCTGTGTATTTATTTATTTATTATATTATGTTTAATTTAATTGTCAATTATGTAATTATAGGTAATTTATATGTTAATTATGTATAATTTATTTCTTCATAATTGTGTGTGGTTTAGTTATTCATAATTAATTAAAATAAATTGGAGATATTTTTCTTAAATTAACCATGTTTTGTTGTATGAAAGTAGAGTTATATTTGTTTTATTTATTAGTTATTATTTTAAGAGAATTATTGCAGCAGTATGTATTAGTTTTTTTTCATTATATTGAAACAAACAGTTTTTTTCTATATTTTTATATTATGTTATGTTGGTTAACTTTTTACAGAGAAATTCCTAACAAATTCATTTTCTCCATTTTGAACTTTTCCTCCTCCTGTCAATGAATAAGCATCATTACAAGAAAACCTTCTCAAATTTCTTGAAATGTTAAGGAATGCCTTTTTTCCTCTTTTTTCTTTGCCATCCCCTCTTCCTCTTTGTTTATGTCTGTCTATTTATCTACCTATCTCTCTATCTGTCTATCTCTCTCAACCTAGTCTACTTATTTGTTGGTCTGTTTCTATTTGTTTGTCTGTCTCTTTCTATTTGTTGGTCTGTCTCTTTCTAATTATTTTTTCTTTATTTTTGAATCTTCATCTTCTACGGGAGGGGGGGTTTAGCAATAGAGTTATACTTCATTATCAGTAAACAATCACTTGTGTAAGTGGTTGATAACTGAGGTCAGTTTTTACTTTCTTCGGTTGATTACTTTTAGAAACAGAAGAGCAAATGGGGAGGGAAACATAGAAGGGAAATGGCAATATTCATTATCTGAATATGTCTACAAAACTGGTTTTTTTTCTCTCAGCATTTGTATGGTATTTTTATTGTTTAGTACAGGAGGGATTGTACTATTTTTCATAAGGGTGATGATGATGACATTATATACATATTTACAAATGTACAAGGCTAATTCAGTGTCAAGCATTCAAAAAGCTTTCTAATTAACTCAGTTTTGTTTGACAGTGCATTATTAAATGCCCTTCATGATAGAACGGCTGCTTTTTGTTGTATTTTAAGGTTTTTGTGCTCCAAATGCTTCTACTTTTCTTCTAGAGATTTATGGCAAATATCACGGCTTAAAAACGTATCATTTTGCACGAAAGTATTTAGTTCCTGATTAGTAGTGTTATTGTTTTATTGACATATTAGCTGTAAACAGTGTTGCAATCACGAATCAGTTCCTGATTGAGCTTTTAGCTGAGTGATGCATGTGGAGGAAATATTCCAACAGAACAAAACAAACTATTATAAGAGTGTCAGAAAAATATTAAGATACAAATAAATATTAAAACCAGTGCCAACATCAATGTTAGTTTAATCAAATTGATCTTTCCTAAATCTTAGGAATTGGCCCCAAAAAAAGGTTGCAGTGACTATGAAGGGAGACTCGAGTGATAATCCTCAAAAGTGATGGAAGTTAATTTATATATAGATTGCAGTGCCGCTCAGCAGTGTACGGCAAATTTCTAGCATACATAAAGACATTAGAGATTATGTATGTCAAAAACAGCAAAGGAGTTTCAGTGATAAAAATTAGGTCAGCTTGAGGATTTCTGGCTTACTAGTTAAGAAAAGCTACTGAAAAGTTTTTGTCAAGACTTGTCCATGTTTATTATTTCAGAGTACAAGTTTGGTCAAGTACTTGTCCACGTTCATTGTTTTACAGTACAAGTTTGGTCAAGTACTTCTCCATGTTCATTGTTTTACAGTACAAGTTTGGTCAAGTACTTCTCCATGTTCATTGTTTTACAGTACAAGTTTGGTCAAGTACTTGTCCACGTTCATTATTTTACAGTACAAGCTTCAAATGAAGCTGTTTATATGTAGAGGATGATTAACAGATCATCCAGTTTTTCATTAGACATAGTTTACATGCTATAGATATGTTCAAAGAGGTGCTGGTGCTGTTGCAGTAAAGCCCTTCGTTTGTCGGCTTATAGGTCGGTGGTTCGTGTCTCACCAGGTGTCACCATCGTAGCTCCCTTAAGCAAGGAGTTTACATGCATTGCTCAGGTTGAGTGTCTTGCAGAGGTAACTTACTCCTTTAACAAACCATAATTTTGTGTTTTGAAAGAATAAAGTTTTCTGAAAGACACAACAAAAATATTGAAAACTGCTCCAGTCATATGAATTTTACAATGATGAGGATAGTGAAGTGAGAATATTGGAAAGATGTTTCTGTTATTTAATCCAAAAAATGGTTACTTTTCGGCTGTTTTTTTCATTCCGGTTGTTGACGTGACAAGCAACTTGTCAGTTCCATGAAAACAAAATGTGTGTTCCACGTGTTATCATCATCGTAGGTTTACTCTCAACTGTAAATACCTCGTGTATTTCCTGCATTTTTGAAACAGCTGGTGGTGATGACAGCTTTTTACTTGCTCTACTTAAGAACGGCCTTCAACTGTAATCACTCCAATGAGGAGGAGGAGCACAGTAAACAATCCTTGGCCTGTCGTGTATCAATGATTGTGTATCAGTGATCGTGTATCAGTGATTGTGTATCAATGATTGTGTATCAATGATCATGTATCAGTGATTGTGTATCAGTGATCATGTATCAATGATTGTGTATCAATGATCATGTATCAAGGATCTTGTATCAATGATCGTTTATCAATGATTGTGTATTAATGATCATGTATCAATGATCATGTATCAATGATCATGTATCAATGATTGTGTATCAATGATTGCTCCCGAAGAAGCTGTAAAAAAGAGATTTATTTCAAGCAGCTGAGTGGCACAGAAAAACAATTAGAAGACTAACCAACGATAAACTGGTTGATTTTAAAGCAATATTCCTTAAATTTATTATTCAGACTTTTATGGAACATTGTAGTATGTTGGTGCATGCACTTATATGAATGTACTAATAAACTAAGTTGCAAGAGTATTGATTTCTGGTGTGTTCAGCAGGTGCTTATATCTTGAAAATGCACTTCAGGTTATTAAGGAGATAAGTTGTATGTCAATGCTGGTGAATATTGTTAAATAAAGTTTATGCAATGTTATATAATGTTATGATAAATAAAGTGTGCGCGATGTTATATAATGTTAAATAAAATACGCAATGTTATATAATGTTAAATAAAATGCGCAATGTTATATAATGTTAAATAAAATACGCAATGTTATATAATGTTAAATAAAATACGCAATGTTATATAATGTTAAATAAAATACGCAATGTTATATAATGTTAAATAAAATACGCAATGTTATATAATGTTATATTTGTGATGAATAGACTTCATTGGTCTGCATTTGTCTGTAAAAGTTGCTGCATGTTTGAAAGTGGAGTTTTTTTTCAGACTCATCAAAATGTGAGGGCCATCCAGTTGAGCCTATAAATAAAATATTCTTTTTGATCAGTTCAATATTAAATAAAATTTTATTTATACTGAATATCTAACATTATAATAATTTAATATCTATTAATTATTTAAGCTACATATATATCTAGCTACTTATATATTATTTTTCAAATTAAAAGTAATAGTTCGCACATAGTTTTTAGTTATGAGGTAAAAAGACAAATGGTTATTACTGGGGGAAAATGAACAAATGGGAATCCGGGATAAGTAAATCAGAGAAGGGAATTTATTGAAAAGTTTGATTAATAACAGTCCTGCATCTAATCTTTGTTGTCCTTGCCATTCTTCTTGTGGTCGAAGATAATAACTGTCATCAAGGCCAGGCAGGTTTATCTTTCGCTTCTATCATTATCATCACTGTCTTCATAAAATCATTTGTTCTATCATCATCACCACTGTTTTTATAATTACAATCTAGCTAATCCCCAAATGGAATATAACAAGTAAAAGAAAAAACGAGTTTTTTAACACAAACTTTAATTTCAAATACACTCGATTTAGAAATACGAAAGATGTTCCAATTCACGTTTTTTTTTATTTTATTTTTTTAATCATGTATTGTCATCCAATATAAAGCTATGCTAAAAGTTTCACCTTCCTAGCTAGTCAAAAAGCTGCTTAGATTTTGCTTGCAAGATTTGCGTACAGAGAAAGCCACACACACACACACATACACACACACAAACAGAGATTGTATCCTAAATAAAAGTTTGTAATAAAGTAACTATAATAATAATAATAACAATAATATAAATTATTAATAATGGTTATTTATTATAATTACTGTTGTTTTTTTGATGGTTTAATGGTGTGGTGCGGCTGCTGAATAATTGATGGGCTTTTGTGTTTGTTTGTTTTCGTATAAATAAAGTAAATGAGGACACAATAAGTTATCCTTATCAGACCTTCTATTGGAGCAGATGGTGTGGGTTCAAAGGTTGATTTTAGGATATATGAATGAATGGATGGATGGTGGGATGTGAGTAAAAATTGTATAGAATGTTGGCTGGATAAATGTAAAGAAGAAAATGGATGAAATGATTGTGGGGTGGATAAACGGTTGTTAGATGGCTGAAGAGAAAATCAACAGATTGTTTTTGGGTGGGTGTGTGGCGGGAGAATGAAATTGGTGGGTTGATGGTTGTATAGGTGAATGGATGGGTTGTTGTGCAGAAGAAGAGATGAATAGATATAATGAATATACAGGTCAATGTCTTTCTGTATGTATGTATGTGTGAGTCAACAAAGTGATATAAACATTGCTTTCTTTTTTCAGGCAATTATAATTTCCAATATTTTCATGTTTAATTCTCAAAATAATATTAAACACAATTTTAAATTTAGAAAATATTTCTTTGAAAAATTTCCAAATTCAATGTTTTCTCTTTCTGAGTTCCTTCATATAAAAGGAGAAAAATATAAGAGTAGATAAACAGACTCTTCTTGTGTGTCTTCTTAACAGATAGATTTTTTTATTCTTTAAGATGCACTGCTGATTACATGTGAAGAACTTTAAATTGAATGCCAGCCTATCTCAACTGAACCATTGACATCACCAAAAAAATGAGAAATTTCTTGTCTGAAAACTTTTACTCCAGCTTGCCTCGCTCCTCCTGTCTCTGTATCTCTGTGTGCGTATTGGCTTCGTATCTGGATTCTGTTTTTTTTTTATTCTCAAGCCGTACAATAAAAAACAATCCCTCGGATGTCAACAATGATTTATTTGTTTGCATTTTCTTTGTAATTATTTTTATTATTATTATTTTTATTCCCCCGTTTTCGTTTTCTGGGCCCGGTTTTGTTTCATTTTTTTGTCTTCTTTTTGTGACAGCAGTAATTAACTAGGATAACAGAATGACATTTTGCATTTGGCACCCACAATTATAGCCTTCAATTTTTGCAAAACTTCAAAAACACATTCCTCTGAGAATTCAAATCTGATTGCTCGGGGTTCAAAAATCTAATGGAGTTTGTTTTTTTCCAGTAAAAAAAAAGCTTCTTCTGTTGTGCATGTCTGTGCGAGATTGTTGCAATTTCTTATGTTTTTATGACACTTTAGAGGTTAATGTTCGATTTTTCAATTGCATTGTAGAGATTTCCAATAAAACAGTATCGCTGTTTTACATTATTCTTGATTGATTACATATTATTCTTGATTGATTACATACCTGCTTCCAAATCGCTCCGAGGGAAGACAGAGACCATTTAGTTGCTTTCTTGGTTTTTTTCTCTTCCGACATGATGCGACTGTCGTCTTGAAACGTCTCTCGGGGATTTTGATTGCAGGGGAGAACTTTCCATGAAATTGTCCGATTATTTTGAAATTGCTCAAAAATATCGAAATTCGTTTAGAAAAAACTCTGTTGGCTTCATGCAACTGCAGGGTAATTATTTTTTCATGGGGTCTCTCGTACACCGGGGGTGTCGGAGATGTATTTAAATTTTTCGTGAAGCATCAGGTGGATTTCTGCTTCCATAGCAGAAGCTGTGTTTAATGATCCTATGTATCGTCATTGTCTCCATCATCATCATCATCATCATCATCGGAACACTTAAGCGTTTCAACAACCAATCATAAACGAGGATTTTCTCCTATGGTTTTTCACTGCAGGAAAAGATTATTATTCGGATACCTGTATTATTCCCATGTCAACATTTTTTTTATGAAGCAAGCTTATAAGTCAATTTATCCCAATGCAGGAACATGAAATGGGGTTTTTTTTACCTAAGGAGAAAAAAAGACGATCATAATAAATACTTCATCCCATGTTTTGTTGTTTCGTGCGTATGTGTGTACAGAAACATTTTCATGGTGTCATTTCATTGCATTTGAAATGTAATCTGAATGTAATAAATAAATAATGAATGAGGTTTCTGACATTCTGACAGTGAAATGCAAATGAGGGAAATATTTTCTTAATTTTAATGTAGTAACAGCAGGATGTTGTGAGAAAGTTGTTTTTGAAGAATGAGGGAATAAATAGATGAATGAATGAATGAATCATGATGAATGTGCATGTGTGTATGCTTGTGAGGTAATAATGAGAATAATTAAAGTTTCAGAAAGGTTATTTCTTTCATTATATGGTTTTATTTTCTTATTTTTTTTTTAGCTTTTATTACGTTTTAAATTTCTGTCATACTTTTATTTAATTGACGATCACAATCATATAAAATTATTTTAAATTAAAAACGACTCTAATTATATTCTTTGGTGTTTTATAAATCTCTTCATTTACCTCCCTGGTTACAGCTTCTATAGAATTTAGGAATATCTGCATTCTTATTATGTCTGGATACATAGATTATTTTACTGGGTTCTGTTTATATATAGCTAACTTTTGTGTTTTTGGTCTTGTTTATTACATTTGTTCATTATTATTATTATAAGTAGTACTTGTATTAATAATATTATTATTATTATATAATAAAAATATTATAATTAGGTCATGGAGAGTGAAGAGTTTTTACTGCTGCCCGTCAACCAATTGGTAGACATAATCTCCAGTGAAGAGCTCAACGTCCAATCAGAAGAGCTCGTCTTTAACGCCATCATGGCCTGGGTCAGATTCAACGTTTCCGATAGGAGGCAGCACCTTCCTGTGGTGAGTTTCTGATTGATAGATCCTGGAAATTTGGGTTATGCAAGAATTCAATAATTCAATTGGAGTCTGGTGATTGCCCGAAAATTTTAAGTGTATTAATATTATTCTGAATTATTATTTTTTTTATTTTAATTATGATTCTATTGTCTTAGTAGTTGTAATATAATTTTTAAATGTAAAGGTGAACCCATAAAAATCTCAACTTGCTGCTACCAAAAGTGGCTAACTTACAATATAAACAAATCAATAAATAGATGTTAACTCACCTGTTCGACTACGACAGGTGTTACAACACGTCAGGTTACCCCTGATGAGCCCGAAGTTCCTCGTGGGGACCGTGGGCTCCGATCTCCTCATAAAAAGTGACGACGTTTGTCGAGATCTCGTAGACGAGGCGAAGAACTATCTGCTCCTGCCACAAGAGAGGCCGCACATGCAGGTAAGTTGTTCGTTATTACTTGTATTGGTTGTTCTACAGGTAACTCACCAGGTGAGGTGTTACGCGGCGATGTACATTTTATTTTCACGTTTCGTTACGTGATTAACGTCTTGTTTTTTTTTTGGCTTTCTGTTGTTTTTCATAAGTGTATGGTTTTAGTGGTGTGAATATTGTAACATTTATTAAAATCATTCAGTACTATGAAAGTCAATAGTTATAACAACCATGTAATGTGATTGCTGTTGGGTTGTTAAAGTTTAATAAGTTTATGAAATCGTGTCATGTCTCATTAGTACTACTTGACATTGACCTTTGTGCAGGGCCCAAGAACACGACCTCGAAAGCCAATCAGATGCGGGGAAGTTTTGTTTGCAGGTGGGGACTTTTTTACATTTAATTTGTTTTATTATGTTACCTTTTTTACTCTTGAAAATGTTAATATAAATTTTTATGAAGTTTTTCTTTGAACTGTTTTGATCTTACTTTTATTATCATCCCATCAGCTATCATATAGTTCACCTCATCAGGATGATAACAGAAAAAATAATATCCATCTTTGTATAATTTGCATAAAAGTGAAAGTTAAGTAAACAAAAATAAAAAGGGTTGAAAGCATGGCTAATGAGTTCAATTACTCATTTGACCATTATGAACGGTAAAGAATAATTTTATTTTTTTTTCAATGTTTTTCAAAAATTGAAAATGATCCGTTTTAGTTTCTCCGATAAATCAGATTTATCAGATTCCAGTTATTGGAGAGCCTACTTATGTATTAGAATGGAGGTTACCCGAGAATTATTATCATCATCATCGCATTCGTTCAAGCAATTTTTGCAGAACCATAAAATTTAGTTTATGTTGTTTATAATCTCTTAATCATTAATCATATGAGAGTTGCAATCATATTGTGATCATAATCACCACGGCTTAAATACAACCACAGGGGACTTTTTAAATCTTTCATAATAATTTCACCATGTTTGCTTGCTTGCTTGAGTCATGAGTTGGGACCATTTGATGCTCCCTGTCTTCCAATCGAGCTGAAATTCGGGGCATTAATTTGATGTCAAGTACTTTACATTCTATTAAAGTTTCAGATCGATTGGACTAAATTTTGAATAAAATATAAAATTAAATTAATAAAAATTTAAAAATTTAACATTTTCTGTAGAGAAATGAACTATCAGTTTTTAGTTTATTTAAAGAAAGCTATGTTTAATTTTTTTATATGAAAATTTATTATAAAAACTCTGTTTTTCCACATTGATATATTCTTATAAATTAAGTACCCACATCACATACTTCACATATCAAGCATTTAGAAGAATGTGTTCAATGTTTTTC
Source organism: Erpobdella octoculata (assembly GCA_963978895.1). Taxonomy (NCBI): domain Eukaryota; kingdom Metazoa; phylum Annelida; class Clitellata; order Hirudinida; family Erpobdellidae; genus Erpobdella; species Erpobdella octoculata. The sequence goes on from OZ022240.1 coordinate 35,203,491, forward strand.
TATTTCATAGACTTATTATCATTAAAAAATTATTTTAAAAAAGCTAGAAGCTGCCAAACTACAAAATATAATAGCATTCGTGAAAAAGGAAGTTTTTAACGGTATGCTTGTTTCTCTTCATCCAGTGGGTGGTTGGTGCAGCGGGGATGCCATATCGAGCGTGGAGAAGTACGACCCCCAGTCCGGAGAGTGGAGGATGGTCGCCCCGATGAGTAAAAGAAGATGTGGGGTGGGGGTTTCGGTGCTCAATGATCTCCTTTATGCTGTTGGTGGTCATGATGGTCAGTCCTACCTGAACAGCATTGAAAGGTTTCTGCTTTCTTAATCATAGAGATTCTTAAAATCAAAGATAATTGATTTGTATAAATATATTTATCGTAAGTTTTTTACAATTATTATTTTGATTATTCAGCCGAATAATGTATCGTTGTAAGTAATGACTTGTAAGAATCCTGCTCATCTATCAAGTCCAACCACTGTTATATATCGATATCGTAACAATATATTATATGATGATATTATATGAGATAGTCTCATTTCCAATGAGAAGTGCGCTTTCTTGTCTCAATTTTGTTGAGACCACAACAATAATAATAATAATAATAATAATAATAACTGTTATAAGATGAACAAAACAAACCTTCCATCTTCCCGCTAACCAGGTACGACCCGCAAACGAACCAATGGAGCAGCGACGTGGCTCCAACGAGTTCGTGTCGTACGAGCGTGGGTGTGGCTGTACTCGATGGTTACCTGTATGCCGTCGGTGGACAGGATGGTGTCTCGTGTCTCAATTTTGTTGAAAGGTTATTATTATTATTATTATTATTATTATTATTATTCTTGTTTTGCTACCTGGATTTTGCATTATTTGAGTTTTCGTTTTTGAACAAATTGAGAATTTTGGTGTATCAGTTGATCAAATATTTTTTTCTTAATTTTATATCATGATTTTTCTTAAATACAATAAGCTTTCTCATATCCGGTCCTTGTTGATCTTAATTTTCATTTCATCTAGCCAATATTTAAGAACGAATTTATATATGAATCTCAAATTTTAAATTTTTCATTTAATCCGAATATTCGCTTTTCCTATCGATTATTTATCATCAAACTTCAAGCAAAAACAAATTACTGTTAATTCAGAATTTTACCAATTTTCCATCATGTCAGGATGGACAATTCAAAATTATTGAATCAGAATCTTAATAATAAGACTAACTAACAAAATACACAAAACCGAAACAAACTTGCAGCAAACCAGAGCCAGAATGGCATTTATTTGCAGACTTCTATATATTTTCTTAATATTTTTTTTATTAGTTATTGATTTGAAATCAGCTCTAGTTGGACCGTATAGCATATTTCCAAGAATCTGTTTGTTATTTGCAAGCCTTCTTTAACTGCTGGTACAGAGACAGACTTTTCGATACATAGACAGTATTCTTCTACTCATCACTGTTGTTGCTCCTGATATTGTTTTGAGATTTTATTTAATCAAAAATTTGTTCAAAATAAATTAGAAAGGACAGCACAGCAGGAAAGCTTTATAACGTAATATGGCATTCCGAGAACCTGAAGACATTGAATTCTGCCGCAATAAAAAATGAAGCTTACTTTTATTCATTTGAAAGTTATTGAAACATTATCATGCTTGCAGACATGATCTGCGATTTCTTAGCTCCATTACAAATATCGCATTGTCATGATGTGTGTATTTTATTTGTAATTTTTAATTGTATTGTTTTTTTTTTCATTACTTTGGTATTGTAATAGGATGTGTGGTTAATCAAAACAACATTCATAGTTCCAGATAATCTGGATTATTCAATGTTCGCTAAATTTTAATATCATTTAGGTTTGTTTTGTTTGTTTGAAGTTTTTTTTCTTTGATGATTATGTAGATGTTTTCATATCAAAGGAAGCTTAAAAAAAGGATTGAAGATGATGTTTGATGAAGCAGTGTGAGTAGTGTTGTTTCAGTGAGAGTGCTGTAAAACAAGCTCATTTTTATGAAGACTTTGAAGTGCTTGTTGTCATTTATCATGATGTTGACAGTTTGAATCTTGCTGCTTCATGTTTGTTCTTGCCATCATCGATGATCATGATGGTGATGTTGGTGGTGGTTAGTGCTCAGCGGTATCGGCTATCAGATATGCAGTATCCGTGGCGTGGATAGTTTTTGGCTGGTATGTCATTCTCACGTATCAAAGTGTTTTTTGAACCAAGTAATGCCTTAAAATTTGCAAGCTGGAATGCGATAAAATTTTGAAGTATTATTTTATTTCATTTTATTAACTTTTCACTTCAACGAATGCATATTTGATGTGAATGAGCAATAAGTGACCACCAGCATCAACGTCAGTATAATATCTCTCGGTCTCCTGAGATCATCGGATGGTCCATAAATAATTATAATGTAATTAAATAATAAAGAGGCCTCCTGAACTCCAATGAAGGTTATAAAATAATAGCATTGGAATACGGGTTGAAAGCTGGTCAAAATCATCGTCATATAATCATGATATTACTTCATATAACACCATAGCAATATTTTAACTTATAATTATAGTATATCTTGAGGGCAGATATTTTTTTTATAGAAATTCTCATTTTCAAAACCATCGTAACCCTCCCTGTTGGTTGCTATAGATACGACCCCCAGACGAACCGCTGGAACAAGGTCGCCTCCATGGGAACGAGAAGACTTGGAGTCGGTGTGGCAGTCCTTAATGGTTTCCTCTATGCTGTTGGAGGAAGCGATGGTACCGCTCCACTCAATACGGGTACGACAGAATTAATGATTGGCGTTGGTCGTAGAGATTCGATTTCAAGTTTAACTTATCGTACGTAGAAATGACTATTTTCACATTTAATCATCATGACCACCAGTGGAAAGATACGACCCACGGACAAACAGATGGATGAACGTAGCCTCGATGGGAACTCGTAGGAAACACCTGGGCGTGGCAGTCTTCATGAACATGATCTACGCCGTCGGGGGCCGAGACGATGCCACCGAGCTGTCCAGTGCCGAGCGATACCACCCGCAGAGTAATGCCTGGCAGCCTGTCATTGCCATGACGTCTCGCAGGAGTGGGGTTAGTTTGCATTTGTGTGGAGTATGTAAGCTGAATGCTGGTTGGTGAGAATGAAATTTTGTTACGTGGTCAGGTTTTTGATCACTGTTCATCCATTTCAAGTATTTCATCTAACAAAAAAGTATAAATGATGACATGGGATTAATGACTAATAATTTCTGTGATGAATTTTCATAGGTGAACATTTCTGTGATGAATTTTCATAGGTGAACATTTCTGTGATGAATTTTCATAGGTGATAATTTCTGTGATGAATTTTCATAGGTAATAATTTCCGTGATGAATTTTCATAGGTGGGTCTGGCCGTGGTGAACGGCCAGCTGATGGCGATCGGTGGTTTCGACGGCACGACGTACCTCAAGTCGGTGGAAGTGTACGACCTGGAACAAAACTGCTGGAAGATATACGGGGGCATGAATTATAGGAGACTAGGTGGCGGGGTTGGCGTCGTCAAAATGTCCAACCAGGAAGGTTGTGCTTGGTGAGGTTCCTGATGTTGTTGTTCTCTTCGTTCTAAACCAGTCCTCTCCGGTAGTCGCGGCTGCTTCTACTCTATGACGTCACAGATGCTACTCAGACTGTTCCATTGCCATTACTGCAAAGCGGGCTGCATTCACGTGCCCGCGTCTGTCTGTGTTTGAGCATCTTCCTTGTTGACTGTTGATGTATGTATGTATGGGTCCGTGCTGCTTTCTAAAAGAGCCGTTAATTGTGTATAGTTAATTGTATTACTCACCTCGGCTTGTCATAGACGTGACGTTTCTTTTCGTATGTTTGTGTATTCATGCACGTTCATGCCTGCATGACTGTGTTTGTGCAGTTTCCTGGGGGGGGGTGCGTCATGTGGCGTCATGTTGCTTCTGTGTTCAGGTATAGTGGCTGTACGAGCTGGCTCTATCGATATAAATGAAGAGATTCTTAGAAACTTCAAGTACTTTTATATGCAGAGTGTGTCTGGCTTGTGTGGTTGTGTACTTTGTTTTCAACTCCTTGTTTGTTAAATGTGTGTGCATGCATATTGCATGTATGTGTGTGTATGTAGGTATATATATATATATGTATGTATGTATGTAATCACCATTTTTATTTTAAGCTGTTTGTTCGTCTCCTTTGTCTTTGTTTGTTTTTCTTCGTCCGTTTAAGTTTTGCAGCTTTTTTTTTCTTTATTTATTTAACCCTTGCTTTGGCCGTGCTGTTCAGCATTACTGTTCTAATAACGGCCAGACATTTGAAATGATAGTCTCCACTTTACAGCTGTCTCTCCCTGTTAGGTTCTTGCATGCAATACTGCAGTTGATTGATTACTTGTAATTGTACATCGTGTAATTTCTTTTATATTTTACTGATTTACAATTGTCGAAAGGAAACGATTACTTCGTGAAGATTTACAGATGTTTTTTGCACCTTGGCGCTGCGTTTGTGTCACGTTTTCACGCCAGGTGGCGTATTTAAAAAAAAATCGTTGCTGAAATGCATATTTTAATAACTCATTTCAAACTAACATCTTTTCTTATGTGTGTTCTGTTGTTGTTGACTGGCTAGTGGCTTGCAAGGATTTTTGGGAGAAATGGTTTGCTAATGTTAGGTCAAGTTATTTCACGTACTCAATCTCTTTTGTTTAATATTTTCTTTTTCATTTAATATCTTTTTTTCTGCTTAATATCATCTTTTCCATGCGGTATCTTTTCGGCTTAATATCCTCTATTGATTTACTGCCCCTGTAACGATGTTATGAAAGCTACGAACAAATAAAATAATAAACATGTATATATATATATTACAATAAGTCTGCTTAATTTCTTGTATATGTTTGCCTCAGAAAGTTAGCGCCCCTGTGTCATTCCACGTGGATGGGTGAGTGCTCTTTATGATGCTCCTTTCTCCCCCCCCCATTGACGAGTTTATTTATAGAAATAAAACAGCAACTTTTCTTCATAAATTATAAATTATTGTTTCCTCAGTAATTATATTCTTAACCGTAGTTTGTTCGAACAGTCATTATTTTCGTTTCACAATTCATTAAGATAGCTCAATGACTGTAATTGCTTGTTTTGTGTGGTGAATCATCCAGTCTAATTTAATGTTTACTGAAATAAGATTTTCATACAAATCTTAAATGCTTAAATCATTGAAAATAAGTTTAATTCTTTTTTCAAGGAAGTCTCCTTAGCCAGAGAGAATATTCATTTAGAATGTCCCCATTTTTGTTAACTTTTCCTTTGCTGTTGTAAAGATTTATATTATTATTTATTGTCCTGCTGCATTCAATAAGCAAAAATGTTGATAAAATCAGTAAATCCATCTTCTATGCATATTTTTTATAACTATTTTCTAGTATTATTATTATTATTATTATTATTATTATTATTAAACTAAGTTATTCTTTTTTATCCTATCATTGACTCAGCATCAAAGATTTTGTTGAATATGTATGAATGATTCTAGGATAAATTTGGCTGGTTGTGGACTTCTTGGTTGTTCATTTCTTTTCCATAGCAGTCATTTGTTGAATGCGGTGGTTATGATGATGATGGTGGTGGTGATGATCATAATCTTTTTTTTAGACTTGTTTGTTTTTATTGCAATTGACCGCCTGTACATAATAAACACGCATCATCGCATACTATTAGTAAATAAACGAAAATAAATGTTATATAAGTACGAATGTACGCGTAAGTAAGTACGTGTTGTTGTTATTTTCACTTGTACAGTAAACGTTTTCAATTTCTCTCTGTTCTTGGAAATAAAAGTTCCCATATTACTGCTTTGGAGTCTATGAACATCTGTATTTTTTTCTTCTTTCAAAAATATTTTCTAACAATTCGGTCAGTGCGTTGCTGGTTGTTGGTGCAATTATTGTAACATAAAAACATCAATTTTAATTATCATTCATATCCTTATTGTGTTTTAAATATATAACTATTAGGGATGTCACGGGTACCCGAACCCGAGTTCGGTACTACCCGGTCTTTTTCTGATACCCGAACTCGAACCCGAAAGTGTGAAAATTTGGTACCCGAACCCGAAAATGTGAAAACTTGATACCCGAACCCGAAAATAAGAAAACTTGATACCCGAACCCGAACTCGAACCCGAAAATGTTAAAACTTGATACCCGAACTCGAACCCGAAAATTTATAAGCCTAATACCCGAACTCGGAGTTGTGAACAAATAAATCTTTATAAAAGCTGTGTCTTAGAGATTAATAAATTACAAGTTTTGTTGACGTAACATATTATACTAATCGCGAGCGTAGAAGTTTTGTATTATCACCTTTGCGTAACAAATAACACAAATACGTCATTTTATTAGTGATTGTGTAAACTAAACCACTAATCCGTTTGATTATAATAAGGCCGGACCGAGCCGCGAACGAACTAAAATAATTAAGCCTCCTTCGGTCGAAGAAATCGCGGATAGCCATGACTCTAAACTTTTTACTTCAGTTATATAACCTTATATTTATTCATTCATATACTCAAAGTTTTTCTGATATAACAAAGACCCTTTGTTATAAAGATAATCTTGCATAATCCTAAACTTTAACTGGCAAAGTCTATAAATGATCTATGCGCCACAGTTATTTTATTGGCAAATGTGTAAGCTAGGACACTAATCCGCCTGATTGCCCGACCGGACCGAGCCGCGAAAAAATTAATAAAGTAAAATAATTTAAGAGGTAACGTATTATGCTAATCGCAAGCCCTGCAAGTTTTGTATTATCACCTTTGCGTAACAAATAACACAAATAGGTCATTTTATTGGTGAGTGTGTAAACTAGACCACTAATCCGCATTATTATCTGGCCGGACCGAGCCACGAACGAACTAAAATAATTAAGCCTCCTTCGGCCAAAGAAATCACATTATTTGGAAAGCTAAAAAAAATAACTTGTTAGAGTTTATTCAATACGTGTAATGTCCAATGGATGAATTGATCGCTCTCGTTTGTATATGTATATACACTAGGTAAATTTAAAATAATTCCAGGAATTTGAAATCATAAACCAGTACCCGAACCCGAACCCGAACCCGGTTTTTGGAAAACTACAAACCCGAACCCGAAAACCTGAGTTTCACAAACCCGAACCCGAAAACTCGAGTTTTACAAATCCGAACCCGAACCCGAAAACTCTAGTTTCACAAACCCGAACCCGAACTCGAACCCGAAAACTCTAGTTTCACAAACCCGAACCCGAACCCGAAAACTCCAAAAAGTACTACCCGTGACATCCCTAATAACTATATATATATATATATATATAATACAAGAAAAATACGTTTATATAGTCACGCTTCACTATTTCTTTTTCAATACAATAAACTTCTAACATGGGACTGCTGAAGTAGTCTAAATCATTCTTACTACCGAATTTTGAAACAAACAAAGAAAAGAGTGTTTTTCTCTTCAACTTACTTCCTACGAATCACTTACTTATGTATCTCAACGCCAAATTCATGTTCTTCCTCATCTCTTCACATGCCCACATGATTACTTTTCCGTCCTATAATTCGACTCTGCTTATCATCAGCAAACTTTAAAGAGACCAGTGTTCATTTGTTTAAAGGAGAGATATTTCTGTACGGAGTTGTGTCTGACATGTTCCTTGAAACTGGGTGACAGATCTGTGAGCGAAACTTTGGCATGGGCATGTTTGTTTTGGGGACGGAAGGCTGTACGGGCACAATGCAATGGCATGACCGCAAGGGGCTCATTTGTGCGTCCGCCACTTCTCGGTGAACATTTGTTTGAAATGTCGAAATGTGTTTATTTAAATGACACAAAATTTAGTTCTTATCTCAGATCGATACGATTTAACTATTGGCAACCGCATTCTTCCGGGCTAACATTTTCTTGTACGAGGGCAAACATTAATTTATAAAACAAAATTGTGTGAATCATCTCGCAGCTATCATTCCGAGTGTTGACACACTCCTAGTGGTACAAACTCATAGTACATAGTAATAGCACACTCCTAGCACATAGTAATAGTACAATCCTAGTACACTCCTAGTACATAGTAATAGTACAATCCTAGTACATACTAATAGTACACTCCTAGTACAAACTAATAGGTTTAGTACATACTAATAGTACACTCCTAGTACAAACTAATAGGTTTAGTACATACTAATAGTACACTCCTAATACATAGTAATAGCACACTCCTCTCCTAGTACATACTAATAGTACACTCCTAGAAGAGGTCAAAGGCCAGCATCAAACACGCGCTGCGAGACTTTGATCAAGGAGCTGTCAAGTGCATCATCTCTACAACAACTTGTTTGATATCATACTCGCTTATGAGAAATTTACAATAAGTTTGTAGCAGCCTGCTTGTTTATTAGTTAAATCTGCATCGCCGATTTTAGTTTAACAGTTTTTGTATTATGAAGTATTTAAGACGGAGTATTTGCGGTCGTCAATTTTAATTTTTAACGATTAATTTAATTTTCTTTTGAAACGATTTTTAAAATTGATGCGACACATGTTTCTGCAAGTACAGTCAAAGAATTAAACGGATAATATTATGCCGGTTTTCACATTCAAGTTGGATTACATGTGGCGAAACGCAAGTTCTACACACTTGAACAACTTTTGCTAACATACCATTCTTAAAATGGAAAACAGAAGTTTACCAGCAATCAGCATCCCTCTATTTGTGATCATCTGTCTATTCGCCATGTCCAGTTGGGTAGACATCAACGGTTTATGGGTTGAGATGCCGCTAATGGTGGAAGTCCTACCTGAAGGATGGAATCTGCCTTCTTATCTGGTTATTATTGTACAGATGGCCAACATAGGACCTCTCATCTTTGCTCTGATTAAAAAGCTGAAACCAAATTTAATTAAAGAATGGATTGCCATTTGCACGATCATTGGTATCGGTATTGCTGCTTGCATCTTTCTAGTATTTTTTTGGTCGGAAACATCCTATATAGGTGGCGTTGAACACAGCACGGCCCTATTTTCTCTATCATTTTTTCTGGCTTTTGTCGACTGCAGTTCCTCCGTGGTCTACTTGCCCTACATGGCTCAATATAATTCCCCCACTTACTTGACGGCCTTTTACGTCGGCGGGGGTCTTAGTGGTCTAGTTCCTGCGATTGTGGGTCTCATACAAGGAGTTGACACCCAGCACGACCAGCAAGGTGGCGGAGGAAACCAGACGTCGTTTAACGAAACTGAAAAATCGGTTTCAAGTCCGAGATTCTCTGTGAGTGTTTTCTATGCAATACTAGCTGGACTGCTTTGCATTTCGATGCTGTCTTTTCTATTTCTCTACTTTCATCCACACTTCAAAACGTTCAGGTCGTCCACAACAGCCAGTGAAAAACAACAAAACGGAAAGATAAACGACAGCTGCAAAGATGAAGTAGAAATCTTCTATATTCACGACCATCCAGATGTAAATCTTTCCGGTAGGCTCCACAAAAATAGTTTCAATCTAGTAGAACAGAAGCAAGGCAGTCGAAAGAAGCGAGCTCTTTTAGAAACAGTATTACTTCTATTCATCGTCGTTTGGGTGAACGGAATCACCAACGGCGTTATGCCTTCAGTGCAATCATTTTCCTGCTTACCGTATGGTTTTCTAGCTTACAGTCTTGCAGTAAAACTTTCGATACTAGCAAACCCTTTGGCTTGCTTGCTGACTTTGGTCGTCAGTGTCAAGCGACTTTCAATCATACTAGCTCTCACGCTGCTTGGATCGCTCTGTGCTGCTTACCAGCTATACTTAGCCGCTCTCAGCCCTCATCCGATCTTGAAAGACCAAACAATTGGCATTGTTCTTGTGGTGAGTATCAGTTTAGATTAATAAAATCTAACTAAATTATAGTTTCAAACATTATGGATTAGACATTACACTTTCTCTAATGTAATAAAATACAAGTCTTTTATTTGCATATATTTACGAGTCAGCTCTGCTTGTACCTACGTATTTATATAGATATATAAGGTAATGTGTGTCTGCGGGCATTCGCTTATCGTATCCATGCCGCAGGAGCAATCTAAACAACATTTGGCATGCATTCTTGACGAGAAAATATTGAAAAATTAAAAGAAATCTGTCATTTATTTGACGTTTCATTGACAAGAAAGAGAAAAAACTAAGCAAAGAAAGTTTGGGCAACGCTGGGTAACCCTGTCAGTAAGCTATAAAATGGCGGGAAAATTTTGCTTCCCCTGGAAAATGCTGAATTTACGTCCCTGAGTAGGTATATTTAAAGCATTTTTTCTTACTTATGGACAATCATGGAAGTGAAAATTCAACAACTTACCGCCATGCAATCAAGCTGAAACTTGAAATGTATACTCGCTACTCATGAAAATGCGTTCTATTAAACATTAAAAATTTTCTTGAAAAAATTAATCTTAAGAATTGTTTTATCCATCCAAATTATGAAATTTTTGCAAATGTTTACATTTTTTGTAACTTTTTAAAAAAATTTTAACTTTTTAATTTTTCATAATTATTTTTTACCAATTATCCTTAATTTTGGAGGGGGCAATTTCTCTCAATGCCTCCCTTAGTTGCGCCACTAGATCATGAGATACGTCTTCGTTCAAGGTAAGGAATCATGTCTCATTCTTCCTATCGTCGACAACACACTCGATCGAATTTTCTGTTAACTTGTGATTTTAAAAGTATGTCCTCGTCCAAAGTGTTGTCTGGCTGGCAGACCTTGTTGTCCTTGCCCCTTGTCCTCTAACTGCGACCGACCGTTATAAAGATAAAACCATCTGTATAAATTATGCACTTTTTATAATAAAAAAATTATTATTTGCAAAAAACATTTCATGCCTTAAAAAACGTATTTATTTAACAGGTGACAACCAGCGTCTTGCTGGTGGCAGTGTTTTCTTACGTCAGAGTCGTCGTCGCAACTGTACTGTCTGACATCGGAGGAGAAAAGATGCTACTCTACTGTGGTATCGGCACTCAAGCTGGTGCTCTAATCGGTGCAGTTATAGCCTTTGTACTGGTCAACGTATATCGGATATTCGATAGTGAATGATTATGGTTAAAGTACGGGTTTTACTAGGACTGGGTCCGTAAGATGCAAGCAGACTGAAAATGAAGAGATGGCCGGGGGCACGGAGATTTCTAAAAACCAATCTCAAGCTTGTAAATTATTACAGTTAATTAAAAGCAAATACTCTTACGGTCACTGTCATTACTACAATTTGCTTTCATTATGGCATAATTAATTTTCCAAAATAACTCTTTTTAAAGGCCTTGACTTTGAATCGGTCACTTTCGCGAATTCTGACAAAGACACTTTAAATGTTCGCTCATTTTGCCAAGTTTTATTTGGAAACTGCATCGTGGTATAAATTACCAAACTTTTTGTGTGAAATGATGGTTTCATTTTTAGCACTAATTAATTTATTAACAAACATAAATTGCTTTCTCGTGTCGAATTGATTAGGGACAAATAATTTTTTACCTCATTGCCGTACGTTTTTAGATTTTTAAAATTTATTTTAAGACTTTTAGGCAGTTGTTACATAAAATTACATTTTTGAAATGTTGTTTTTCGGCAAAAACTTATTTTAATAGCCGATGCAAAAAGAATTTTTTTAATTACAATACCTTGTCTACTCTTGCGGATCTAAGCATTATCTATTGTATAATAGTACAAAATTGCTGACATCTTCGGAACACAGGCATGTGAAACTTGCATAGAAGAAATTCCTTGCTAGTTACTTGCATTTAACGCTTGCATGGAGATTGCACAAAGTTTATTAACTAACTAATACGTTTAAATTTTTAAAAATTTAGTTTAATCAAAATTTGTACTCAAAGTGAAAATATCTTAATTAAAACATTTTCATAATTATTCGATTTAAAAAACTTCATTATAAAGTTATAAAAAAGTTAACGTCTAAAAATTATTGTAATCTTTCTATAATATTTCAATATGTGCAATAAAAAGTAGGAACCAAGTTATACAATTTTTCAAATATATTGTGGAAATGAAAGACGCAAATCGCCTCTGAACTAATTTAGTTATTTATAATCATATAATTTATAAAGCAAAGAAGTATCGAACAAAAAACTAATAAGTGCAGAATTCATTCAACTGTACAAGTTTTTGAAAAATTGAAAAAGGTAATCAAATTGAAATAAAATTTGCTGATGCATCAGGGAAAACGCATCGCAAAGCCTCAAAATAAGATTTTTCTCCTGAAAAAATTGCTCATCACCTGATCACCAAAATGTCAACATAGAGATATTTTAAAATAATAAGACATTAAAATATTAACGTCGTGAGAAGGTTCAGACCGAGGGGTTGACCGCTCAAAAAAATTTTCGTACACCCTTGGAATTTACGCAAAAATTCCAAAAAAATGCCAAAAAATTTCAAGTAACGCAAAAAATCTAAAAAACGCAAAAATTCCAAAAAAACGCAAATCTCCAAAAAATTCCAAAACACGTAAACATTCCAAAAAATTCCGAAAAAATCAAAAAAACGCAAAAATTCCAAACAAAATTTAAAAATGCAAAATTTCTAAAATAAGCAAAAATTCAAGAATAGTTCCTATGGAATTTTTTTGGAATTTCTGCTTCGTACACCCATCTGGAGAGTGGTCAACCCCTTGGTTTAGACCATAAAAATGGGAGACTGTATGGACGTATGGCAAAGACATGACTAAAAGGAATATTTTTGAGGACTTCACTTTTGGAAACGTTTGTTTGAATATTTGTGTTACTGTTATCAACTTGCTGCATTTCTTCGAAAGTAATCTGTTATTGTTACTTTTTATTTAAATATAATTTATTACATTTTTTTCTATTTTGCAAAAAATAATCAACAAATAAATACAACGTCCAGCAACTCAGTAATCAATTTTTTTCTATAAAATGAAAAAAACTTGCTAGTAGAAGTAAATTGAATTATAACTTTCTATATCAAATTCTAACTTATTAAAGAAATAATCGTTTGACTGATATCTATTTTATAAAATCAATCATTTTCAACGTCAAATGATGTTCAGGGGAATAAGGCTTTCTCAGTTCGACCGAGTGACAATTTCAAAAATCTTATTTTTCTGACTGCATCTTTAAGATAGATATTTACCCCGTCTGTTTTATCAGTTTGTTTATTTGTACTAGGGTTGTTACAGTTACTGAATCTAAAACTGAAACATTCAGTTAACTGAATCTTTTTAGATTCAGTAACTTCAACTGAAACTGAAACTGAATCATTTTTAAAAACTGTAACTGAAACTAATCTATTGAGAAAACTGAATATAACTGAATCTTTCAGAATGAATATTTTTTATCATTTTTTATATTATTTTTATGTTTGCGGTTAAATGTTTTGATTCTATGGCACGGACGATAACTTCGGTCGAAGTTAGAACAGTTCTTTCTTTCTTTTTCGTGTTAGTGTTCTTTGCTTGCGTTGTTTTTCGAAGATTTTCAAGTTTTTAGAATTACCAAAATGGAAGATACTTGTGTTAGTAATAACATTGTCATCGACAAATCTACCGCGAAAGAAGTATTGTTTATTCAACAAAATCAGTCGGAATCTGCTTTAGGACCTCCAACGAAAAAAGCTAGATTCAACAAAACAAGACCTATACTAACACGGTACATAAAAAGTTTACAGGAGTTGGAGCAGATAGTAAGTGCAATATTTGTTCTGTAATTTTAAAGGGTAAGATTGTGACAAATTTAGAGTCTCACTTGAGGAAGCATGAAATAGAATACTCAGAGTATTTAGAGGAAAAGGAAGCTATGAAATCAAAAACACAAAGTAAGTCTATTAAACGATCCTTTTCATATTTGAAAAACCAGGCAACAATTGAAAACTGTTTTGTTGTTAAAGAACGCAAAAATGACATTAAAAAAGGCTCCAATGCCTATAATAAGGCTGCCCATGCTATAGCCTCAGCATTTGCTGCAAACAGTTTGCCATTTCTTTTGATCGAAGAACCTTCTATTAAAAATATGTTTGCAGTTGTGTCGGAAGGTCGTTTACTAAACTTGCCGAACCGATACGATATATCCACAAAAGTGTCCGAATTATTAAAAGAATTAAAACGATCTGTTGAATTATCATTAAATTCAGCTAAGTATGTGTCAATCACAACAGATGGTCTCGGTCATGTTATTCATCAGCAAGGATGGAAATAACTTGCCATTATTTTGATCGAAACATCAATAAAATAAAAAGAGCTTTTCTGACTTGTTGAACAATTACGCAACCCATTACAGGCTTTGCTCTTAGAAGATGCCGGCATAATTTGGGTGACGACAAGCTGAAGTCTTTTATAAATTCAAGAAGGAATTTTTAAGCTAAATAAATTTTTTAAACATGTCTGTGTTGCAGTGTTTTTTATAGTAAATTTTTTCTTGATAGTTTACCTAAAAAAATTGAAAAAAAAAACTGAATCTAACTGTAACTGAAACTGAAACTGAATCTTTAAAGATTCAGTTTACTGAAACTGAAACTGAATCTTTGTAAAGTTTCAATTACTTAAACTGAAACTGAAACTGAATCTTTTTTCAAAACTGTAACAACCCTAATTTGTACCCATAAAAAAATTAAAAAATCATCATCTGGCTGAGATCATAAAAGTTTTTCATCTTGCTGCTCAACAATGAGAAATTTCCATATAACAAATAGCCAGCATAAACTTTCTAAGTACTCCACTGCGACCTCAATCTTCAGTTCTCGCTCTTTTTTGTTTAATAAACCTGTCGCAAACCGTAGCTTATAAAACTAAGTTACGTGAGTTGTCGTGCCAAGTATGTCCATATTCCTGGTAAACATTAACAGTACTCTCACTAGCGGATCGAGGGAGGGGGCCAATCCTTACATTTTGCCAACAGACTGGCCCCCTCCCCTCGTCGGAACCGTATTGAAAAAATTAAAAAGCTTATGATAAAGTGAACCAGGACACACTTTAAAAAAGAAATGTTTCTAAAAAACTTTCATGCGTAAGTAAATTTTTAAAAAGCTAAATAATCACACATTTCTCTTGAGGTTATATCCAAAGTCTCCTATAAACTGGACACGAAATATCAAAAATAAAATCAAATGTAACAACGGCTTGTGAAATTCAAAAGATATATAAGGCGTATTAGTCTTATCTGCAAGTTGCCAACACTGTAAAGTGGCCGCTGGTCTGTTCAGTAAGTGGCACTCAAAAATGAATGTACTTTAACTTTTTTAACTTTTTATTTAAATAATGTCAAGCAGAAACGTCATTTCAGCAAAAACTCGGAGGGACAACATGTTGAATGGGTCCACATGTTCAATTTCTTATCATAATGTTAAACTTTTTATTTCAAAAAGGCTAGTGGCCGGGGGGAGGGAGTTACTTTTTCAAAAAATATTTTAAAAACTTTTACACTTTTCTTATAAAAAAAGCTAATGACAGGTGGGGCAGTCGGAGGTGAGCCCAAAGACCCCATACAATTTTTGGAAAAAAGAAGAAACCGGAGCGACAATATGAGACAAATGGCGAAGAGAGAAAAAAATAAAAAGCTTGCTCCCCCCTGCAAAAATTCCTGCGGACACCCATGCCCCTACCCCCTTAAAACAAACATCTTTACGGCTCTGAGAGCGTTACTAACGTTGTGTGTGTTGCCTCAAACTTCTCCCCAGCCTCAAAGTTGGCTGGATCCGCCAGTTAGTACTTTCCTAAAAAAGTCAAATGCCGCTATCAAACAAGTGTTGCACGGCTTTGATCAAAAGGCTGTCAAGTGATTGGTCTTTAAAACAATTTGTTTAATAACATACTCGTTCATGAGAATTAAAATAGGCATGTAGCAGTCTGCTTGTTTATTGGTTAAATCTGCATCACAGGTTCTATTTTCAACAGGCTGCTTTCTTGACTGTGAAAAATTTAAGACAGAACGGTTGCGGTTGTCAACTTTATTTTTATTGTTAAAATGATTTTATTTAAATTGGCGTAACACATGTTTTGGCATGTAGAAATAAAGAATTAATAGAGCATACTATGACATTTGGTAAAGTTTGGTTTTATTCGGCGAAACAACTTTTGATAACAGACCATTTTTGTAATGGAAAAAGGAAGTTCATCGGCAATCAGCATCCCTCTTTTTGTTATTATATGTCTCTTTGCCATGTCGAGTTTGGTGGCAGGCATGGGTTTGTGGGTTGAGATGCCGCTAATGGTCGCAGTGTTACCTGAAGGATGGAATCTGCCTTCGTATCTAAATATTATTGTTCAGATATCTAACGTAGGACCTCTCATCTTCATTCTGATAAAAAAGCTGAGACCAACCTGGTTTAAGGAATGGATTGCCATTTGTGCGATCATCAGTATCGGTATCGCTGCTTGTGTCTTTCTAGTTTTTTTCTGGTCTGAAACTTCTTATATAGGTAGCGTTGAACACAGTACAGCTCTGTTTATTTTGACATTTTTTCTGGCTTTGGTCGACTGCAGTTCCTCCGTGGTCTACTTGCCCTACATGGCTCAATATAATTCTCCCACATACTTGACGGCCTTTTACGTCGGCGGAGGTCTTAGTGGTCTAGTTCCTGCGATTGTGGGTCTCATACAAGGAGTTGAAACCCAACATGACCAGCAAGGCGGCGGAGGAAACCAAACGTCGTTTAACGAAACTCAAAAATCGGGTCCAGTTCCAAGATTCTCTGTGAGTGTTTTCTATGCAATACTTGCTGGACTGCTCTGCATTTCGATGCTGTCTTTTTTACTTCTCCACTTCTACCCACGCCTAAAATCTTTTAGAAACTCTACGACTGTTAGTGAAAGACAAACACACGGGAACGACAAAGATGAAGGAAACATTTTTTATATCGACGATCATCCAGATGCAAATTTCTCTGGTAGACTTCAACAAAAAAACTTCAACCTAGTAGAACAGAAGCAAGACCTTCGAAAGAAACGCTTATTTTTAGAAACAGTATTACTTTTATTTATCATCGTTTGGATGAACGTAATTATCAACGGTTTTATGCCTTCAGTTCAATCATTCTCATGTCTACCGTATGGTTATTTGGCTTATAGTCTTGCCATAAAACTTTCGATACTGTCAAACCCTTTGGCTTGCATGATAACATTGGTTGTTATTGTCAAGCGACTGTCCATTATACTAGCTCTCACGTTTTTTGGATCTCTTTGTACTGCCTACCAGCTTTATTTAGCTGCTCTCAGCCCTTCTCCAATCCTCAAGGAGCAAACCATTGGCATCGTACTTGTAGTGAGTACTAGTTTTGTTTATTAAACTTTGAAATAAATTTATTATATTTGCAAAATTAAGAATAGATAAAAAACTTTTAACAAAAATTAATACAACACAAATTTCTTACTATTTTGCGTATATTCACGCAACAGCTCATGCAGGCCCGTCGTGACGGGATGGAAAAGTCCATAGCACAGCACTCGGTTTGATCGCGACAAATAATAAATAAAAATTTATTGTGTCGATTTGCACCCTCGCACCTATTCTCGATGTTCTGAATGAAATGAGCAAACACCTTCAGAAAGTAAAACTTGAAGATGATGATATCAGATGTTAAATTTGAAAAAGTCAATTGAGCAGCACAGAAGCTTAATGTTAGTAAAAATATTTTGACAAAACTGAATGAGCCTCCTAGGCGAAAAGTTCCGAATCAACTAAATGAAGGTACTGGGCAGCGGGTTCATCTTTCTGACCAGGACACGATTATAGTTAGCTTTTACTACGCTGCTTTGGATCAGCTGATTACCGAGCTAGATACTTGCTTTTTTGTGATTTTGCTTACCTGCAGGCAAATAACGTAAAATGTGTTGATGTGCAGAAGTGTGTTTGTCACCTGGCTGAGCTTTACCAGTTTTTTGACAATGACCGGGCAATTGTGTAGTGGCGATTGTCACTTCCAGCACTTGCTCAGTGTGCAAAAATAAAAAAAAGCTAATTTCTCTTATGCTTATTTAAAGATATGCTCAGATTTTCACGACCTGCGCATTCTCTACCGAATCGCTTTCAGTTTGCAGGTTCAGACGGCCAGCGTTGAAAGGGGCTTTTCCAAATTGGCTCTACTTAAAACCAAGCTGTGCTCAACTGTGACAATAGAGCGTTTGGAAGCACTGATGATCACTGTTTTTAAAAAAGACCTCCTGCTGCAACTATTCACGGTAGACCTAGTTGCAAAATTTGTTGCTGGTTACCACAGGATAAACGTCGGTTAAAGAAGTACACTTTGAAAACTTTTTCGCTAAGCACAGTTAACATTAGTCACAAATTTGTAAGCCGCTCGCTTTTGAACATTTCTGCATTTAAATTTTTCTATTATTATTATTAAATCTTTCTTTTAAATTTACTTGATATATATGTAAAACAAGTAAACCGTAAAAACCAGTTTTTTTAGCCAATCCCTTATATTTTTTTATTCAATGGCTTTTTTTTTTTGCAAAACATTTTCCTTCAAAATGACATTTTTGGGAATTATATATGTAAATTATTTATTTAATTGTATTTGACTTGTTTTTTAACATACACAATTATTATTTTTAATTAAAAAATTTTTTCAACAATTTTTTAAACTTTAATAAAATGCATTGTCATGAGGAGCAAGCCTATATTTCAAATTTCAGCTCGATTGGATGACGGGAAATTAGTAAATTTTCACTTTCAAGGTTTGCAAACGTTCAAGCAAGTAACCAAGCAAGGAAAAAAGACCGGTGGTAAAGGAATTTAAAAAAATGTTCTGTAAACACAAGCATTTATCTATCAGGTGTCGACCAGCGTCTTACTCATGGTAGCGTTCTCTTACGTCAGAGTCGTTATTGCAGCAATACTGTCTGACATCGGAGGACAAAAATTGCTACTCTACTGTGGTATTGCTCAACAAATTGGTACACTCATTGGTGCCGTGCTGGCTTTTGTACTGGTCGACGTATATCGGATATTCGATAGTAAATGATTTTGTCAAATTTGCAGTTCTCACTCTGGTTGGATCTAGCGATTTCAAGAAACAAATCTGAAGCTTTTGAAGTATAAACATTATATGAATATATAATAAAGTCTTACACTCATTCTTATTACAACAATTAGATTTTATTAATACATAATCGAATTTCAAAATAAAATTTATAACAAGTAAAGGAAAAACGAGTTTTTTAACACGAACTTTAATTTCAAATACACTCTATTTGTGCAGTTTTGTTGGAAATAAAATTTCAAACAACGAGTCATTCTATTTTTTCATCATTTTATTAAATATTTAATAATTTAGAAGCAACATTTCAAGCAGTGAGTTATTTTACTTTTTGATCATGTTATTAGTTAACTGAAAAAACCAAAATAGCCGAGATCAGTATACAAAACAAAAAAGTTAAGAAATAGTTGGAAAAAGTTCATCTACTTTTTTAGTTTAGTAATATTTTTTAATTAGTTGGAACTCAAAGTTTAACTAAATTTGTTTAGTTAAAAGTTAGTAAAAGTTTAACTAAAATAAAATAGTTTGTGCCCATCTCTGATCGCAATAAATACAACAACTAAAATCAATGAACATATAGTTCCGCCAGCGAAAAAGCC
Organism: Erpobdella octoculata; assembly: GCA_963978895.1. Classification (NCBI taxonomy): domain Eukaryota; kingdom Metazoa; phylum Annelida; class Clitellata; order Hirudinida; family Erpobdellidae; genus Erpobdella; species Erpobdella octoculata. Next base: position 35,223,118 of record OZ022240.1, read on the forward strand.
TCAAAACGTTTTGCCAAATTCGAAAGATGCTGAAAAAAATTTATAGGACAAACATATCGATATTGATGATGAAAAGAACAAGTATCTTAATATAATGGTTGACAGCTACAAACTAAGCACATTACAATGGTTGATCGCACTTTATTTGCTCTTTCAATATATCAGAACAGAAACGGGCGAGCTTTCAGTGCTGCAAGTTAAACTTTGATCAACCTGTGTACCAGCTTGGATGGAGAGCATGTCGACAAACTGTTGCTGATCAGATCTCAATATAACATACGTACTTGCACATAGCTGCAAGTACGTGTGTGAACGAATCATTTTCATTTAATTTCAGTTTGATATTTTTAGTATGGTGTGAGTCAGCAGACTTCTAGGCCACAAACAAGTGCGTCTTGAGAGCATTTCTAAACAATTCGGTTGTAGATGCGGCTGTGACCTTTGGTGGAAGACTATTCCAGATCGTTGGACTGGCAACCGTAAAACTTAGGGCGCCATTTATATTCAAAAATCGTTCTATCCCGTTTAAAATATAGCAGATGGTTAGTTTGAGTAAAAGGCGCCCCACGTTTTAAGTTTTAAAAATGTATGGCTTGTTTGTTATACGAATGTCCACAATTAATGCATGCCTTCCTAAAGACATTTCTCACACAGCCCGGAGAAAAATTATTTTCATCTTTTTAGTTCACAAAAACGTGGTATTTTAACAGTTTTTTTTAATATTTTATTTCTAAAATAGCTGATGAACCGGGAGAAGGATATTTGTAGGTATTTTCCCAAAAATGTTTTCAAAAACTTATACGCTTTTTCCGCCCAAAATAGCAGATGACCGAGGAGAGTAATCTGTAAGTACCTTTCCAAATAAAAAAAAACTTCGCAGATATCGTAACGATATCCACAATCGTATAAGGTATTTTTGGAGTGGTTTTTTTTTAAATTTATTGGAAGATAATGTAATAAAGTTTTTATAAGTGTCTTTTTATATTTAAAAATAATTTTCTTATTTCGTCAGGTCGACCGGCGGGAAACGACAAATATATCAATATTTTTACAAAAATTTATTTTTTTCAATTTTTTTATGATTTAAAAAGAAATCTTTATGATTTGACTCCGCCAAATGACGCCCCTATCTCCTTAAATATAGACTTTTTACGGCTCTCAGAGCGGTACTAACATTAACTTGCCCCCTTTCAAAAGTTGGCAGGATCCGCCAGTGAGTGCTCTCCTAAAAGAGGTCAAATGCTGCTATCAAACAAATGCTGCAAGAATTTGATTAAATATCTGTCAAGTGATTTGTCTTTAAAACAAATTGTTTGATAACATACTCGTTTATGAGACTGAGAATAGGCACATAGCAGTTTCCAACAGGCTACTTTCTTGACTGTGAAGTATTTAAGAATAGGTGGTTGCGGTTGTCAACTTTATTTTTATACTTAAAATTATTTTGTTTAAATTGACGTAACATTTTTTGGCATGTAGAAAGAAAAAATTAATAAAGCATACTATGACAGTTTGGTTTTAGGCGGCGAAACAAATTTTGTTAACAGACCATTTTTGTAATGGAAAACGGAAAATCGTCGGCAATCAGCATCCCTCTTTTTCTTATTATATGTCTCTTTGCCATGTCGAGTTGGGTGGCAGTCAACGGTTTGTGGGTTGAGATGCCGCTAATGGTCGGAGTGCTACCTGAAGGATGGAATCTGCCTTCGTATCTAAATATTATTGTTCAGATAGCTAACGTAGGACCTCTCATCTTCATTCTGATAAAAAAGCTGAGACCAACCTGGTTTAAGGAATGGATTGCAATTTGTGCGATCATTAGTATCGGTATTGCTGCTTGTATCTTTCTAGTTTTTTATTGGTCTGAAACTTCTTATATAGGTAGCGTTGAACACAGTACAGCTCTGTTTATTTTGACATTTTTTCTGGCTTTGGTCGACTGCAGTTCCTCCGTGGTCTACTTGCCCTACATGGCTCAATATAATTCTCCCACATACTTGACGGCCTTTTACGTCGGCGGAGGTCTTAGTGGTCTAGTTCCTGCGATTGTGGGTCTCATACAAGGAGTTGAAACCGAGCAAGGCGGCGGAGGAAACCAGACGTCATTTAACGAAACTCAAAAATTGGCTTCTGTTCCGAGATTCTCTGTGAGTGTTTTCTATGCAATACTTGCTGGACTGCTCTGCATTTCGATGCTGTCTTTTTTACTTCTCCAATTCCATCCACGCCTAAATTTTTTTAGAAACTCTATGACAGTTAGTGAAAGACAAAGACACGGGAACGACAAAGATGATGGAAACATTTTTTATATTGACGATCATCCAGATGCAAATTTCTCTGGTAGACTTCGACAAAAAAGCTTCAATCTAGTAGAACAGAAGGAAGACAGTCGAAAGAAACGCTTACTTTTAGAAACAGTATTACTTCTATTCATCGTCGTTTGGGTTAACGCAATTATCAACGGCGTTATGCCTTCAGTGCAATCATTTTCGTGTCTACCGTATGGTTTTCTAGCTTATAGTCTTGCCGTAAAACTTTCGATATTGTCAAACCCTTTGGCTTGTATGCTAACATTAGTTGTTAGTGTCAAGCGACTGTCCATTATACTAGCTCTCACGTTTTTTGGATCTCTTTGTACTGCCTACCAGCTCTATCTAGCTGCTCTCAGCCCTTATCCTATCCTCAAGGAGCAAACAATTGGCATCGTACTTGTAGTGAGTACCAGTTGTGCTTATTAAACTTTGAAATAAATTTATTATATTTGCAACATTAAAAATAAACAGAATATTTTTCACAAAAATTAATACGACACAAATTACTTATATTGTAATTTTACAGCGAATAATAAAGTCAACAGCAAAAATCTAAAAAGTAATAAGCATTAAAAACGCGCCTTTTAAATGCTCTTATAAATACAGCACTGCGTGTGATCACAGTATATATATAAACATAAACGCGTAAGGCACAACGATCGCTCGAGAAGAAAAGAAAGTGCCTTACGTTTTTATCATGGATCTCTTAATAAACATAGGAAGTCCATGCTTTTATGTTTAGAAACATACGCTAACTATACTGGGATCGCTCGCAGCTCCGTGAGGCCAGAAAATGTATTTTTCTATTTTTAGAGAAGTTTGTAAAATTGTTTCTATGTTCTCAACGGACATGTGAAATTAAGGAAAAACGTATATAAAAAGGTCTCATTCAAAAAGTCGAAAACCGTAAACGAGCACAATGAAAAAGTCAAATAATTTCAATATCGCATATCAAAAGAAAGCAAAAAATCAAATACTCTTAAATTTGTAGGGCGCTGAAAAGGTAAATAAATAAAACCAAAAAAATACGTATACAGGATTGCAAAGAAAAATAAAATATTATGAAAACCCAATTAAAATTAGATGCAAAAAAATTAGCAAAAGAAATTGAACCATTACGACAAAGGCTGTGATTGGTTTGCAACATTGAAAATGACTAAAAATGATGGGATTAGATGTTAAATTTGAAAAAAGCATCGAGCAGAACAAAAACGTAAAGTTTCGAAGCAATTAGATGAAGGTACTGGACATAGGGTTCATTGTTCTGGCCAGGATACAAATAAAGTAAGCTTTTACTACGCTACTTTGGATCAGCTGATTACCAAGTTAGAAACTCGTTTTCCCAAGGAGCTCTGTAATTTTGCTTACCTGCAGCCAAACAACGTAGAATGTGTTGATGCGGAGAAGTGTGTCCGTCGCCTGGCTGAGCGTTACCAGTTTGTCGACACAGACCGCGCAGTTGCGCAAAGGCGATTGTCACTTCCAGCATTTGCTCAGTGTGCAAGAAAAGAAAAAGAACCCATTTCTAAATTGGCTCTACTTAAAACCAAGCTGTACTCAACTATGACAGTAGTGCAATTGGAAGCACTGATGATCACTGTTTTTGAAAGAGACTTCCTGCTGCAACTCTTAACAGATGACCTAGTGGAAAAATTCGCCGTTGGTGGTGACCGCAATATGAACCTCGATTTGAAACAACTGAAAACTTTTTCGCTAAGCTCAGATAGCGTTAGCAACAAATTTATAAGCCGCTCGTAAAAGTTTCTGCATTAAGTTTTTTTTAATATTATTAATACTTTCTTTTAAATTCCCTTGATTATCTGTACGTGTGTACTGTGTATGTGTTTATAAACAAATTATTTATGTATAAATATCTGGATTTTTTAATTTTAACATTATTATACTGGCATTTGTCATATGCTTCAATAAATTTGGGGGCTCGCCGTGAGCTCCCCTTACTCTTATATCCTGGCTACGCCACTGTCAGTACCCTATAGATATCGATCATTAAAAAGCGATCGGTTGACAATCTATATGATAATTTGAACTTTATGGCTGTAATAATCTTTATTACTGAAGTCATACTTTATTATACAATTTATGACGGTTATAATCTCTAGTTTGGGATTTTATCATGAGTGCTCGAATTTTTCATTTGCGACCTTTTGATATGCGATAAATAAATAGGTAATTTGATTTTCTGATTTTGAGACTGTGATTTTCAAATTTTAAATAAGAATTTTTTATTGTCGACTATTTGTAGGATATCCTATGTGTACATAATATATTTACAAAAATAGAATTTTTAAACAAGTAAGTCGTAAAAGAACAGGTTTTTATTAGCAAATCCCTATATTTCAAATTTCAGCTCGACGAAAGTTAGTCAATTTTCACTTTCAAGGTTTGCAAACGTTCAAACAAGCAAGACCGGTGGTGAAGTTAATATAAATAATTTTTAAAAATATTCTGTGAATACACGCATTTATCTAACAGGTGACGACAAGCGTCCTCCTCGTGGCAGTGTTTTCTTACGTCAACGTCATTGTCGCAACGATACTGTCTGACATCGGAGGACAACAGTTGCTACTCTACTGTGGTATCGCTCAACAAACTGGTGCGCTTATTGGTGCCGTGGTGGCCTTTGTACTGGTCGACGTATATCGGATATTCGAAAGTGAATGATAGTTACAAATTTGCAGTTCTCACTCTGGTTGGATCTGGCAATTTCACGAAACAAATCTGAAGCTTATGAAGTATAATAAGTATATAAATATATAATAGAGTCTTACACTCACTCTTATTATAACAATTGGCTTTCATTAATACATCATCGAATTTTAAAAAACTTTTCTAAAAAAACTATTGTTTAGGGGCTCACTCAGGGGCTCCGAATTGTTGTTGACAGCTTTATAGAAGTGAGCCTCTACAATTATTCTGTCTCACATTTTTTCCTATGGGCGACATGAGGGTTGAAACTGGGAGGACATGGAATCTTGTTTTTTTTTTAATTTGATTGGAAACAGTACAGTCTCTCCCAATAAAAGTTCATAAAAAACATACCAAAAAAGTGTTGAAAAAAAATATTTGAAATATAAACTACATTTTGACAGTGATGGGCAACAAACTACTTTCAAGTAGTTAAACTTTTCTGTAGTTACATTTACTTTTTAGTAGTTAAACTATGTAGTTAACTACTTTTTGTCAGAGGTAGTTTAACTAAAGTAGTTAAATACTGTAAAGTAGTTAACTACTTTTAACTACTTTAAACTACTTTTTCTATAAACTTGTACACTAATACATTGCATTGCTGTATTAGGCCTCACATGATCACCATTAATTATGTTCACCATCTAATTTATTAAATAAAGCCATGAAAAATTGTTTTTTTAATTCATTAATGAAAAGACACATATTTTATAAGTTAAATATCCAGTCAATCAATCTACTTCAGACGGTGTCAAACATCGTCTTATTACCTGTAGATGATTATCTTTTGAGTACATGACGCAGGAAAACAAGCTTTTCAAACATACTGTCAGACACTTTGCACCGTCTTGGCGCTAATATTTGACCTGTACAACTGAACAGTCTCTCAACAGAAGCACTGCTTGTTAGACTTGTATTAAATTTGAGAAAAACTCTTGTTAGATGAGGATACATGAGCAGTGAGTTTGTTGTTGAGTCATTTGAAGCCAGATCTTTGCGTAAAATATTATTATTATTTAATTTTTTTAGACTTTAACTACTTTTAGGTAGTTAAACTAATTGTAGTTAACTACTCTAAAAAGTAGTTAAACTATTCTTTAACTACCGGTTGCTTTCGGGTAGTTAAACTTTTTGCCTTAACTACTCCCATGTAGTTAAACTAGTAGTTAACTACTAAAGTAGTTAAAAGTAGTTAACTACTGCCCATCACTGCATTTTGAACTACCGGCAGGGGCGGATACAGGGGGAGTCGAAAAATGAAGTCGTTTAGCCCATTACATGTTTTAAAAGCTTAGGCCTAACGATTTACCTAAAGTAGGTACATCTTTACAGTTGTCATAACGTTCCTTCAACTTGTACTTTTAAGTTTGTTTTATTTCTCTTCATTGATTTGAAATCACCTTACTTAGAGTACATCAACAAGGTCTTAGACAAAATTATTCTGTTTTATTTGTTTATGACGCCGATATTTAAATTGCACAGAATGAATAAATACAGATCTTAAGTTTACGGATATTTTGTTGTGAAATTTTTATAATCATTTAGTAGTATCATATAGGATATAATTATGTTCAGTAGTATTACTCAACTGCTATAGTTTGTAGGATTACACATCCATTTTTTCTGGTGAATCTGATTATGTCTTTATGACGGCCTATACCATGCGTTGTACAAAATGTTGGTCTAAAAAGGTCAATAAACCTAACTAACTATATTATTCTGCTAAAAACTGTTACAGAAATTTAGTTTTTAAATGACAAGTTAGTGACCAAAAGTATGTGCCAAAACATATAAATATAAAAAAAATATAAAAATTGTACCCACCCCGTTTTGGACCCCCTATTTTTGCTAATCCTATATCCACCCCTGCTACCGGTAATGCATGAATTGGCCACAAAATTTCAGAAAAATGTCGGAAGTCCAGAATTGACAATGAAGCCGAAGTGACCTCGCTGTGTACTGAGCTGACGAAGTCCTCTCAAAGTTGACTTGCTACCGCTGTCTCTCAAGATGAGAGTCTCATCCTAGCCTTCTGCCGAGAGCGGATAAAGTTGTTCATATGGATCAAGACCTTCAAACGGTCATAACCGAAATAGATACAATAACTAAAATCAATGATCATGTAGTAGTTCCGCCAGCGAAAAAGCCTCAAAACGTTTTGCCAGATTCAGAAGATGCTGAAAAAAAATTATACGACAAACATATCGATATTGTTGAAGAAAAAAAAAACAAATATTTTAATATGATGGTTGACGGCTACAAACTAAGCTCATTGTAATACATTTCCTAAACTAGCAATGGCTACTCGCACTTTATTTCCAATTTCAACAAATCAGAAGAGAAGCGGGCGAGCTTTCAGTGCTGCAAGTTACACTTTGATCAACCTGTGTACCAGCTTGGATCGAGAGCATGTCGACAAACTGTTGCTAATCAGATCTCAATATGACAAACACACATGCACATGGCTGCAAGTGCGAATGTGAATGAAATATAGCAATTATTATTGCAAATCCGATTGACGTTTTGAACTTTGTTAGCATTTTACTCAGTAATAAGATATTAAGTTATCAAACAGCACTTGGGGAAAAAATTTTTTGTATTTTTTTGGTTATTATTTGTAAGTGATGACTTAAACCGGGACTTTTTCAGTGTATTATGGTCAAGTTGAATAAATAATTAACTGGAAACGGGTATACCCGCGAGTAAAAAGTTCACGGGAACACTTTTTTAGCCACGGATCGGTTTTGGGTACAAGTAGAAAAATATAAACCTTGTTTTTCCCGCGCAGCCCTGCCATACCGCAAATAACTTGCGCAATTAAACGACCATTCAGTACAATACGGAGAGTGAAAACATGGATGCAATCAACTATGGGATATGTCAGGTTTTCTGGGTTATGTATGATGAGTGTCATCAGAGATGAAATTTCAAAGAATAAGAAGAAAAAATAATCTAAACAAAGTTGTGGTCAAATATCAACCATAAAAACTTCAATTTCTTTTCCAGCAACAAACTTGTCAGTGACTTATGACATTTACAACTTTAACTACCAATTAAAAAATCAAAGCCTTTGTTAAAGGACGATTTATTGACAATAATTCATATGATAAATGTAATAATAATAATTTATTAATTAATTTTAGAAATAAACACCTTCCTAGCTAACAAGTTTTTTTATTCTTCATTATGTTTTTATAACATTTTATAATATTATATTGATATAAAATAAGGGAAATTAATTGAAAACGACTGAAAATCAGAGTTATGTACCACGTTTCAAATAAATTGATTTTTAATCAAAACATTTGGTTTTTCATCTCGAATGGAAAGGCTATTCTCAAAATACTGTTTTATTTAGAAGCATTTATTTGGAAACATTCAGACAGTTAAGTAAAGCTGTATTTGAAATGTGTCTTTGCAAAAAAACGTATTTTACAACATTTTTAATAGGTCACTTAGTTGTCTGTTTGTTTGAGATTTTGTCTGTCCGCGAATTCCATACGATGGTGTTTAATGCCACCTAGCGAAAAAAAGTAAAAAGTTATAATATTTTAAATTCAACTAGCTAAGGTTTGCCACCTAGCGAAAAAACTATAAAAAACTCAAATTCTTACAAAATTTCACCCATCAAAAACAAAAAAGTAGAAATAAATTTTTACATTACATTTTTTTAAAAACAATGTTTTTCTTGCGCCCTAAAAAGTATAAAATAATATTCTTATGAGCCTGGCAGAATATCTGAATAACTTGATCACTTTATGGTAACATACTTTATAACAGTTAATAATTCATATACAATGAAAAACGTTGGGCGCATATAGGCTACAACATCAAAACTTTAGTATATAACAAATAGTTATAAAAAATAATGCGCCCGCAATGTTTTTCGTTGTATATGAATTAGAAACTGTTATAAAGTATGTTACCATAATGTGACCAAGTTATTCAGAAATTCTGCAAAGCTCATTGGAATATTATTTTATACTTTTTAGGGCGCAAAAAAACGTTGTTTTAAAAAAAATGTGTTTTTATGATGTAAAAATTATTTATTAGTCGATGAGCAAAAATTATTTATTAGTCGATGAGCAAAAATTATTTATTAGTCGATAAGCAAAAATTAATTTAAAAAACTGTAGTAGTTTTTTACTTGTTCCCTAATCAAACCTTTGAATTTATAAGCATTTTATCTTAAGTTTATTTACGAACATTATTTCTCAATTTTATTTTACTCTTGCGGACCTACTTGAATATAGGTATTAGGTACCTTCATAACATATTATTAATTTCTTCTTACTTATAATACCACACGCAAAAACAAACATTAAGTGCAAAAATAATTTAATCGTTTAATTTTTTTTTGCATTGAGAAAGAAAATTAAATCGAAACAAAATTTAATAATGTCATTTGCAGGCACTTCTCTGACATGCTCGCATGGACTGATGAGCGACACCAGAGCCAGCTGAAAAGCGAACGACATTGCTCTGCATCCAACTTGCTGTTAATGCATAAAACAATAAACGCAAACTGAAATTCATCTTTTTCCCAACATTTGTTTATAACTTTTTTCCATTGCTTGAGTTAAGTAACTTGCAATACTTACAACTGCACTCCATTATTATCATTCAACGTCGGTTGAGAAATGCTGTTTAAGGTTATAATTTAGCCTGTGGTATTGATAAATCATAGACATATTTATCCTCAGATAACTAATAGCCTCAGGGTTTTAAATAACTCAAAAGAACCCTACTTATGTCTTGTTGAATATCCGGAAGCAAATTATAATTTCTTGCAGGATCTGAAACAATCAGGCCAGGCCAGGCCAGGCAAATCATTAGCCTCGCATGTTCAAAGTGCTCATGTTCTGGCCTATTCCAGTTACCTACTTTCTTTTGTTACCTACATTTTACGTTATTATATGTCAAAGCTTGTGCTCCCCATAACGAGCAGTGACGTAATCTGAACCGGGGTTATTTAGGACCAAGGTTGGGACTTCCTAGCTGGGCAAAATAAATGAAATTATCGGCAATACGAAAACAAAAATAGAATCGAATGTAATAAAAATCGAATAGGAGAAAACGTTTAATGGCAACACACACAGTAAACACACACACACACACGAGAACACAGCGCCACGTGGAAGTTCTTCCAGATAAAGTGGAACTGTATTCGACTGCAGATGGTTCGATTCTCTCGGGGTGAGGGAGATGACAGATGAACATAAACATACCAAAGACATCAGTATGTCTTCGTCCGACTCTATCTGTGTATGTGTGTGTGTTTGTGCGTGTGTCTGTTAACCAGTTTACAAATAAGCGTCACTGCATGTTTTATTAAATAATTTATTTACGCATTACCTTATCTCTAATGAATCTTGTTTACATTCATGGGAATGAATATATCAATGAACGAAGGATACATTAGATGTAAGCGCTAACATCATATGTAATTGCATTAATGTGTCCATAACTTAGTTGAGTGTGTGTATGCCGTAGATGTATGTGTGTGATCTATACATGTTTGTGTGTGCGGCGAGAGCAGGTGCTGATGTGGGATTCGTGGCGAATGCCCTCAAGCCAGCAACATAATAGCAGGCTATCGTGGTCACTACTTTTTGGCATCTTGTGCGGTGTACACGTTTCATAGCGCCTGTACCAACCAGAGCCGTCTGATTTTACATGCCAACAATATTTACAACCTTCGTGCTAATGCAAGATTTAAGTTTTTAAAAGTCAGAGACGCCAGAACGTTGATCTAACAGCAAATATAAACAAATCAGAGCTGAAAGCGGGTCGGGTCAGGAGTTCATAAACCTTTGGTCAAGTCGAATTGCACAATTGCAGTCAAGGTCGTGTTTAACCTAATTTTGTCGGTCAGGTCAACAAAAGACTCCGATTTGAATATATAAATAGACAGCATTTAAGTACTGAAGTTACACCAATCAATTGATATACTTTATATAACTTTGACCCGATGACGATGCGCGATCAATTATGAAACGGCCTGCAAACATAAACAATCACAGCCACGCTTCTCTTACGCACTCATACGCAAAACGCACATCGCACATCGGAAAAAACGCGCTGCATGACTCAACGCGGAATGGGCTCGCAACAACCGAACCGAAGGTACGCACGAAAATAACGGCGAGTACCCGCGTGGATGCAACCGGACGCAACGAGACGCACGCAGGCAGATACGTGCACATTATAATGCCCCCACGCAAGCCAAAGAACGACCGGCCTGGCAGTTCTGGTGCTCAGTACCGTTGGCCCACTTTCTGCTTTCTTGCCATTGTTAATAGGGCCTGCGTGACCATTGTTCCAATTTCTGGTGGTTGAATTTCTCCTCGCATGAATCTATCTTGTACTCTCTATTTTTTTGCACATTTTCCTTTTTCGCCTTCCGGTATTTTATTTTCATTTTCCGTTAGCAAGAAGTGTCGATGGCTGCTGTGCGCTTTAGATAATAATCATAGGAGCGTGTTTTGATTATTTCGTGATTCATCTTATCTCGCCATACTATCTGATAGCGCTCCGTTTCACGCTTTTACTTTTTGTTTTGAGTATCGTGTTAGCACGTCGTCTGTTCGGTATAATATAATCTGTCTATTACGACTCGTGATCACATTTCATCGATAGACAAGGTTCACTTCATAGAAATATCACCGGGCACGATCACAAGCCCCTTTGTCCCCGGTTGATGACTGATAACCTACTGTCAAACAAGGTCCTAATGACGACTGTCGAGCCACATAAAAATCGATACTTGTGAACTTCTCTGTTAACATTAGTCATCTGGAGCAAAGCTTTCCTTTGTCTTCTTTCGGCAGTCCCTATTCGTTAATAAAAAATAATAAAATATGTCTTTTAGTGGAAACCGTTAAAAGTATGAATGCCGGCGCAGCTACCAAGGCGTCAGCCGCTGCTGCTGCTGAAGCCGATCGAAGTGGTCGCCGTGATGATGATAGTACTGGAAAGAGGTTGATGCAAGGAAGCCTAGTTTTCACAACACACAACACAGGGGAAAAGATGAGCTTGATAGGTGGCCAGGCTGAGCAGGATCGTGTTCGTGAGCACGTACGTGTGAGTGTGCATTCATGTATGTCTGTGTGCGTGCGTGTGCGTGTTAAGACATATTACTATAGTAGAAACAAAGAACAAAGGTTTCTGGGTTGAAAGGGAGAGAGAAATAGAGAGAGAGAGCGAGTGCTGGAGAGGGTCGGCGTGTGTAGTGCATGCGGCTAGGCAAGCGCCGGGTTATTGTTCCACAAAATGGTTGTTGTTGCGGTTGTCTTGTTTACGTTTTAGATTTCTTAGGTCGAAAAAAGACCGAGACGGTCTTTTTTATGAATCGTCTATTTGGAATTCTTTTAAAATATAAAAATCGATAATCGATCGCCTGTTCTGGCTTCGAATATTTTCCGGTCTTATATGCGAATAGTCAATAGTCAATAATAGTCATATCTCATATCATAATTAGTTATTTTTTTTAAGCTCGCAACTAATTTTTTATATTTATGCTTCGAAGAAAGGCTAACAGAGAATTAGTCACTAATCACTAATGATATTTTATATACTCACTGATATACTTGGTAGTAAAATATATTTTGAGAGCTGTGAAAATAATGAAATTTTGAATGATGCCAAATGGTTCCATGGATCTAGTCTGCCTGCAAGAAGGTTTCTCGTCTTTGATTAAGAATGCAGATCCCCAGCACTTGGGAGCGTTTTTTGTGTGGCTGGATCTCAAAGTTGCTCAGTTCAAAATTAGTGGAAAATATTCGCCTGGTAAGATAAAAAAAAATAACAAGCTTGGCTTATTTTATTTGCTACAATTTTAGTTTAAATAATATTGTTTAATTTAATTTCACTTTAGACAAAAATAAAGCACCACTGGAAAAAGTCACTAAGAACTTGTTCGACAGTGAAAATAATACCCCAGCAACCAGTAACGGTTCAAGTTTTCAAAATGCCTCAAATTCGGAAATTCAAAACTTTAGCACAGCGTATCTCACCACGCCCACCAGAGATAACAGGTCATATTTTGATCACCTGAAAAAGCCAATCTCTTTTTCCGAGTCCAAGCTGAGTCTCTATCAGCTGAACTGGGAGGCCTTTGATCCAAGAGCAGGTTTTCGAAACAATCTAGACATATTCTCTGGATTCCAAAGAGCGCTCTTTCCTCACCTTCTCCATGAAGCACCAAGCGAACCGTTGGACTTTTCCAAATCAGACAAGAAACCCCATTTGACTGCCTTCAATGCTGGTACCAGTAGTGCTGCTACAGAATCGGTCCAAAGCTCCGGCGTGAAGCCAAGCACTAAAGAAGGTGTGAGGTCTCTTTTAAGAGAAGTCCTCAGCAGACCTCGCGAAATTCCAGTATGCAGCACCCCGATCAAGACTTCACCGTCCATAAAAGAAGAAAAAATTTTTCCACCGGCTGACGTCGTCGTGGTCATGCCGGAAGAACCGCCGCCAACTGAGAGCCACGAGGAAGAGAAGCACATATGCACGTACTGCTCAAAAACGTTTAATTACAAGTCCAGTTACAGACGCCACATGAAAATCCACCAGGTTTGTTTCTCGGAGTTTTGATCGATATTAAAGCTAAAAATCAACATTTTTATAGGATTGCTTTTTATTTCTAGTTGACTTTGAATCTTGGGATCTTGGGATTCTTTATTACCATTTAATCGTATGCACTGACACATGTGAACCAGAATAAAAGTCTATTTATATGCTCACATTTCTTTAAAACAGATAATTAAAATGGAACTCTATATTGAATTACTTAGTTTTGTTCCACAGCTGCTGGCCTAATATTATATTACGGTATTGACAAGCATCAGATAATAATTATAGGTGGCCATGTATATGTACTATACAGAGTACTACTCATCTTTCAGCATTCAATATATCGAATTGCGAATGTTGATTTATCATTACAACTCGAGCCGTCTAATTTTTTTTTCCTCAGGGAATATTCAGTCACGTTTGTTACGTTTGCAACCGAAAGTTCACGCGCAAGGAGCACTTCGTCAGGCACAAGTGCAACAGACGGCCGAACAAGCCGAACAGGAAGTCCGGCATCCTCGACATCAGCATGAACTCCGAGCCGGATTCGTCGAGTCTCGTCAGGATGGACGAAGACTCTCCGCTGAAGATCTACCCGTCGGCGAACCTCAGGGCCTCGCCCGTCGGGCCGGGCAGAGCCGACTCCTCCGTGGGTTGCGGCCCGACCACCACGGCAGCGGAAGACAACGGCGACACGGGTTCTCGTAATTTCATCGCCGAATTGAAGACGGAAGAGCACCTGACTTTCGGCAACAAAGCGACGAACTCGCCCCACGATAGCCACGACGACGACTTCAACAAAAATAATCTCGAGTCGAGAAGAAAATCCTCGACCCCCAGGAAGTTCGTGCCGAAGTTCTCCGCAAAGGAGGGGGGCGCGTCGGACTGCGAGGAGAAAACTCGGTCGACCGTGATGAAGCAGGAAAACGATTCGGTACCTGCGAAGTTTGCTGGTCGTTTGCCTCTCTGTTATAATCCTCTTATGTTGATTTGATAACCAGAGTTGTTAGATTGTCCTGTTTTTTTATATGTAAAGTTATTATCGTGATCATTGGTCTTGAATTGAAGAGATTGTGTTATCAACATTCTTATGAAAATTACAGTTTTTGATTCTAGTCGATCAAAAGTTGCTAATTTAAATATTACTATTATGCAGCAGTTATGTTACTCAATTTTGAGTTGTGTTTTACACACTGGTTTAGTTTTCTGTTGCTGGAGCTGAATTATTCATGTTAAAATATCTCTTACAGATGAAAGCCCAGCTAGGCAACACAGCCTTCCTGCTGCCAGCACTGCAGCAGAGCTTGGACATCGTAGGGAGCAACCACCACCCAATGGCCCTCTTCTCCCCCGTCAAAGCGAGGGGAGAGCAGCACCTGGACCTGCAGACTGGCAGCTACGTGGTGAGCACCAGTCGCACGGCGGACAGGGACGAGACGCTGGCCATCAAGATCAAGAAGCAGGCCAAGTATCTCAAGCTGAAAAACGAAGCCAAGATGGTGGATGGCACGCTGCGCTTCGAATGCCCTCAGTGCAGCAAAGTTTTCTACAGGAGCTCAAACTTCTCCAGGCACATGCGAATTCACAGGGGGGTCTTCAGCTACGTCTGCCAGGCCTGCAGGCGGGGCTTCTTCAGGAAGGAGCACTTCCAGAAACACAAGGTATTCATAATTTTAAACAAATGATTTACAGAAGTTTGGTCATTTTAGATTTGCGTATTAGGTATACAACTTTGCTCCCGCTGTTTTTCCTATAGATGGCGTTAGCTATAAGTATTTGTCGAAATAAATACATCGTAGACCGCTTGCAATACTTTTGAGTATGATAGCACCAGTAGTTTTTTCCCAATACACATGAGCATGTTACAATGCAGCTTTGAATTTTGGGGAAAAAACGGCAGAAGCAAAGTTGCATACCTAATTTATTAGATATGGTGATAAGTTAATTTATTTGGTAAATTCAAAACTTTATTGTACTAAGGTTCATTTAGCCAAATAGCATCCAGGTACGATTTGAATCTAGGCAGAAGTTTTCCTCTTAATTAGTGTATTATAAATGCTGTTATCTCAGATTTTTGGGTTGTGTTACTATATACTAAAAAAGAACCCCAATAAATTACAAAGCTAAACTGATTTCCTCCTTTTAACAGTGCCACAGGCGTGGGCAGGATGTCCGCTTGGGTACTACGAACAGTCCAAACCTCATGCCTTCCACCATTGACTCGCGAAACCTTCCTCAATTCGGTGGCATCAACAGGGACCACGAGCAGCAGGTACTGGACAATATCGTCAGGCCTTCGTACCTGCCTTGTCGTTCGACTGAAGACGTGTCGAATTTAGTTAGATGCATTCAGTGATTGTGTGTACAGAAAATGCTTTGGCTGGTGAATCAATCGCGTACCCTCGTTTTATGGCAGAGCTGTCACGCAGTACGATATTCCAATCTTATTGTGAAACTGTGTTTTTTTGTTTGTAAGTATTTGCATAATTTACTCTTTGAAGTCTTCAATGATCATTATAAACAGGCGAAGCTACTTTAAAAATAGCAACCTTAGTGAGATACATCAAACAATGGGATTAAATACTATTTAAATTGCCTTTTGATGTTTCTGAAATATTTCCTGCTGGTTGCTATTGATGCATATGATCTCCAATCCTATCCAAGTAACATTCCATTTTACTTTGATATCATCTACCTCAACTAATGTCGTCAGCCCAGTAGCCATGGGCACGGCATGGAACGAACTCGACCACCGTTCCTTCATAATATCATTACCAGCCTTGCTTTTCAGATTCTTCTTTTTTCTTGATTGAGTCTTTTGTATAAGTTATTTATTCACTGAGGCAGCATCAGTCTGTGTGTATCGCTGGCGACAGTGGAAAATGTGTTTTTTAAGGATGGATGATTATTTTTATCGGTTTTATTTTACTCTTTTTTTTTTGCATCAAAGGTTTTCAGCTATTTTGAACGTTATCGCCAAGGTCTCCGTTGCATATTCCGCAGCTAAACATCTACCTTTGCCCTTGTCATTTTTTTTGTAAAAAAAATGTACGTGTGTTTGCGTGTAGAGAGTTTTATAAACACATATGCATCAAGTCTTATTTGACGTGCGTGCCTTCATCGTTGAGTTTAGAAACAAAGAGCTTTTCAGTGTGCGGCACCGGGCTCGGTTCGTAAAGTTCATGTCTTCCTCTCCAGTTCTGCTGAGTTTGTCGCAACAAGTCCTTCTTTGACAGACTCTTCTAATGATTTATTTTTGCGCTTTATTTTATTGCCGTGGACGATTCGCGACCGTAGGTTGTTTTTAAATGTAAAGATTTGTACCGTATCGTGAGTTGTGGACTCTTCGTTGATGTCTTTAGAATGCTCATCGGACGAACGCAAGAATATTGTACTTGCAATATGAATTCATTTTAGATTTCTTTCCGAAATTCGTGTATTCCGATTCTTTTCTATAAAATTGTCGTGTGCCATTTCATGCTTCTATCTCACAATCATGTTACAGCTCATATTGTCTCGAAATTCCATGGCTGCATGATCTCACAGTTGCCAGTTGTTATGTACCTGTGTACAATCAGTGTTTTTGATTTATAATTTATTAAATATATTGATATTTTTTGCAGTTTTTTGTTTATATATTTTGTTTTCTGTTAGTGTTGTCTAGTGTTCATTGTTTTTTTTCTTTCATAAATATCTCGTTGATGTTGAGGCTTAGTTATTTAATTTGCTTAATAAATTTAAAAGTGAAGAATTTTAGCCACTCATTTTTTAAGGATTATTATAATTTAACAGTTGATAATGCAACACATGTCAACCATACTACTCATGACGAAATCGCAGTTGCGGATACATCATATCGCTTAATTAATGAAAACCTTTTGTTATTAGAAATAAGTTCATAGTGAAGGTATAGCGATAGACTATTGGAGGAAATCCCACATCGCGTTACTCCCTTGGGCAAAGAGTTCCCTCCTGGAGCTCAGGTCAACTCAACCTTTCATCTACTTGTGGTAGTCAAATTGGTACACCAGTTCCTCAACTTGGAAAAATAAAGTTTCCGATGCACCTGGGGGCGGCAGGTAAAACTGATCCTATATAATTTAAGTACTTCACCTACTATAGTGGACTCGTAACCCAGAGTAGGCTTAGCCTTACAACTATGAAAAATACGTTTCCACAACTCAAGGAAAATATTGTCGAGCTTAAAATGTCCACTTGATAGATACGGTGGTCAAAATAAAGCCCGGGGTCGAGGATCCTCACAAATCTAAAAAGATGAACAGTGTTATATTATATGTTTGTTCTTTCTGGGAATAAACCCATGGGCACTTTTTTTTCTCTGCACCTCTAGCCTTGATATGGTGTCATAATTGAAGAAGAGAAATAAATCCGCCATGATATTACCTTCGATTAGTTGGTTTGTTCACAACTTCAAAACATTTGAAAAAAAAAACTTTAAATAGACAAAATCACAGAAAAACCATCTTTTGGTTGTAAATTTTAGCAAAATATTGAACAACTAAAAACGTCAAGATAAATAAATAGGAAGTTCGCGGA
The DNA here is from genome assembly GCA_963978895.1 of Erpobdella octoculata. Taxonomy (NCBI): domain Eukaryota; kingdom Metazoa; phylum Annelida; class Clitellata; order Hirudinida; family Erpobdellidae; genus Erpobdella; species Erpobdella octoculata. The sequence continues at coordinate 35,241,267 of OZ022240.1, forward strand.
GCGGAAACTATCTCCTGGCGACGCGCTCAAGCGGATGTTGTGAGGACGTGTTCAAGTGAGCTTAATACTGTCTTAGGCGTTCGCCTTATAGAACTTCAAAAAACTACTTAAAAACTAGATAATTTGAAAAAATAAATAAATTTTTACAATCAATATACATTTTTTTTCCTACTTCGAAACAAGAACACCGCGACTTGAGATGATGAAGCGAAAAAGTGCGCCGTTTGTAGTCGGCAACGAGCAATTGAACAAAAACAAAAAACACGTATACAAACTGAAATACTAAAATGAAAGAAATATCGATTGAAGACAATTAAACAAGGTCTTTTCTCCTATCCTCACGAAGGCTGTACAAACCAGCGATTGAGATCCTTTTTTCTGAGCAACACCGCGTGTTGACTTCCACGGCCGACTTGACGCTAGAGCGACAGGCAGCATTTGAAGTCGATTTTCTGAGTTTTGAGCATTTCTCTAGTGGCTGTTGTGGCTGCGTTTGCTGAGGTTGAGGCGTTGGCTGGGATAAGGCGCTGTCGTTGGCCGTTTTCTGATGACCGAGTTCGTCTGATGATTCCTTGGTGTGACCGATCATGGAAGCTGTGACTTCTCCATCTGGATGATCAAGCGAAACAGCGACCGGTTTAAAATAAAAAAGCAGCTAACTGACTAGAATTATTCATTTAAATAATTTATAAATAAAAAGATGAATTAAAAAAAAAACATCATTCAGACTTGAAAGAAAATCTGTCTGAAAAGATAACATAGGAACATCCACCTAAGTGAGCTAAAGCAATAAATCTTCTCCAACTTAACACCTGACACTAAAACTGAATAGCCACATCAATCAACAGCTCACTATGGCAAAACGAACTGAGCTTAATGTTCCATCTCCCCAGTCGTTTCTTTCCAATTAAAAGGTTTTTTTATATGACAACATTTTAAGAAGACCAAATACAAGAAAATTGTTACATACCATGCTCGTGTTTCTTGCGCAGAGAAGCGCGGTTGCGCAGCGAGTTCAGCCTCCAGCTCAACCTTTCCGGCTTCGACGAAGACTCACCTCCACCGCTACCGATGCCGCTGCTGTAGTTGCTGCCGTGTCTAGACTGATGTTGTTGGTGCTGTTCTTGCTGCTGATTGTGCCGGTGGTTGTGGTGGTGGTGATCGCCAAGCGCCCCGGTGGTGCTGGTTGCACGTTTCCCGGCACCTCGTTTAGGCCTTAGTGCTTCAACGGGCAAGATCCTGCGGCGTTTTTTGGGCAGTTTGGCACGGGCTTTTGTGTGGGAATAAAACAGCGCAAAGTTGCTAACGATAACCGGTACAGGAAGGGCGATGGTGAGCACACCAGTGATGGCGCAAAGGGAGCCGACAAGCATTCCCATGTAAGTCTTCGGAAACATGTCACCGTAGCCGACAGTAGTCATCGTCACGATGGCCCACCACAAGCCTACGGGTATCGAGCGAAAATGGTTCTCGCTGTTCGGCTGACTCCGCTCGGCGTAGTAGATCAGCGAAGCGAAAACGACGACGCCGATAATGAGAAAGAAAATGAGAAGACTAAGCTCGTGAGCACTGGCTTTGAACGTGTGAATGAGTATCTTCAGGCCAGGCGAGTGACTAGTCAGCTTGAAGAGTCTCATGATGCGGACGATGTTGATGAAGTCGAGGAAGTCGTGCTGCAGCTGGAGTCGCATCGCCAGAAGGTCCAAATAGAAAGAGAGCGTGGCCAGTAGATCGATCAAATTGACTGGAAGTAAGAAGAAATCCAGCCGGTTGGGACTGACCACGAGACGGACGAGAAATTCGAAAGTAAACCAAGCGTTACAGACGCACTCTATCAAGAAGAACGCCTGATGTGGTGTATTGGCGGGAGGCCGCGATGATGACGATGGCGACGACGACGATGATGATGATGATGATGATGATGATGGTGAGGGTGATGATGATGATGGTGATGATGATAGTGACGATGGGGAAGAGGGTGCTGATTGTGGTGGAGACGTTGGAGGAAGCTTTGATGATAGCGTCAGTGGTGATGCCGATGGTGGTGGAAGAGTACTTTTTCGATTTCCCGATAATGATATATGCGGTGGCAGCGGTGGTTGGGCATGACGCTGAGACCTCACTCTAGACTCGAAAGGAGACAGTTTCTCATCGGAAAGTTTTTGCATCTGTGACATTGTTGTTGATGACGACGATGATTGGATTGGTGACGATGATGATGATGCCAGAGGTTCGGTCCCATCTCCTGTTCTTTCATCAGCTGTTTTCTTATGCTCATCACTTCTTTGACGAATTCTCTTCTTACCACTATCTGAACTCTGCCCTTCAGCATTAGCATGGTGTTTGTATTCTTTGGCGGCTCGAATAAAAATTAAAATTACGCTGCCTTTATTCTGAATTTTATGTTTTTTTCGTGCCATTTTGTTGATTTTTCTTAGCCGCTCCAGTGGCTGTACTGTTGAATTTTCTTTAATTTGAGCAGGGTCGCTTCTTCCACCATTATTCTCACGGTGCTCGACGGACAGTTCGGACAAATCGTCGACACCGACACTGGCTCCGTACGTTTTACAGTGTGGCGAGCAAGCAGTTAATAGCTCACCACTACTTCTTACTAAACTGCCGTCATTTAGAGTGTCGATTACTTTTCTGATGTGGCGTTTCGTCTTTGCATCGAGTGACCTACTTTGGCCACCCTGAACACCATCATTATCATCATCACCATCATTATCATCATCATCATCATGACGAGATCTGACATTCGTGTTAAGAGGCTTATCTTTGGCATTGGCAACCTTTTTGACTTGGCGGTCTTCTAAATCAACATCGCCATCGTTAAAATCATCGTCATCATCATCCCCGTAAGACATCCAATAATACTCTGTCAGATAATCATCTTTATTTTCATCTTTACGTCTGTCACCACCATCATCATCGTTCTCATAATCACCTTCGTCGTCGTCGTCATCACTGCCGAGATCCTTGCCATCACTCTGGGACTCCCTGCGGGCAAGCTCTCTGAAGCTGTGCACCTCAACACGTTTCGAAGGTAATTGAGCTGCGTGTAGAAGTCGAGTTTGTGACGTCTGTGATGGTGGTGACGATAACGATGATAGCGGTAATGATGATGACGACGACGACGATGATGACAACAATGATGACGATGATGGTAATGATGATAGAGATGATAATATAAATCGTGATCTTGGCCTCCGGTTTAGTTGCGTCAGGTTTGGCAGAGGCGATGGCGAAGGCGACAGCAGTTCCTCTGATGACGACGACGACGACGACGACGACGACGACATGGGTGGTGATGATGACGATGGCGAAGTGAAGAATTCCTCGCTAGGTTTGTCATCGGCAGCTTCAGCCTCGACGGGTACCCTCATGTAAGGGTGAGTCTTCAGGCAGAAGGTTGCTATGGAGACGAGAATGAAAAAGACCGACATAGTGGCTACGGCCTGGGAAAAACAAGAAGGAAAATGGCGATGATTTTAGATGACGACGACAATAGTGATGATAACGATGATGATGATAATGATGTTGATGATGATGATGATGATGCTGCTGCTGATGATGATGATGCTGATATTGATAGAATGTAATTTTTAACAAAGCCTTGGCATTGCGTGCATGCCCCGGCAATCGCAAAAGAAACTTTAATAATGGACAATAAATAAAATTTTAACGATGATGATAACGACGGCGATGAGGTTATTATAATAATGATGACGTTGTCTCCTCAAATTCATTAAGAGATGACGATGATGTTGGTGGTGGTGGTGATGATACTGGCTACGTCATCAATGACAACAAAGCTGGTTAGAATGATGATGATGATGATGATGATGATGATGATGATGATGATGATGATGATGATGATGATGATGATGGTGATGATGGTGGTGATGATGATGGTGATGATGGTGGTGATGATGTTGATGTTTTTGTTGGAGTGATAGTAGTGATTGTTCTAGCGGTAATGATGGCGACAATAATAAGCATGGTTTGTATGGATTTTGCCCAAAAGCTTCGGTGATGTATTTACATGTATACAGAAACGCTAAGAAAGGGGAAAAGAGAGCGAATGCCCACATCCCCAGAAACCCGGAGGCTCTTAGGGGCGGGTCCAGGCACTGGACAGAGTAATAACAAATGAAAGTTAATTTAAAAAATTAAAAACACGCTTTAAAACAGTTATAAAATTTCATAGCGACATCTTATTGTAAAAATATCACCCCGGTGAATAGTTAACAAAAGATGATGAAAGTTTTTATCGTCTTTATTATCAATATGCTTCCTTAGTTTATTTTTTAATAATTTTTGTTTCTTACATTTTCGTAATTTTATTTTTATTTAATTAATAATTTTTTAGTGGGCCAATTTTATAAAGACCTTCCGAACTTTAATACGTCCGCGGACATCCCATGGACATCCTGACAAGTGAAAGTTAATAAAAGCATGTACAAATAGTATTGCACGCAACAGCTAAGCAGCACATGGGGGTCATGAACCTTTATAGTTATATTTTAAAAAATGGCGATGAGACGAGATAAGATAAGTACAGAATGTTGAAGTGATGGAGGAGACTCATTAAAGAAGTCAGTGGTGGTCTATAGGGGGGGGGGGGGAGGGCAGAATGCTGCACTCACTCAAATGAAATAAAAACTTGCGTGAAGGCAAGAACAAGTAGATCGTAATTATTGATACAAACAAACACATATCAATACTTGCAAATATATCTCCATTGTTGTGTTGTTGTCATGTGAAGCTATGACAATGACCGAGACATAAAAGTCTGAAGTAGTATAACACCTTTACAGTCTATTTAATTATTTATACACAGCCAGTTCATCGTAATTTCATTTTAATAATTAAATTTTTGTATTACTATTAACAAATATGGTTGGACAGTTTGTTCTTAAATTTGTTCTGTTGGGGCCCGAAATTTCTGTATGCTGCCCTGTGCGTATTAAGTGTATATACAATAAGAAAACTTTTGACAATAACAGTGGGAATGCTGATGATGACGCAATTGGATTGATTTGTTCTATGTGCCGCTGCAAAACTAACTTCATAATATTTACTATTCTCAATCACCACCTTTACATCCTTAACCATCATTTCTACAAGCATATTATCGTGGTCATAAGCATTATCATTATCGCTTCAATTATTGTCATCATCATCATCATCACAACCACCGCCATCATCATCATCGTCGTCGTCATAAACATTATTATCATCGCTTCAATTATTGTCATCATCATTACCATCATCACCACCACCGCCATCATCATCAACGTCGTCGTCAACATCATCATCATCATCACCATCACCACCACCATCACCACCACCACCACCACCACAACCACAACTACAACCATCACAATCACCATCATCAGCATCACCATTACCATCACTATCATCATCGTCATCATCCTCAGCATCATCACTACCCTGACCACCAGCTGAAAATGACTGACATAATGCAATAACGAAACAACCCCAATTACATGGGTATAAGTTATGCATATACACTCAGAAAAGGTACACAAGTATACATTAACGATGAACATATGCTCGGTTGAGGTGGGTGGGTGGTGGCGTTCGACTACTACGCAGCAAGTTCAACTCGGTTTAATTGGCAATCTACTTTGGCAGCAAGCAGCGAGCTAGAACAACCTACAACCGTAATCAAGAAATATGAGAAGAGGTAGCCAGCGCCCGACGGGACTGAGAGACATTCTTGAGGCGCTAGGCGTGCTGTTCCGTCGTTGCTGGGCGTTCAGCCGGAGTCAAGATGGACCAGCTCGCCTACCTACTTACAGACGTGGGAAGATTTGCGTTTGGCTTGATATTTATTACGTCAGGTCTCTAAACCTGGTAATCAATCAATCGTTAACCTGCTAGTATGTTCTAGAAAAATGCAACCTAATAGGATTTCGTTAATCTGGATAATTTGTTACTTAGATATTTTGCATAACAAAACCAGCATTAACTCAACATTGTTATATTATCCCAACGCAATTCCGTCGGAATTTGTCAACAAACAAGCCCGAAGTTCGTTACAGTGATGTGGTGCACTTTTAATCAGTTCTCCAAGTTGAGGTTTCAAAACAAAAAATGTTTTAATGACTTTAAAAAAACAGTGATTGATAACATGAATACATCCTTCGATCGGAACTTTATCGTTACAAATCGATTTTTAATCCGAAAATAAGACTGAAAGAAATACTTTCAATCTAGCTTCATTTGTACACAACCAGTACCTACTGTACTGGTCTAACACTGCATACGAAACCACGCACACAAAGAGGTACACGCACACGTACAAACAAACAAACACAAGGAAGTGATCTAAGAAGGAATTGGTCATCCGCCTTTTTTATCGACCGGCAATTTGCATATTCTACGGATTCGGCGGAGAGTTGCTTTGTTTGTTTCTCTTTTTTTATCGTTTTCTGGGATTTTTCCCGAGCATAATTACAAGAAAATGTTTAAGGAGCTCCAGGAAATTAGCGCCATTGAATACTGATCATTATTTTCTGCTGGGAGTATTCACCTTATTTTATATGAATCTTTATAACTTCATACACTTTTGTCAATTTGTTTCTTCATAGGTTCTGAAACTGTGTTCCCCCAATGGCTGAAATTTAGAACCATAGCGCATGATTTCCCATGGATCTAAATGATAGCCGCCATAATATTTCGAGGAAGCTAAACAGTAGACAAAAAGCAAATAAAAATATTTTCTCTGAGTAAAAAGCAGAAGCCGAAACCCGATGGCAATTTGCTAATTCAATGATTAATTATTTGAAATGTATCTTTAATTATTACTGAAGGCAGTATGACTGACTGGAAACTCTGCAGTAATCTAATTTGAATTCAAAAAAAGATTTTCAACAGCTTTTTGAAGTTGTTCAAAGTAACGAAGTTTTTTTTTTAAAGTGAAGAAAACTCCCGCGAGACAAAAAGTGAAGAAGTATTTTCCGATATTGAACTTTTCTAGAGAAAAAAAACGAGAGTGAGAAAGAAGGCAAATTTATCCGGGGGCGCAAAAAATGGGAGAAATTTTCTCAAGGAAAAACATTACTAAAGCGAAAAATCCAAAGCTAAAAA
>OZ022240.1:35253385-35265885 GCA_963978895.1 Erpobdella octoculata
AAATTGAGTTATTTGGTTTTAAAAGTAGCTTCTACTCAAAAACTGTTAATGCTACAGGAGTAAAATTAGTATTTAGTTTCTACTCCAAAAATAATGAAATACGTGTTTTAGCATTTTTTGAAAATTTGGTTTCCAGGACTTCAAATGTGGGGTGGAAAATAGGGCTAATTGTCTTTTATAGTAACTGCTACTCAAAAACAGTAAATACCACAGATGTAAAAATTATTATTTAGTTTCTTTTCTAAAAATAAAGATATACGTGTCTTACCATTTTTTTAAAATTTGGTTTCAAGGACCTCAAATGTGGGGTGGAAAATAAGGTTATTTGGTTTTTAATGTAACTGCTACTCGAAAACTGTATATGCTACAGGAGTAAAAATTAGTATTAAGTTTCTACTCCAGAAATAATGATATACGTGTTTTACCAGTTTTTGAAAATTTGGTTTCAAGGACTTCAAATATGGGGTGGAAAATATGGTTACTTGGTTTTTAAAGTAACTGCTACTCAAAAACTGTAAATGCTACAAAAGTAAAATTAGTATTTAGTTTCTACTCTTAAAATAATGATATACGTGTTTCACCATTTTTTGAAAATTTGGTTTCCAGGACCTCAAATGTGAAGTGGAAAAAGGGTTATTTGATTTTAAAATAACTGCTACTCAAAAACTGTAAGTGCTACAGATGTGAAAATTTGTATTTTGAGGTTTTGTGCTGGTTGAAAGTAAATGAGTTCAGTTTATCACCCGACGGACGGGCAAAGCCGTTATTTTAGGGTCTTCATACGGCCCTGCTTAAACCTTAAATCAAGGTGGGACGGGCCGAGATTTTTAACCAAGTATATAGACATTTTAGTGATTTTAGGGTGTTCAGACGGGCCGGGCTAAACCTGAAGTCAAGGTGGGACGGGCCGAAATTTTTCATCAAGTATATAGAACTTCTAGGCCTGTAAAAACGGGCCGGGTCCAAATTAGACGGGCCGTGCCGTACCAGGAATTTCGGTTTTTGAAACGGGCTGGGCCAAGTTGTCGACGGGCAGAGTCGAGACCTAACAAGTTGATCCCTGCAGTACTCTACTATGTATGCACGGTTCAAATTCTCTAATTTCATGCGAGCGAAGCCGCTACGGGCACTGCTAGTATATATATATAACTGTCTAGCTGTTGAATTTTCTTATAAAAAGGATATATTTGCATTTTTTTGTTTTTCCAAAATAACTCTTTTAAATAGTTTAAAAAAATATTTTAAATAGCCATGGACCTATCCTCAGATCTACCAAATGTACCCAAAAATTTAATAAAAATCGGTTAAGCCGTTTCGGAGAAGTTCAATTTCAAACAGTATGACACGAGATTTTTATATATATATAGATATACATATATATATATATATATATATATATATATATATATATATATATATATATATATATATATATATACATACATATATACATTTAAATATTATATATATATATGTATATATATATATGTATATATATAAATATATAAAATATAAATATAATTATAAATATATATATATATATATACATTTAAATATTATATATATATAATATTTATATGTATATTTAAAATACATAATATAATATATATAAATATGTATATATATATGTATATATATATGTATATATACATATATATATATATATATATATATATATATATATATATATATATATATATATATGTATATATACATATAAATATATATATATATATATATATATATATAATCATGTTTAGGCAGGCATTTCCGCATTTTCGACCTTACTGAAATAATATAAAATTAAAACTATCATAATTTAGACAACTCACAATTGTGTAGGAAAACCTGTAATTGTTTAGGACAGAAAAATGGTTTTTCAAATAACAAAATATTTTAATTACTACGTCTCACAAATGTGCAAAAGAACACAAAAATCTCTACCATTTAAAATGTGTTTCAAATACCCACAAGTGATCAGCCAAGTAGCCCACAAAGAGTATGGTACTTTAACAGAGAAAGATTGCATTGGAAGCAAATCTGTTGGTGTCAAGTTAACATCTGCCGAAAATGAAGCGTTTTACATACCAAGGAAATATGCTATGTATTCCAAGACACTTGTAAAATGTCTTGCTTATCCGCTGGATGATGAAAGTGAAGTAAATGAAATCCCATTGTCAAATATAACTTCGGAAACCATGAAATTGGTTATTAAGTTCATGCAATACATAGAAAAATATTCTGATAGTGAGGAAGATGATATTCCTGAATTTGAGTTTCATGTCGATACTGTTCTGGAGGTCAGGAATGCAGCTTATTATTTAGATATGTAGATTTTTTTTAAATAATTTTTTTAAAATTTTTGCATTTTTTTCTCTCTTAGATTGAACTCTTCAATAAAACGTTATATTCTTACTAGCGGATCAATTACAAAAAAGCTGATATAGTACACCTCTCAATAAGCAAACTCATATATATATATATATATAACTATATATATATATATATATATATATATATATATATATATATATATATATATATATATATATATATATATATATATATATATATATATATATATATATAAATCTCGTGTCATTGTGTTTGAAATCGAACTCCTCCGAATCGGCTTAACCGATTTTTTTGTTATCCATTCAAGTTGCATATGTTATATGTTGTATTTTATGGATTCGTTATAAGGTGTAGATTCAATTCAGAGCCCGTTGAGATTAGGGCTGAGATAAGTCAAGACACACAACAGAGTTTTCACGGTATACAACTTTAAAGTTGTCCAGCATGCGCGAAAGTTCGCTTAATTGGATGAATTCGAGAGCGTTGTATGGTTAAGATTTTATTTCAAGAATAATTAAATTATTTCGTATATTAAATCAATTGTATTAAATATTTTTTTATGAAAAAATGCAATAACGCTCTTCGGCAAGCAGCGAATGAGCAGTTAAAGAGTCAACAGTGGATCAATTTCATCAGTGCAATGTAAGTATAATGGGTAAACAATACGATGACGACGACAATGGTGATGATGATGATGATGATGTTGATGGCGATCATGATGATGGTGTTGATGATGATGATTATGGTGTTGATGAGGAGGAAGAAGAAGATAACATAAATAAGCAGCGCAAAGCACAATAACTGAATGAAAATTAGAAATAAATAAAATTACAGCGGCATGGAAACATTGGAAAGATAAAATATAAGTGAGATAGAAAAAAAAGAGAGAAAGAATAACAATAAAGTGAAAATGCTATATCGTAGTGGTTCAATGTTGTTCAACTTTATAATGTTGTTTTATGCTACAGTAAACACATGTTTTAACAAGATATGCTTACGTAGAACGACGTTTATAAAAAAAAATTTTAATTGCTCTCTAACGGGGACATAACCTCTTTTCCAACCCCGTATTGCCATCACATAAAGTGGACCAACAATTTAAATTAAAATAAAAAATAAAAGGTTCGCAAACACAAGAAGCCCGTCGCTGAAAGTCGTCATACCAAGTATTTTTATGACAAATAACGCTCAAATATAAAGTAATCAAATACTATGTATTTAAAATATTGCTTTTTGCAGTGTTTTATTAAATGGGGCTTCTTTTAGCTCACTACGCGTGTATCGTCAAGAAATATTTTAGGTATTCAATTCATTCTTCCACGCCCCTCTTAAAAGTGGAGGGGTGGAAATTCTGCAGATAGGGCAGTCCTAAGACAGAAAAGACTCAACAACTTATTGACTCAGTCTAAAAATCTTAACCATAGGTTTTTGATAAATGTTCTTCGAGAATGTCTATCTGTGTTATCAGAAATTAAGAAATTTGGAAAACAAGGAAATGTAGTCGAAGGTGCTTAAAAATCACTACAACTGAAAGTCCTTAAAATTCATCGTGAATAGGATTAAGTGACTGGATCGATGACGGGGCGAACAGGGGGGCATCTTATGTATTTATCAAGTGGATTAAAGTGCGTGCAGCCGTTCTTTACAACAAGCTTAGGGTGTCGCGGGGACGACCATTGGCCGATACGTCATGGGACGTCGGATAGAGAATACCTGAATCATTGGGACACACGGTTCGGGTTTGTCCCAGGAGTGATGGACCTAGGCGAGAACGTCACAACATCATCATTTTCAAACTGGAAGAAAAGCCCAATCAAAGGGATTCATTCCGAAAATAGAACTATGAGTTAGAACGGAGATGGGATTGAGAATTTCTGACTTTTGTGCTTGGAAAGAAGATCATTATTTTGTATGCGACGTTTCTGTTGTTTTTAATCTAGCAAACCTGAATGAGGAACATGTCAGGAACATCAGAAAGTACGATATCAGGGACGTCCACGCAACTTAAAGCCTGTCATCACAGCATTCGTGTGGGACTGAAGGGAAGGGGGTGATGTCAGAGAAGTCTTACAAGTTTTGGACTAACTTTTGGTACCAGAAAAAAATATTGATTTATTAAATGTTCTCAGTATTGTTATAGACTAACGATATAAAAAAATGTTTTTAATTTTGTACGTGGAGAGTAAGTAGGAGGGGCTGAAAACGCAGAATGTTATCTTACATAAAATGGTTTTTTTTTTATTGAAATCGTATGCGTTACTGTATTTAAGATTTTCATGGTTAAAATCTTTATTCTATATCCGTCTCGGGGATCTCTCAAGCCCACGGGGAGATGCAAAATACGTTTGTCGAGCTTAGAGGACATTTTAATCTTATGTTTATTTTTTCATGACTGTAAATGTAATGTTAAAATCTGAGAAAACCAAAAATTTAACAGCAGTAGTATTAGTAGTAGTTGTTGTTATTGTTGTTGGAGCTGTTGTTTTTGCTGTAGCAGTAATGTGGAGCTGTGGGCGTTGTGGTAATGGCACCAAAGAGAAAATATGAAACTGGAAAAAGTAATTGAAAAGATCAAAGGTTGAATTCTAATATAATTCCCAAGCGAATTTCAACTGACAAGAGTAAGATTAATGCTTAATTTCGCCGCTAATATAAATCTCAATGCAGGACAATAAAGTGAGATTTTCCAAGCAAAATAATAAAAATAAATCTTTTAATATTTTTTTGATTATTTTTTTTTCAATTTTGTTTTTCCTGCTGTTTGACGTGATGGCCAATCAGGTTCAACTAAAGTTTTGAATGCCTTTCAGTTCACTTTGCGTTTAATATGACGAGTTCAATATGAGTTCATTTGACTCTTGATGACACGTGGGAGAATTTTACGTGCGGTAGTGCTATTGTAAGTTTGTGAGTATGTGTGTGTGTGTGTGCTAATATGCTTGGTCAAACAGTTTCAGAGATTGTATGCTTAACGTATGTGCCTTTGTATGGATACAGGATACTTCAAGAGGGTCAGATATAATTGAACCAGTCCTTCACTTTCTTAGGTTCATAACGGCTTCATAAATGAGCTGGATCGTCTTCAGCAAGGATCTCATTTTGAATTTCAAATCACATCTGCCACGTTCATCATCACCACGGCGATCCTCATCATGTGCATTGTCATTATCATCGTCATCGTCACCACCTCCACCATCACCATCACCATCACCATCATCATCATCATCATCATCATCATCATCACCATCATCATCATCATCATCATCATCATCATCATCATCATCATCATCATCATCATCATCATCATCATCATCATCATCATCATCATCATCATCATCATCATCATCATCATCATCATCATCATCATCATCATCATCATCATCATCATCATCATCATCATCATCATCATCATCATCATCATCATCATCATCATCATCATCAGCATCAGCATCAGCATCATCAGCATCATCACCATCCCCAGCAGTATTACCATTATCAACAGTATCATCGTCGTGACCATAATAATAACTATTATAATCATCATCATCCTCGTCGTCGTCATCATCATCGTATCCATCATCATACTCATTCGAGACTGTTGTCAAAATTTAAACTACTTCGGAGACGCTATCGGACTGCCATAATCCCAGCACTATGCATCACCGCAAGTTTGATCAGGCTTCTTAAATAACATTCTGCACTTAAAAAACGGACATATTACTATTATTTTCGCCGTTGTTGTGTTATTTTATGATGTTTTAATGCAGGAAAACTTATAACAATTTTTAAGACAAGCGTTTATTGCAACGATGGCCAACTAACCTTAGCCCCTAAGGAAGAATAGGGCTCATTAAAGAGAGCCCACACTCGGGGTTTGACCCTGCGCCAGCGCCTTCTCATGCGGCAACATCCACCACTGACTTCACTTCTCACTGTCCCGTGCATGGCGTCGTCTAGAAGAAATTCACTTTCTGCCCTCTCGATGCCGAACTTTTTGAAGATTTCTTCCTCTGTGGGCTTGTCCGTGTCGAGGTCGAGTCTATCCAAGGCTTGCAGGGTCTCCTGGGTGTCCCTGTGAGAGGTGTAGGTCATCCAGCAGCATGGCTCCACCTAGTGAAAATTTAAAAGCTATGTAAAAATAGAGTTTTAATGGAATGGGTATTCCCCATCAAGACATGACAATTTTTTAATCTATAATCTCAAGCATCGAATCTTGAAGCAGAGCTCATTAATTATTCATAATATCACGTGCATCTTTTATTCTTCACCGACATTTTAGCTGTTCTAATGCGACGGTGAAAATTGATTTTAAAGGAGAAAAGAAAACGTACAGATATTCGAACGTACTCATAGACATGTAAACAAATTTAATAATAAACAATGGAAAAAGCAGAAACTGAAAACAAAACATAAAATATTCGCTTATAAAGAATTTTAATAATAATATTAATATTATGCGATAATAATTAAATACAAAAATATCTTTCGTTTTAGGAGAAAAACACGATAGAGAAAAAAACATGGAACAATGTTAGAAATAAAGAGAAATATAATCACAGATACTCGCAGATATTACCAACGACCATAAAAGGCACAAAAGTGACTTAGCGCGGGAGTGAGTGATATTACCTCGCATTCAGCATCACTCACGATAACCCAATACCGCCCAATACCTCGAAGCGAACAATAAATTCAGACCAAAAAAGCCAGTCGAGGTTGGTTTCGTGCTTTAAAAAAATGTTATTTGCTTTGTCATCAAAAGTTTAGTCTCTATCGAATAAAACGTCGTATAATTTGAACAAACGATAACGACGGTGTTTATTCTTCATCAACATTTTAAAACTGACAATTAAACAATACATTTTGTTCGTTTTGTTAATATGAAATTTTAATGTTATGATGTGCAAGGATAGGTCATTTAAAGTACGCACATTCAAGTGCAGAAGAACTTCTCGAAGTAATTACAGTTGGATTTATTAACAAAACAAACTCAAGAAACGAATGAGTAAAAAAAAATCAAGACAGCAATAAAGAAAAGAAAATAATTCAAAATAAAACGCTAAAATTTTTATTTAAACTTACACGTTATTATTATTTTGTATTGGAAATTTATTTCAATCACGAACATTACGACATGGGCAGCAGACAGACAAAGTGCTGTTGAGTTTGCATATTGAGAGGTGTACTATATCAGCTTTTTTGTAATCGATCCGCTAGTAAGAATATAACGTTTTATTGAAGAGTTCAATCTAAGAGAGAAAAAAAATGCAAAAACTTAAAAAATAACTATTTAAAAAAAAATCTAAATATCTAAAAAATAAGCTGCTTTCAAGACCTCCACGGCAGTTTCATCTTCTAATTCAAAATCAGGAATATCATCTTCCTCACTGCCAGTATATTTTTCTTTGTATTGCATATATCTAATAACCCATTCCATGGTTTCCGATGTTATGTTTGACAATGGGATTTCGTTGACTTCACTTTCATCATCCAGTGGAATGGCAAGTGAAAGTTCGATGGTCCTGGAATACATGGCGTACTTCCTTGGTACATAAAAAGCTTCACCTTCGGTAGATGTTAACTTAACACCGACAGAGCTGTTTCCAATGCAATCCTCCTCAGTTAAAGTTCCATATTCTTTGTGGGCTACATGGTTGATCTGTTCATCGTGATCAACTTGATCGACTTGATCGACTTGATTGACTTGATCGACTTGATCGACTTGATCGACTTGATCGACTTGATCGACTTGATCGACTTGATTGACTTGATCGATTTCATCGACTTCCATATTTTCTGTTAAAAAACTGTAAGAATCCCTGCACAATTGTGAGAATTTGAAAAACATTTTGTATGGTAGATATTTTTGTGTCCTTTTGCACATTTGTGAGACGTAATTAAAATATTTTGTTATTTGAAAAACCATTTTTCTGTCCTAAACAATTACAAGTTTTTCAGTAGAATTATAAGTTGTTTAAATTATAATAGTTTTTATTTTATATTATTTCAGTGAGGTCAAAAATGCAGAAATGCATGCCTATATATACATACATAAATACATACATACATACATACATATATATATATATATATACTAGCAGTGCCCGTAGCGGCTTCGCTCGCATGAAATTAGAGAATTTGAACCGTGCATCCATAGGTGTCGGCTCGGCCCGTCGACAACTTGGCCCAGCCCGTTTCAAAACCAAAATTCCTGGCCCGGCACGGCCCGTCTAATTTGGGCCCGGCCCGTTTTTACAGGCCTAAAAATTCTATATACTTGAGGAAAAACTTCGGCCCGTCCCACCTTGACTTCAGGTTTGGCCCGGCCCGTCTGAAGACCCTATATATTACTAAAATGTTTATATGCTTAGTGAAAAACCTCGGCCCGTACCACCTTGATTTAAGGTTTAGCCCATATATATAGAATAGATATATCGGCCCGCCTGTTGTTTAGGAAGGCTTTTAGCAAGGCAGCCTAGTAGACCTGAGATCCGAAACGAAGAACTGAGAGTTACAACCGTAGCATTCACAGTTTGTGAGTAGCAGCTACTTTAAAAACCTAGTAATCCTATTTTCCACCCCACATTTAAGGTCCTGAAAACCAAATTTGTAAAAAATGGTGAAACACGTATATCTGTATTTTTAGAATAGAAACTAAATACTAATTTTTAAATCTGTGGTATTTACAGTTGTTGAGTAGCAGTTACTTTAAAAACCAAATAACCCTATTTTCCACCCCACATTTGAAGTCCTGGAAACCAAATTTTCAAAAAATTGTGATACCCGTATATCATTATTTTTAGAGTAGAAACTAAATACTAATTTTTACTTTTGTAGATTTTAACAGTTTTTGAGTAGAAGGTACTTTAAAAACCAAGTAATCCTATTTTCCACCCCACATTTAAGGTCCTGGAAACCAAATTTGTAAAAAATGGTGAAACACGTATATCTGTATTTTTAGAATAGAAACTAAATACTAATTTTTAAATCTGTGGTATTTACAGTTGTTGAGTAGCAGTTACTTTAAAAACCAAATAACCCTATTTTCCACCCCACATTTGAAGTCCTGGAAACCAAATTTTCAAAAAATTGTGAAACCCGTATATCATTATTTTTAGAGTAGAAACTAAATACTAATTTTTACTTTTGTAGATTTTAACAGTTTTTGAGTAGAAGGTACTTTAAAAACCAAGTAATCCTATTTTCCACCCCACATTTAAGGTCCTGGAAACCAAATTTGTAAAAAATGGTGAAACACGTATATCTGTATTTTTAGAATAGAAACTAAATACTAATTTTTACATCTGTGGTATTTACAGTTGTTGAGTAGCAGTTACTTTAAAAACCAAATAACCCTATTTTCCACTCCACATTTGAAGTCCTGGAAACCAAATTTTCAAAAAATGCTAAAACACGTATTTCATTATTTTTGGAGTAGAAACTAAATACTAATTTTTACTCCTGTAGCATTAACAGTTTTTGAGTAGAAGCTATTTTAAAAACCAAATAACCCAATTTTCCAACCCACATTTGAGGTCCGGGAAACCGAATTTTCAAAAAATGGTGAAACACGTATCTTTTTATTTTTCAAAAAGAATCTATATACCAAATTTCAAAATCTCCTCATTTTTGGTTTTCGAGATATACATTACTTTAGAAAAAAGTTTGTTTTCCAGTTTTTTCCCCTCAGGAGCAAAATTTTCAAAAATCCTTTCTTAGCGGATGTTTACGCTATAAAAGTAATATAAGTTCCAAATTTCACGTTCCTAGGATGAGGCGTTTGAGCTCGGCGTTGATTATCAGTCAGTCATCTGTCAGTCAGTCAGTCAGTCAGTCAGTCAGTCAGTCAGTCAGTCAGGACATGTTCTTTTATATATATATATAGATAAATATATATATATATATATATATATATATATATATATATATATATATATATATATTGCGAATAAACTGTGGAATCAATTTATTTTTGAGACATGCTCTAAGAAATACAACTATATAATATATATATATATATATATATATATATATATATATATATATATATATATATATATATATATATATATATATATATATATATATATATATATATATATATATATATATATATATATATATATATATATATATATATATATATATATATATATATATCTATTTGCACTGATTCAGGCCGGCCGTTTTTACAAGCTTAAAATCCCTACAATTAGCACAAAATTCTCGATCCGGTCTGGCCTGTTTAATTAAATAATTAAAAAATAAAGGCCACTCGGACTGTGCAGATCTTTAGTAAGCATGTTCAACTTATGACCCGCGAAGCAAATATGACCAGCTGACTGATTTTGACAGTCTAAATGAACAGTAAGTAAACAGGTCCTTTAGGGCATAAAATTTGTTACTGACTGTTATTTAATTAATTTCAAAAATTAAATTTCAAGTATTCGTTTTCCGGTGATTAGTTTGTCAAAATTTTCAATCCAGCTTTTTGGCTGCAATACAAATAAAAGTTATATCTAAAAACATGAAAATCACATAGTTATTATCGATTTTCTCACATCAATTTTTTTATTACTAGCTGCATTGACAACATGACACTTATGCAACACGTCTATTTTATCCTTTACATCTTTCACGACCATTTTTCCGTAACATTTTTACCTCGACATTTTTTCCACAACATTTTTTCACGACGTTTTATCTGCGACGTTTTTTCCACGACGATTTGTCATCACGATATATTGCCTTCACGACAATTCGTCCTGCCACCGGATGGTTATTTAATATACAGTCTGGGCAAATAAGAACACCCTTGCGGAGATTGCTAGGTTACAAAGCATAGAGTTTTGTTGCCATTAACAAATATTCCACTGCGCAGCCAATTGCTGATGGCGTCCATGAAACACCATGGGTGACAGTTTCAAAGACTAAAGATATATCCAGGAGCACAAACATTGAGAAACAAACAGAAAAAACCAACGATGATGGTGACAATACTAACATGACTTTTTGTTTTACTAATTATTACTGAGTAGGATTCTTGAAATAATGAAGTCCTCCTAATAAGCGACTGACAGATTTTTTACTGGTCCCTTTCTTATGCTGAATGTCTATGTTATTACTTTTTTTGTCTCATCTTTTCTCTATTTTTCTCTCTATTTCTCTCTTTCTCCGTTCTCTCTCTCTCTGTTTTTTTACAGTTTCCTCATTTTTACATTTTTTTCAGTATTGCGTTTCCCTAAGTGTAAGTTTGTTTTCAAACTCCATAAAAAACACCAGTGATTTTGAAGTAAACTGAGACATCCAGGCACCACACTCACATTCACACTTCCATTTCCATATTTCCACCACACACACACACACACACACACACTCAACAGAATCACAAACCTCAAAACACCTTCAACTCACGCAATCACCAGAGGAGCTTAATTTTTTTCTTTATTCCCAAACTCCGTAATAAACACGTGGGCAAATGAAACCTGTTGACAGGTAGTGGGCGGTATCAGGAGTACCGCGTAGTCTTGAGGGACTGCGAACCTCCAAACGTGGCTTATTTATGTTACTGGTTGCGAAAGATTGTCAACAAAGAATAAGAAGTTAGTAGAAATTTAAAAAAAGATAATAAAACGTTAAAAAGGGTAACTTGCGGTGATGGTGATGATTCAAAGTTAAGATTTTTTCTCATTCTTGTTTTTTCGCTGCATTGAGCTTTATAAGTTATTTTTCTTTCCGTCGTGAAAAATACGTTGTTATCTGTACAGTAACGAAGTTACCTATGAACTTGCGATATCATCTGTAAATTTGCAATGTCTTCTTGTCATCTGTAAACTTACAATGTCTTTTAAAACTTACAATGTTTTTTAAACTTACAATGACTACATATATATGCCACTACTTGCCAAAAAAATTTCTTGATTTTTTTTAGTTTTAGCGAGAGAGTAGTCTAGACTTTGGGCAATATCGTCTCTACTTCAAGGATGAATCTCAATCTAAAAGCCCTTTTGTCCAACCTGTTTACCACAGGGCTAGGGCAAAGCTTTGGTCTACAACTGAACTATGTCTCCAAGGAAGAAGAAGAAGAAAAAGCAGGCTTTTAGTCATTCACTCGATCTGTTTAATCAAAATTGAGCCAAAAATTC
>OZ022240.1:35275885-35326046 GCA_963978895.1 Erpobdella octoculata
TTTGAGTAGCAGCTACTTTAAAAACCAAATAACCCAAAAAATGATGAAACACGTATATCTTTTTTTTTGAGTAGATACTAAGTATTAATTTTTACATCTGTGGCAATTACAATTGTTGAGTAGCAGTTACTTAAAAAACCAAATAACCCTATTTTCCACCCCACATTTGAAGTCCTGGAAACCAAATTTTCAAAAAATTGTGAAACCTGTATATCATTATTTCTAGAGTAGAAACTAAATACTAATTTTTACTTTTGTAGCATTAACAGTTTTTGAGTAGAAGCTACTTTAAAAACCAAATAAATAACCCAATTTTCCAACCCACATTTGAGGTCCGGGAAACCAAATTTGTAAAAAATGGTGAAACACGTATATCTTTATTTTTAGAAAAGAAACTAAATAATAATTTTTACATCTGTGGTATTTACTGTTTTTGAGTAGCAGTTACTATAAAAGACAATTAGCCCTATTTTCTACCCCACATTTGAAGTCCTGGAAACCAAATTTTCAAAAAATGCTAAAACACGTATTTTATTATTTTTGGAGTAGAAACTAAATACTAATTTTTACTCCTGTAGCATTAACAGTTTTTGAGTAGAAGCTACTTTAAAAACCAAATAACCCAATTTTCCGGGAAACCGAATTTTCAAAAAATGGTGAAACACGTATCTTTTTATTTTTTAAAAAGAATCTATATACCAAATTTCAAAATCTTCTCATTTTTGGTTTTCGAGATATACAATGTTTTAGAAAAAAGTTTGTTTTCCAGTTTTTTCCCCTCAGGAGCAAAATTTTAAAAAATCCTTTCTTAGCGGATGTTTACGCTATAAAAGTAATATAAGTTCCAAATTTCACGTTCCTAGGATGAGGCGTTTGAGCTCGGCGTTGATTATCAGTCAGTCAGTCAGTCAGTCAGTCAGTCAGTCAGTCAGGACATGTTCTTTTATATATATAGATTAGTATTTAGTTTCTATTCTAAAAATAAAGATATACGTGTTTCACCATTTTATACAAATTTGGTTTCCATGACCTTAAATGTGGGGTGGACAATAGGATTACTTGGTTTTTAAAGTAGCTGCTACTCAAAAACTGTGAATGCTACAAAAGTAAAAATTAGTATTTAGCTTCTACTCTAAAAATAATGATATACGTGTTTCGCCATTTTTTGAAAATTTGGTTTCCAGGACTTCAAATGTGGGGTGGAAATTAGGGTTATTTGGTTTTTAAAGTAACTGCTACTCAACAACTGTAATTGCTACAAATGTAAAAATTAATACTTAGTATCTATTCAAAAAAAAGATATACGTGTTTCACCATTTTTTAAAACTTTGGTTTCCATGACTTCAAATGTGGGGTCAAAATAAGGGTTATTTGATTTTAAAATAACTGCTACTCAACAACTGCAAGCATTACAGATGTAAAACTTAGTATTTTGAGATTTTGTGCCGGTTAAATTATTTGATTCCAGTTTATCACGGTGGGCCAAGCCGTTATTTTGGGGTCTTTTTACAGGCCAGGCTAAACCTTAAATCAAGGTGGTACGGGCCGAGGTTTTTCACTAAGCATATAGACATTTTAGTGATTTTAGGGTCTTCAGATGGGCCGGGCCAAACCTGAAGTCAAGGTGGGACGGGCCGAAGTGTTTCATCAAGTATATAGAATTTCTACGCCTGCAAAAACGGGCCGGACCCAAATTAGACGGGCCGGGCCCATAATAGACGGGCCGTGCCGGGCCAGGAATTTTGGTTTTGAAACGGGCTGGGCCAAGTTGTCGACGGGCCGAGCCAACACCTATGGATGCACGGTTCAAATTCTCTAATTTCATGCGAGCGAAGCCGCTACGGGCACTGCTAGTTTCTTATAAAAACCAAAATAATTTATAATGCAAAACAACGTTTGCTGGGTCAGCTAATATATATAGGTAAATTAGATTATGTATGTAAGTATGTAAAGATGTCTTTTATGCATTGCTACACCATTGATCCGATCGTAATGCAATTTTCACACAAGCTTGAGAGGCAATAGGAGAAGCTTTTGTAAAAAAAAGTTTAAAATCGGATAGAAAATGAGCGGAGGGGGCCAAAAAACCTGTCCAGACCTAAAGTGCCTATGTACGACCAACAAAAGTAATTCCGTAATAAAATTCAAATGTAGTTCACGTAACAACGTTTGAAGGCTTCAAGCAACTTTTAGCCAGGTTTAGCAAATCTATTCTACGTTTTGAAAGGCAAAAGAAAGAATGTATAAGAGAAAATGAGCGGGAACAGGAGAGCAAGCGTAATTATTGTTGGAAAACAAAAAAGGACAAAATTTATGTATTTGTTGGGTTAAAATAAGTTTTAAAATATTTATAAATTGTTATATAACAGAAAAGATTGATGTGAGTTTTTTCCTGAGCCAGAATGACAACAAAAGAAAAAATAATAATATAAAAATTTATTGAAGTGTTCAATCAAAGAGAGAAAAAACGCAAAAACTAATAAAAATAACTATTTAAAAACAATCTACATATCTAAAAAATAAGCTGCTTTCAAGACCTCCAGGATAGATTTCTCTTCGAATTCAAAATCAGGAATATTATCCTCCTGACTGTCAGTCCACTTTTCTATGTATTGCATATATCTAATAACCCATTCCATGGTTTTCGATGTTATATTTGACAATGCAATTTCGTTTACTTCACTTTCATCATCCAGCGGATCAGCAAGCCATTCTACAAGTGTCTTGGAATACATGGCATATTTCATTGGTATGTAAAACGCTTCATTTTCGGCAGACGTTAACTTGACACCAACAGATTTGCTTCCAATGCAATCTTTCTCTGTTAAAGTACCATACTCTTTGTGGGCTACTTGGCTGATCACTTGTGGGTATTTGAAACACATTTTAAATGGTAGAGATTTTTGTGTTCTTTTGCACATTTGTGAGACGTAGTAATTAAAATATTTTGTTATTTGAAAAACCATTTTTCTGTCCTAAACAATTACAGGTTTTCCTACACAATTGTGAGTTGTCTAAATTATGATAGTTTTCATTTTTTTTTTTTTTTTATTATAGTTTATAGTCTTTTACACCATGTGTTTTAAGACGCGAAAAGAAAATCAAAATGAAAAAAATACTTATTTACACTAAATAATTTTTCTCTATATTTACAGTTCTTTAGGATTATTTTGTATCCATTTATAGATGATGTCGTGGCATATTTCCGAGTTCAGTATGGTTTGGAGTGTAGTTGGTTTTTGGATCCTTTTACAAAAGTTCCCAAGTTCCATTCCTAGTTGTGTCGTTTCTTCGCAGTGCAGCAACCAGTGCTCGATTGTTTCCTCTGTTCCGCAGGTTTCGCACAAACCTGTCTCATGAAGATTCATTCTCTTCAAATTTTGTTTCAGCCGACACTTTCCAAGTCGGAGTCGGGAAATGATGACTTCCTTTTTTCTGTTCAAAAAGGAACTTGTAAAGACATTAGATATATTTTTAGATATATTCAAGTACAGATAAGCAAAAGAAATTTAAAATGGCAATTTCTATGCAGAAAGTTACTTCCAATTCAAAGAACGAAGAACCGATGGAGGAAAGAACGAATACTGTCGTGTTGGAAAACCAAAAACATGATGGAAACGTTTGGGAGACAGTGGGAAAAAAGAAAAAAAGAGTTCGAAGCGGAGAAATCACGGAGCAGCAAAGTGAACCAGCAAATAAACGCTTTCATGGAAATGCTGAACAATCTCCACGTACGGAAGTTCCACAAACGTCTGAAGCAGCCATGATTCAGATTCAAATTATTGAGGCCAAAAAACTTGTCGACCCATTTAAAGTGCAAAAATTCTTTGACACTTTATTTGGTCGAAAAGTAGAAATAAAAGCCCGAGGGTCCAGGTTAGGTGTGCTTGTCCTTTCGGCAAAAGAAAAAGAGAATGTTTTCTCTTTGTCCAAAATAGAAAACTACCCAGTTAAGGTATTCAAAACAAGACCCGAACCTGTTTCAAAGGTTGTCATTACAGGGGTTCCCCTGGAACTGACAACCGAAGACATCAAGACATCGACCGGGAGTACAACTGCGTATCGAATTACGAAAAAAATAAAAGGAGTAGTGAGCACAACAACGGCTGTAATCCTTACATACCCCAAAGGCGAAGCACCGGAAAGAGTTAGATTCGCCTACTTAGTTTTTCGTACACGCCCCTATGTACAAGAACCACTTCGTTGTTTCAAATGCAACGGTTTTGGTCACAAAGCAAAGGATTGCAGAAATGCAATTAAATGTCCACTTTGCACCAAAGATCATGGTTTCAAATCATGTCCTGAGAAGGAAAAAGACAAAAAAGAACGCCCTCGTGTATGCGCAAGCTGTGGAAAGAACGGACATTGCACAGGAAGTAAGACCTGTCCAAAATATGTTTTCTCCATGAAAGTCAATTCAGCTGTTGCGAAAGAAGGTATTTCCTATGCTGCTGCCTTGAAAAAGGTTGTGTCAAAAAAACCTTATACCAAGAAAAATACAGCACAGAAAAAGCCAGAACAGATGTCCAAGGACACGCCAAAGAAGAGCGGTTCTGAAAAGAAAACGCCTGTCACACAAACTCCTAAAAAAGAAAAGCAAGCTATTGCTGAAAACAAGGAAGAAGAAAAGAAAGCATCAAAGGATGAAAAAAAGACAGAAAAACGTGATGAACCAATGAGCATGCCAACGATACAGGGGCTTGTCGAGGAGATTCAGGAAATAACAAAGGACATACCACAAATGCCCTTGGAAGCTGTAATGAAAGTCATTATAAAAATGTTCAATAACATCCTTAAATACAATGGCTTTCAGGCGTACCCTGGAGATATGGAGGTTTCCGAATCTTAAAATTTGAATCCTCTAGAAAACGATATAAACCAGTTCAAAAAACCAAACATGGACAACAACATTACCATTTTACAGTGGAACTGTCAAAGTATTCGTGCAAGAGTCAACGAACTAAATATTTTTATCGGAAAAATGGAGAAGGTTCCCGACATCATTGCCCTGCAGGAAACATGGCTGAAAGAGGGCAATAACTTCAGTATTTCAGGATATAATATTGTCAGGCTGGATAGAGGTCGCCATCAAGGAGGAGGGGTCGCAACACTCCTCCGAGAAGGCATCTCATACACCTCGCAAACCATAGAACAAAACGAATATGAGTCACTACTTGTGACTATTTCTTCTGAAAAGGGATCAAACATCACCATTATCAATGCATACGTTCCACCAAATGCCAATCATCAAACACTGCTAACTACACTGGAAAAGTCATTCAGATATACCAACTCAATTGTATTAGGTGACTTCAATGCATACTCTGTTGTTTTCGGTGCTGAAACTTCAGATAACAGAGGAAAATTAATTGAGAAATTGTTAGATCAGTATGGCCTTGTTGCCCTTTTTTCCGGATCAGGTACCCACCTGACTCCCAGCGGAAGGACAACCCCTATAGATTTAGCAATGTGCTCTCCCTCTTTATCTCAAAAAGCCTTGTGTAAGGTGTTAGATGAAAATCTGGGCAGTGACCACTACCCGGTTTTGATCACACTAAATAAAAAGGTTAATTACGAGGTAAACAACAGAAAGGTATGGAACCTGGAGAAAGCCGATTGGTACAAATACCAACGGCTTTCAACAGGAATGTTCAATGAACTCCAAACTTTCACAAATGTTGACGAAGCAACAAACCTGTTAACGCAAGGTCTGAACAAAGCAGCCATAGCTTCAATACCAACCAAAAATGGAAGACGATCAGGACTTAGGCCAGTACCATGGTGGAATGATGAATGTGAAAGCGCAATCAAAGCAAGAAACAAAGCCTTATACTCACTTCGGAAAGAGTATACTACGACTGGCTTTGAACGGTATCGAGAACTCAAACAAATCGCACAGAAGATAGTGAGGACAGCAAAAGAGAACCATTGGCGAACATTCTGTAGCTCTCTTAACTCACACTCTAGTCAGACTACCATGTGGAAAGCGGTGAAAAATATGGTCCACACACATGCAGGTTTTAACGTTCCAGCGCTGAAACTGAATGAAAAGGAAACCGCTTATTCTGACAAAGACAAAGCGAATGCGTTAGCAACTGCCATCGCAAAAAACTCATCAGACAAAAATCTTGACCTAAGATTTATTCAAAGGAAAGAGGCTCTGAAAAGAGAAATTACCTTTACCATCAGATCTGGCTTTTCTTGCGAAAACGACCCACATGATTTAAACACAGAAATTTCCTTAAAAGAATTTACGGAAGCTCTGATGCAGAGTGCAAACGGCAAATCTCCAGGTCCAGACAATCTCTGCTATGAGATGCTAAGACAAATTGACGAGATAGGTCTCAATAAGCTCTTGGATCTTATAAACTTATCTTGGTCCAAAGGAGAGGTAGCAAAACTATGGAAGCAATCCATAATTGTTCCGCTACTAAAACCTGGTAAAAATTCTGCAGACACCAACTCATATCGACCCATTTCCCTAACATCTTCATTGTGCAAGATTACTGAAAGAATTATTGCAAATCGGTTAAGGTTCTACCTGGAGCAAAATAATCTCTTAAATCGTGAACAATCAGGCTTTAGAAAAGGAAGAGGATGCACAGATCACATCCTTAGACTACAAAACGATATTAAACGCTCGATGTGGAATAAGGGTGGGACACTGGCGGTCTTTCTGGACTTAGAAAAAGCCTTCGACCTAATGTGGCGAGAGGGGCTTTTGTTGAAGCTTGAAAGGCTTGGTGTCAGAGGAAAGATTTTAAAATGGATCCATAGCTTCTTGAATAATCGAGAGGCCATGGTTCGTGTGGGATCCACGTTGTCAGACCCGGTATTGTTGGAAAATGGTACCCCGCAGGGTTCTGTCCTGAGCCCCCTTTTGTTCATTGTTATGATGAGCGACATCCCTTGTCAAGAAATCCATGGAATTCGGACATCTATATTTGCGGACGATGTAGCGATATGGATTTCAGGAAAAGACCCACATACTATGCGAAACTGCTTACAGACTCGATTAAACGAAATCCAAACATTCTTCCTCAATTGGGGATTCAAACTGTCAACCGAGAAATCGGTAGCAGTCTGTTTTAAAAAATACAATGAATTCCGAACAAATTCCCTACCTATTTGTATGGATGACAAAAAAATCAGCTGGAAGAGCGAAGCTACATTTCTCGGTATAATATTTGACTCGAAATTAACCTGGAAAAAACACATTGATAAGATCGTTGATCGTTGCAAAAAAAGATTAAATATCATGCGATGCCTAACAGGACAAAGCTGGGGATGCGGCAAAGAAACACTGATGCTTTTCTACCGATGCGCCATACGGTCAGTGATGGAGTTTGGCTGCGAAGCATTTGACAGTGCATCAGAATCTCAAAAACAAAGACTCGAGAAAATCCAATATAGTGCCTTAAAAACAGCTTGCGGGGCAATGGTTGGAACCAGTTTGGCCGCTCTACAAATAGAATGCGGAGATCCTCCACTCGATATACGACGAAAGATGTTAATTACAAACCTTGCCACTAAAACCAAGATCATTCCAAACCATCCGACAAAAGACGTCTTTGTACCCCCCAGAGGACAAGAAGGGGTTAAATGGCGATGGTTCTTTCACAGAAAAATGAAAGAAGCTGAACATCCAGCAGCCAAAAGAACAGCGGCATTGAACAAAATAGTTGACAAATTCAATCCAGTCCCCTTAACTCCTTCTCTAACTCCACCATGGAAACTTATTCCACCTCTTTTTAACGAAGGGCTGGTGGGGTTAAAGAAGGATGATCCGTCAATTGTCCAAAGAGCTAAGGAACTGATTGCTACATATACAGATTCGACACATATGTACACAGATGCATCTAAGATAGACAATGTAGCAGCTGTGGGAATTTATATCCAGGAAAAAGATATGAAAATAGCTAAGAGAGTCACGAATGACGTTAGTATTTATACGGCTGAGCTAACAGCTATAAAATGCGGCTTGGAGTGGATGGCACAACCAGACGGTCCACATAAAATAGCCCTATTTACGGATTCATATAGCTCTATGATATCATTGAAAAATTCCGCAAATGCTCAAAAATCTGCTCTTGTGGAATCAGTCCTAACACTAGCATCCAACCTCTCAAAAGAAGGGAAAACAATTACCCTGATTTGGGTACCTAGCCACGTGGGCATACGTGGAAATGAAATGGCAGACTGCCTTGCCAAAGAAGCCACCAAACATCCCGAAATAGAGATTGAGATTATGCCAGAGATATTTGACATAAAAAGAACAATACGCAGAGAGCTTTTGAACGAATGGCAGACCAGATGGGACTCTGCTCAAGAAAGTCGACATTACTGGTCTCTCGAAAAAAAAGTCTCAAATAAAATTAAATTCTAGTTTTCATTTTATATTATTTCAGTAAGGTCGAAAATGCGGAAATGCCTGTCTAAACATGAATATATAAATATATAAATATATATATATATATATATATGTATGTATATATATATATATGTATATATATATAAACATATAATGTTCATATGTATATATATATATATATTATATACATATACATATAAACATTATATATATATATTAATATATAAATATATATATATATATATTTATATGTATATATATATATATATATATATATGTATATGTATATGTATATGTATATGTATATGTATATGTATATGTATATGTATATGTATATGTATATGTATATGTATATGTATATGTATATGTATATGTATATGTATATGTATATGTATATGTATATGTATATGTATATGTATATGTATATGTATATGTATATGTATATGTATATGTATATGTATATGTATATGTATATGTATATGTATATGTATATGTATATGTATATGTATATGTATATGTATATGTATATGTATATGTATATGTATATGTATATGTATATGTATATGTATATGTATATGTATATGTATATGTATATGTATATGTATATGTATATGTATATGTATATGTATATGTATATGTATATGTATATGTATATGTATATGTATATGTATATGTATATGTATATGTATATGTATATGTATATGTATATGTATATGTATATGTATATGTATATGTATATGTATATGTATATGTATATGTATATGTATATATATATATATATATATATATATATATATATATACATATATACATATAAACATTATATATATATATATATATATATATATATGTCAGTCTGTCTGTTGCATTTTCCTATAAAAAAGACATAAATGCACCTTACTGTTTTTCAAAAATAACTTTTTTAAATAATTTAAAAAAAATTCTAAATAGCCTACAACCTATTCTCAGACCTACCAAATTTACACATAAAATTTCATACAGATTGGTTCAGCCGTTTCGGAGGATTTTAGAGTCAAACACTATGACACGAGATTTTTATATAGATAGAGAAGATATAGATATATGATATTATGTATGTATGTATGTATGTATGTATGTAAGTACGCATTGCTTAACCATTCATCTGATCGTAATGTTATTTTCACACAAGCTTTAGAAGCAATCGGAGAAAGTTTTTGTGATTTTTTTTAAATCGGTCACAAAATGATCGGAGCGAGAGAGCAAACGAAAACGGGAACGGAAAAGCAAACAAAAGCGAATGAACGACTGGGATAGGAAAAGCGACCGGGAACGGGAGGGCAAGCGGGAGTGGGAAGGCGACCGGGAGCGGGAAAGTGACCTGGAGCGGGAGAGCAAGCGGGGTAGGAAACGGGAGCGAAAAAAACGATAGAAAGCCGTCATAAATTCCCGGGCAACTCCGGGTACCCAGCTATTATTTTTAAAAGTTATTTTGGAAAAACAAAGGGCAAACAGACAAACAAATAGAATTACAGACAGACAGACATATATATATATATATATATATATATATATCTTTGAGACACGCTCTAAGAAACACAACTCGCCATTTGGCAGAAACAACTTTTCGAGCCAAATTCTCGACCTTTCGGCACAAAACTCTCTGTTCGAGACTACAATTAGCCAAAAACTTTTCCATTAAACTTTTATTGTCAGACCGACGGACCGTTTCAGCTATGTCAGCCATCCTCAGGGTCAAAAGTAAAACGAGAAAAGTAAACAAACAGAAAGAACCGAAATTGTCAAAGAATTAGCACACTAACAAAAGAAAAAACGAAAAAACACTCTACCTATCAAATCAAAAGAATATAAAATTTATACTATTGGAAATCAATTTTTGCGTTTTCGCTGTGTTATATTAGAAGAGACAAGAATTTCCTCAGATACATTCCAATGAGATTCGTATATGTTCGGTTCTTTCTGTTTGTTTACTTTTCTCGTTTTACTTTTGACCCTGAGGATGGCTGACATAGCTGAAACGGTCCGTCGGTCTGACAATAAAAGTTTAATGGAAAAGTTTTTGGCTAATAAAAGTTTAATGGAAAAGTTTTTGGCTAATTGTAGTCTCGAACAGAGAGTTTTGTGCCGAAAGGTCGAGAATTTGGCTCGAAAAGTTGTTTCTGCCAAATGGCGAGTTGTGTTTCTTAGAGCGTGTCTCAAAGATAAATTGATTCCACAGTTTATTCGCAACAATATATATATATATATATATATATATATATATATATATATATATATATACAATAGCGGATCCAGGGGGCCGGGGGGGTGGCCATCGTTGATTCCAAAATTTACTTTTTTGATATACTAAAAACATTTTGCCTACTTTTTAGGTAAATTACAAAACTTTTAGCAGTCGTTTTCCAGTGAGGTTTGTAGATATAAGATCAAATGTTTACTTTTTCCGTCGTTTTTGGCCCCTCCCGCCATTTGTCTGACCCCTCCGGCAAAGAAGTCTAGATCCCCTACTGTTTATATATATATATATATATATATATATATATATATTTATATATATATATATATTTATATATATATGAAAGTATATATATATAAAATGTTTATATGTATATATGTTTAATATATATTGTTATATATTTATATATATAATGTTTTTTATACGTATATATATATATATTACTGCAAGGAGATATTAAGAAAGTAAATTATATATATATATATATACATATATATACATATATATATACATATATACATATAAATATACATATATATATATATATATGCATACATACATATATATATATATATATATATATATATATATATATATATATATACTGGAGATATTCGATCAAAAATGAAAGATTTTTTTAAAACTCCTATATTATTTTTCGATTGTAGAGGCATTC
The DNA here is from genome assembly GCA_963978895.1 of Erpobdella octoculata. Classification (NCBI taxonomy): domain Eukaryota; kingdom Metazoa; phylum Annelida; class Clitellata; order Hirudinida; family Erpobdellidae; genus Erpobdella; species Erpobdella octoculata. The sequence continues at coordinate 35,287,169 of OZ022240.1, forward strand.
TTTTGATTTTTAGGACTAAAAATGTACAAATGCATAATAAATTTAATACACGCCTGCGCACAACAACTTTTGACTGCTGACTGATGACCACCTCCGCGGCCGCAGTGTTATGCGAAATTGTTTACCTACATACATACATACATACATACATACATACATACATACATACATACATACATACATACATACAGACATAGGAAATTATCTAAATTGATAATATATATGTGTTTATATAATATATATATATATATATATATATATATATATATATATATATATATATATATATATATATATATATATATATATATATTTATATTTATATATATATATATATATATATAGAGGTTTTTCTAATGTTTGTCTCTCGCTCCCGTTTCCTTCTCCGCTTTCCCGTCATCGTCGCGTTCCCGGTCGCTTTTCCGCTCCCGGTCGCTTTCTCGATCTCTGTCGTTTTCCAGCTCCCGGTCTTTTTCCCGCTTCTGGTCGCTTTCCCTTTCCCGCTCTATCTTTCGCTCTCAGTTGGCTTCCCGTTCCCGTTTTCGCTCATTTATGTATGTATATGTATGTATATATATATATATATAGTTCCCGCTCACTCACACGCTCCGCTCCTCTCATTTTGTGACGGATTTCAATTTTTTTTCTATATATTTGATTCCCCTTGACTCTCAAGGTTGTGTGAAAATGTCATTATGATCGGATGAATGGTGTAGTAATGCCTAAAGGACATACATACATACATACATACATACATACATACATACATACATACATACATACATACATACATACAAACATTCATTTATATATATATATATAGATATATTTATATATACATATACAGGATGGCTTATCATGTCAACTATGTTTTCAAGAAAATTTCTCTGCATTCGGGCATAATTCATCGCCTAGCCTAGGTTTGTACTTCTCGTTAATATATCTAATCATCAATTACTGTAATTTTATATGTTTGACACCTGGAAAGCACTCAATAAAATGTATGTTTCCTAAGATTTAGAATTCTCTGCCGCATGACATCAACAAAAGTTCTCTCAGCTCATTCAAGGCTTCTCTGATAAACTACCTGCTGAACAGGACTTTGAAGGACTTCATACCAATACAGTGAATGTTTGCTTTTTTCTAAATTTTTACTTTTTTTATAAATTTGTATACAGGGTTACAGACTCGCAGGAACATTTGTTCTTTTTCTTTTGTCCTTTGTTTGTTTTTGTGAAAATTGTGATTTTTTATGAATAAATTTGAAAAAAATGTTAATTTTATTTCTTATTGTCAAGTTTCTTATGAATATTAACAATAACTTAATTAAAATTTCCTTGAACGTTTGAGTGCTTTAAAAGTCGGTAAGCTCTTTTAATAGTTTGAAATTCAATGACATTGGGCTACATAAAAAAGACAAGTAAATTAAAAACGAATTTTTAAAACCAATGCTCTTATATGTAATTAAAACACAAATTTTGCAATCAATTTTTTTTTATATTACTCTTTTATTTTATGTTAAAGTCGAAATATCTTAATTATATCGAAATATCGAAATTAATTAAAATTATTTAAATTAATTGACTTATTGTAAAACTAATAATTGAATATTGCATTGTCTTCTATTTTAAGCATGTATGCAAAATTTGAAAAAATCTATCATCAGGAAGTGACTCAAAAATTGATTGCAAGATTTGAAACAGACAGAGAAACAAACAGACAGACAGAGAAACAGAGACGACGAGTTAATAAAAGCATTGGTAATAATAATAAAAATATCATCAAAAAGCATCGAATTTAAATATCTCAACTATTTTCATGAAAATTTCGTACACGCTTGAGAATCGCGGTCAGTGAGTGTGGTTCGTGTTAACTTGGTAAAATAGTCTGCCAGTCGGTTAGCGTTTTGTGGTCAAGAAAACCCTCAAGAAAACCCTCAAGAAAACCCTCAAGAAAACCCTCAAGAAAACCCTCAAGAAAACCCTCAAGAAAACCCTCAAGAAACCCCTCGATAAAATCCTCAAGAAAATTAACTAAATTAATTGACTTATTGTAAAACTAATAATTGAATATTGCATTGTCTTCTATCTTGAGCATGTATGCAAAATTTGAAAAAAATCTATCATCAGGAAGTGACTCAAAAATTGATTGCAAGATTTGAAACAGACAGAGAAACAGACAGACAGAGAAACAGACAGACAGAGAAACAGAGCCGACGAGTTAATAAAAGCATTGGTAAAAACCAGATGATTGTAAATCATGAACAACAAACCTGAGCAAAAACGCCTGGGTGCCTGTCAAAGAAGAATTCATTGAGTATTGGGTCGTAGTTGACAAGGGCTTCTGTCAGTCTGGATAGCCTCGTGGCTGGTATCTTCTTCAGAGTAGCTTTATAGGTCTCGTGTCTGATCCCTCCGACGTTCAAGATCACCCGGTTGTCCACATCGGACATGATGATGCTGGATGTCACTGTTGAAGAAAGGCGGAGAAAAAAAAATATGAATGAAGATATAATTATGTGAGAAAAAGAAAGAGAAAAAGAGTAAGAGAGAGGAGAGAGAAAGAAAAAAAGAGAAAGAGAGAGAAAGTGAGGAAAATAAAAAATACGGTACAAAAAAAAGGAAAGAAAAAAAATAATAAAAGAAGAAAGAGAAAAGGGAAAAAACGAGACAAAAAAATTTCAAAGATTTCTCTTAAAACAAGTCATGATTGACATATGCCGTATAAAAATTTAATGAAGATTGTAAGAAGTAGAATGTAAAACCAATGAGGAAGTGGGTGGTTAAATGGACGAGTCGATAGATGGATCGTTAGATGGATGGTGTAGTGGACGCATGGAAACGTTCAGAAAAGAAGAAAAATAACTGCTGTAATGCATTAAAAAAAATTTTTATATGTTATTATATTGCGTAAAAATCATACGAAAAATAAAAATCAAATAAATTAAGAAAAATACCAAAACAAATAAACAAATTAAAAGCCAGCCTTGTAACAAAGTTAAATTGAGACTCGGACATTCGGATAAATAATTTTTTTAATTTAATTCAAAAAACAAAATTGCTTTATTATTATCTTCATGGGTTACCAGCAAATTATTTTCTGTGTTTTTTCTTTATGGAAAAGGTAAGGATAAAGTAGAAGCCCCCATTGGGTATGTCCATAAACAAGATAATGGCATTGATTTTTGTGGCTATAAAATATCACTTTTTAAAAACGAAGGCCAACTAAAATAAAAATCATAATGCAGCTATTATATTAACATTTAATGCAACTATTATACTAACATCTAATGCAACTATTATATTAATATCATAATGCAACTATTTTATTAACATCTAATGCAACTATTATATCAACGTCTAATGCAACTATTATATCAACGTCTAATGCAACTATTTTATTAACATCTAATGCAACAGAAATACTACAACTACTAATACTATAACAACAACAACAACAACAACTACTACTACTACTACTACTACTACTACTACTACTACTACTACTACTACTACTACTACTATTCTATTCTCAGTTTATTTGTATCGCGCAAATTCAAGCACAGGCGCTTCACAAATGCGCTGCGCCGTTCGTATAATGAAAAAAAAAAAAAAAAAAAAAAAAAAAAAAAAAGTAAAATGAAAATAAAATAACAGTAAAAATAATTAATTATTGAAAAAGTACAGTTTTCAAAGATGCTTTGAAAGTATGGAGGGAGCTTTCACAGCTTCGAAGTTGAGTTGGCAAGTTGTTCCAGGCAGTTGGAGCAGAGAAGAAGAAACCTCTCCGGCCTATTGATGTTTTTATTCTTGGCACCAGCAGATGTTGAAGCGCGTACTACTACTAGATCAACTACTGCTACTACTACTACAACTAAGGCAACAAAAATACTACTACTAACACTTCTACTATAACTAAATCGTCACAATCACTATTTGCTACGACTTGGGAGACTGGAGGATCACCATTCAACTAGTTACGAAGAGATTTGTTGAATTTACAATTCCAATGATAAAATAGTTTATATTTTTAAACATCACCCGGTCTGTCGAATACAATGTGTGATTTATTATTTTGTTTTAGCTAGTTTATATTTATTTATAATATAAAATATATTTATATTTTATTATATTATTTAAGAGAAAAATTGGTGAATACAAAATAGTAGCAAAAGTCTGATTTAATAAAATGGCCTTCTCGATATAACCCGGCATTTACACTGCCTGCCGCTCAAGTAAATATGAAAGAGACCAGTAAATCAGAAATACCAGTTGGATTTCTTTCTTTGTTCTTTCTAATAAAAAAAAAGATGTTCTCTGCCGATGTCACCGATGAATCATTGCCGCTAGTCTGTAACTGATTCTCTAGATTGACATCACAATGTCTTGGCTCATTATTCAATTTAGCCATCCAGTACTCTCTCCATACATCATGCAGTCCCTATGTGTTTTTCTGTCCATCTATCTTTTTCGTTTATCTGATTGTCTAACTATTCATCGATCTATCCGTATGTCCATTTATCAGTCAGTTTGTTTTATTAATTCACGTTTTTAATTAACTTTGTAAAAAAAAATAAAACGAAATTATATAATTTCATGATGTCCAGATAATAAAACAGATTAAACAAACACAAGATGAAAATAAAAAAATTGATCTTTTGTTGTGGTGATGATGATGATATGGAGTAATGTTGGCAGTTGTGATGATGATAATGGTGATGATGATGATATGGAGTAATGTTGGCAGTTGTGAGGATGATAATGGTGATGATGATGGTATGGAGTAATGTTGGCAGTTGTGATGATGATAATGGTGATGATGATGGTATGGAGTAATGTTGGCAGTTGTGATGATGATAATGGTGATGATGATGATGATGATAACGGGTTGATTATTTTAGTAGTGATAATGATCATAGTTCTTGTGATGATGATGTAAATGATTTAAAAATGATTAAAAAATAGCACTAAACCAATAATAATGTGTTAAAATGGTACACCACGGAGTACATCATTACAAGTATATTGTGATTAATTTAATGCTGCAAAAGGCACATAAATAAGCGAATAATTAAATAACTAAATAATAATATTATAATATAAAATGAAGTGATAAACGAGGGAAAGAATGATTGAGTGAGTGAGCCAATGAACGAGTGAACAAAATTATGTGAACATTTTTTGTTTTTTTTACAACCGAATGCATTGGTGACCGTTTATAATTTAACTAAAAATCAAAAAAAAATAAGAAGGAATTAAAAAAATTGTTTTAAAATCGAAAAAAAATTATTTTAAAAGTAGGAAAACAACAAAAACATTACCTTAAAGTTTTGTTTAAAAAGCAACAAACATTCAAGATCTTTCTCAACAATGCAATTGAATGAAGTTGCTTTCAAATTTAATATTAAGCGTCAAAAACATTAAAAAAATCGCTCAAGTTTGAATTGTAATTTTAGTCAAAAGTCAGACACAACGCCATATGCTGTGATCAAATGTCGGCATCATTACAATTCAACTCTCCGACAAAACACACGGCGTAATTTACACATTCCTACACTAACAAACGTCTCACATAGGAACGTCAGCCTCGTGTAGATTCTTACGAATTCAACAACATAATCCACCACCGCCGCGTCGTGAAGATCTCATGGAATTTATTTCACTTATTTATTTTTCACTTCTCACATGTTATTATATATAGACGGAACTAAACGGGTCCGCTGCTGATCACATGCTGTGACGAGACGAGAATTTCCTTGCATCGCACATCTCCACTTTCTCCTTTTTCTTCTTCTCGCCGGAAATTCCGCATGGCTGTCGTGTGCGGCGTTTTTTTGTCGTCATCATTTATTATTATTATTATTATTATTATTATTATTATTATTATTATTATTATTATTATTATTATTATTATTATTATTATTATCATTATCATTATTATTATTATTATTATTATTATTATTATTATTATTATTATTATTATTATTATTATTATTATTATTATTATTATTATTATTATTATTATTATTATTATTATTATTATTATTATTATTATTATTATTATTATTATTATTATTATTATTATTATTATTATTATTATTATTATTATTATTATTATTATTATTATTATTATTATTATTATTATTATTGTTGTTGTTGTTATTATTATTATTATTATTAATTGCATCATTATTAATCTTAACCATCTTTCCTTCGACAATCATCATCATCATCGTCATCGTCATCGTCATCGTCATAGTCATCGTCATCGTCATCGTCATCGTCATCGTCATCGTCATCGTCGTCGTCGTCGTCGTCGTCCTCGTATGGTTGTTACTGTAATAGAAAAACAGGTGTTAAGCTTTGCAGGCAGTTCTTAACAATTGTTTATGTGGACATTTTGGAGATATGACAGACGACATGTTTAAGAAACACCAAAATATGAAAGATACAAGAATGAAGAAAGAAGAAATACACTGAAAAAAATTTTAATAACAAAAATACCATTTTTATTAGTTTATTGATATGATATAATCAAAATATTCTATAAAATCCTTCAACTCCTTTATTCATAAACATTCAACAATAAAATTTTAACTAAATCTCAAAATGGAAAAGAAAACAAGTATAGAAAAACCAAGTTTTTCAACACAAACTTTGGTTTTAAATACACTCGATTTAGAAATACAAAAGATGACCAAATTAAAATATTTTTTAATTGAATTGTATTGACATCCAATATAAAGCTGTAATGAAAGTTTCAGCTTCCTAGCTAGTCAAAAAGCTGGTTAAATTTTACTTGCAAGATTTGTGTACAGAGAAAGCCACACACAAACAGAGATTGTAACCTAAATAAAAAGTTTGTAAAAAGAAGCATATAAATTTTGAAAAACTTTCTAGAATGTATCGTTGAATTAAAACTAGCACCTGAAAATACACACATATTATCAGGGCCATAGCTTACAAGCTGATCTTGGAGAGGTGGGGTGGGGTAACCATCCCATTTTACCGACAAAATGTTAAGTCATTTTTTCCAAACAAACTATTAGTTTTATATATTGTCATTTTTCCTAAATAAATTATTAGTTTTATATATTGTCATTTTTTCCAAATAAGTTATTAGTTTTATATATTGTATATTCAGAAAACACGTAGATAAGATTCGGGTTATTCCACCACCCTAAGGTTTATGTTGAATTTCATGCAATTGCGTTAAAGACTAAAATCAAACAGCACAGCAATTATTCTTTCCTAAATCACATACACTTTGAAAATTTTAAAAGTAAACACTTTTTAAAATATAAGGCGCTGATGGCTGAGCGGTAGAGCGTTCACTTGTCGATCAGTTCGAGCAGTTCGAGCCTCACCGGCGTCACCAGCGAAACTCCCTTAAGCAAGGAGTTCACTCGCATTACTAAAGGGGTAGGCGCCTATAAATGGCTGCCTTTGCAAGGTCCCTTTCTCGCCTTTGAGCAAGACTTATCTTGATAAGGCGTATGTTGAATGTAAGTTTAAAAAAATCAATAAAGCGCAAGTCTTTACTACATCGTATTTTCGCCTTTTCGGACTGTTCCCTAACCTGAACATTTCACACATCCATTCATTTCGCGCTACATAAACACGACATCCAAGCATAAATATCGTCCAAAATGTCTTCTTAGACAAAAACGGACGTAAGGAAATGCAAAATAATTGACCAATGTTACAGCGTGCCACATTTCCTGTCGTCAATATCATCACTACCTCTGCGATCATCATCACATATTCACATCAACCAGTTTCATAATTGCCTGACACCAACAACATTTGAGCTTATGATGGCAAAGATGATCATGATATAGTTATCATCTTCATAGTCCTAATCAAGATAGTTATAAGTATCACCATGATCATCAACATCATCATCATCGTCGTCGTCGTCGTCATCATCATCATCATCATCATCATCATCATCATCATCATCATCATCATCATCGTCATCGTCATCGTCATCGTCATCGTCATCGTCATCATCATCATCGTCATCGTCATCGTCATCGTCATCGTCATCATCATCATCATCATCATCATCATCATCATCATCATCATCATCATCATCATAATCATCATCATCATCATCATCATCATCATCATCATCATCATCATCATCATCATCATCATCATCATCATCATCATCATCATCATGTGACGATTCCGCCTTTGCGAAGTCGTCGATATTGCTGGAGAAAATTTGAGTCTAAATAAAGTTTAAGACACTCTTTAACAGTATTAGATGTTTTATTAACGAGTACAGTTCGAAAACTTTATCAAACGACGCGACAGATACAAAAAACAGTTTCAACTTCGATCAAGCAATGGCGAACAATGGCGAACAAGAAGCAGGAACAAGAAGAAGGGACCGAAGTAGTTCGCGACAGCCTTATAAATACAAGCCCTCCAGGCTACAGGCTACAGGCTTAAACGTTCAAATATTCGCGCAACAATCCAAACACGCAACGTTGTGCAATACCCGATGCACCGCCTGCGCCGGAAATCCCAAAGTTAGATCCAGGCACGCACCTGCGTTTACGCGGGCGTGACATACCTCCCCCCCTAAAGTCGGTAACGATCCTTCTCGTTATCGGCCATATCTTCATTCTTTGATCTGGGTCGATCCGGTTGGCTGAGTGTGGATCCGGTTGACTGAATGGTTTCCTTCGTCGTCGGGTTTCCTGGTGCTCGTCTGGGAACCTGCAAATCCAGAACAGTCGTGACGATGAGCCACACGCGAAAGAAAGACGTGGTCGAAGAACCTTCCGAGCAAGGACAAAGGAGACGTCCTGCAGCTCTTTGTTCAGTGACGCGCTCTTCTTCCTGGAGACCTGCAAATAAAAACTTGCGACCGATCCACTTTATCGTTAACCAAGATCGCCCAGAGAAAGAAATTAACCAAAGAACATTACAAAGCTACCCATATAACTAACACCAATTTCTGATAACAATGAAATATTTAACCAAAGATTATACACCCTAGGATAAATAAACCTAATTGTAGCCACAGCTACTCCAAACCTAATTTAATCGAGACAGGAAATCAGTTACTAAATATAATAATGATAATACAACACAAAACACCAAATGGTTCTGAGAAGGAAGTCGCGCTCAGCAAAGCATTGCTGACCAACTCCAAACCATAGTCAACAATTCTGCATAACTCGAGTAAATCTTACTCGTAAGAAAGTACAGTAACTTCATAGAAATTTGCCAACAGCTTAGGAATTGTGCTTTACCTACCATCTGTAGCAGAGTTGGGATATCGGGGACTGGAAAGCCGTCTCCCCTAGGTCCCTTCGAGATACAATCCATTAAGCTTACCATGGGAATCCACCATGGTATGATTATGCACCGGCGATTCATACCCCAAAAATAGTATTTGCCAATATGATCACCTGCAATTCCACCAAATCTCACGGCTATTCTGAGATTTTGCTTTTGATTCCCCCAATAGTCGGGTGGTTTTGTACCTAAATGCCAAGGTACTCCCTTTACACTATTCCAAGGATCTCTGAGGATAGCAAGTGGTCCTCGCGGTAAAGTACCATACTCTAATGTATAAGGAGCAATATGAGTTGTAGATGACGGTTTCTCACGTAAACTCCATAATACAAAAGGAAGAACCTTAAACCACTCCTTAGGATGTGCCTCAACCAATTTAAAAATCATGTTCTTAAGACTCTGGTTACACCTCTCCACTAAACCGGATGCTTCAGGATGCCCTGGGGTGTTAAACCTAGGACTGCACCCCAAACATTTAAGAAAAGTCGTCGTTAACTGATTTTTGAAATTCGTACCACAATCGGAACTAATTATTCGTGGTATGGAAAACGTCATAAAGATCTGAATAAGGATCTCACATACAGATTTAGCATCTAATGACCTTAATGGATAAGCCATCGGCCATCTGGAGAACAAATCGACAACAACCAGGGCATAATTGTACTTGGGTCGGACAGTCACACTATCACCCGCTGGAATTATGGGCCCTATGCAATCCATAACTAAATGATTAAATGGTAGTTCATCTCCCCTTGGAATGGGAGTTATGGGGACTCGGTCTCTTTTTCTAACAGGTGCCCTTAACTGGCACACGGGGCACGACTCACAATAGGTTTGGACTTGTTTCTCCATATCGGGAAACCAAAAGCTGAGTCGAATACGCTGCCGTGTACTCTTGGCAGCCATGTGCCCCGAATAGGGAGCATCATGCCCCATCTGTAACACTGCAAGTATACGACTCCTGGGCAAACACAACTGTTTTATGGAATGACCCCACTGATTCTCCTTGTGAAACAAAAGTCCCCGGTCGATATAAAAGTTTTTACGCTTATCTATACCTAGCAACCAGAAGGACTTCAGTGAAGGACAATCATGTTGCTCTTTAGCAAACGCATCGGGATCATTACTATCGTCTACCCCCTGACAATCATCGTTAATGGTTGTAAATCGAGCGTCGGTTCGTGAATCACTTCCGCCTGCATCAGCACCTGGACAATTATCATCACCCGAAACCACAGAAACACCTATGTCCTGACAAGTATCGGTCTGTGAATCAACTTTCCTAGCATCAGCACCTGGACAAATATCATCACCCGAAACTACAGAAGCACCTATGCCCTGACAAGTATCGGTCTGTGAATCAACTTTCCTAGCATCAGCACCTGGACCAATATCATCACCCGAAACCACAGAAGCACCTATGTCCTGACAAGTATCGGCCTGAGAATCAACTTTCCTAGCATCAGCAGCGCGAGAAACACCTTCACCTAGAATTAATGCAACATCTGGACTATGCTCATCATTACGAGGTTCATCTAAAACAAAATATTGTGAATTAGTTATTTCAAGACTGGGAACATTCACATCAGAGTCATGTGCATTTTGTTTGTTCTTAATAGGGTATGCAACGGTATCATACAATGATATCGTTTTTAATAAATTACTTACGGAGGGAGTGATAATAATTTGCTCATTAAGATTTGGGACGACAGCAAACCATGCACGAACCTTGGGTGCTAGGTTCACAATGTCATCACCCACAAAATCTGGTCGAACAACTAATCTAACACAACCTACAATTTCTGGTTGACCTTTAAGGCCGGATAATTTTATAAATTTATGTGGTACCCTATGAAGAGATTTAATTAAATCTTCTCTAATGCAACACACTTCTGCACCACCATCAATCAAAGCTGGAATAGATGGTAATTGATCGATAAATACATTCTCATAAGACCTAATGTGATAATCATCAACATCTATAATGGGACATGCTTCGGGACAGGGAAAAGATTTTTGACCATCAAACAATATTTTCCTATCAACGAGACCTCTAAGGGAATTTTCTGAATGAGAAGACAAATTTTTACCATCAACCAATGTTTTCCTATCATCGAGACAATTACGGGAATTTTTTGACTGAGAGGACAAATTTTTATCATCAACAAATGTTTTCCTATCACCGAGACAATTAAAGGAATTTTCTGTTTGACAACAATTAATTCTGGGATTAGGTAAGTTTGAGGAAGGGAATTTATGTAGAGGACATTCCTTGAACGAATGACCCTTCTTATGGCATTTGAAGCATAAACCATACTTTTTATCCTTATCCATATTAGGATCAATGGATATTTTAGTCATTCTATTAGGAATGGGAGACCTTGACCCTTTATCTGTTGGTTTTTGGTTGTTGAATCGAGGCGGTCTAGTCTCATGCTCGTGTGTGGCCATGTAGCTATCCGCAACGCGTGAAAGCTCTAGATGATTTAACCAATCATCCTTTTCCTGAGTTAAAATAAAATCTGCACAACTGGGAGACATTAGTTGTTTCAACCTATCGGCACACATCAAACTAACTAATTGATGGAAATTCTCATCAATATTCCTACTTTTAATATAATACGATAACGCTGTGTGTAATTCAGAAGCTACCTGTGAATAAGTCTCACCAGGTCTCCTTTTTACAGCATAAAACCTCTCCCTTAAAAGACTGGGAGTGACCCGAAATTCCTGCAATAGAATTTGCTTTAATTCCTCATAGTCACCTAACTGAGCAACGGTCAATCGACTCAAGATTGATCGAGCTCTATTATTCAAATGGGCCTGCAATATTTTGGGTTTTACATCATCATCAACTTGGTATGATGCAAACTGATTCTCTAGATACTGAAAATACCCCGGTATTGCAGCAGGATCTGAGGGAAACTCTGCCATTATACCCTTCATGGCATTCTGAAAGCGACTAGAGCGAACGGCTAAGGAAACCTCAAGACTATTGTGGTCCTGAATCCTTTCACGTTCCAGCTCTAGTTTAGCTTCAGCAAGTCTGCGGGTTGCCCTATCCTCATCTAACCTAGCGTCAGCGAGCCTACGCTCCTGTTCTAATTTAGCTTCAGCGAGTCTGCTCTCCTGTTCTAATTTAGCTTCAGCAAGTCTGCGATTTGCCCTATCTTCATCTAACCTAGCTTCAGCGAGTCTACGCTCCTGTTCTAACTTAGCTTCTTTTGCCGCCAATTCTGCTTCGCGCAATGCTAATTTACGCTCAGCTATTTCTGACTTAGAACTTTTGCTAACGTTAGCATCATCACTAACTCTACGTGGACGCCGACTATCATCAACAAATTGATAGTGCTCCTCGCTAAGGATCCCTGTAGGACTATCCAGCGCAACTGACTCTTCAACCGTAGGGGTTCTAATCATATTTATGAAACCTACTACACAGAAAAAGAAAGAAAAACCTAACTGGGCAATCCGGCAACGATAAAACCTCTAACCTGAGATGTGGATCGGCCCTCCTTGCGAAATGGATGTCGCCACGTGGTCGAACTCAACGGTCTGAACTCCGCCTGGACTCTTTCTCCAACCTGAATCGTCAATCGTCGATCTTCAAACTCGGTAGAACTTCGTCAACTGGATGAACTCCACCACCCCAGGACGACTCTGATCGATGTATCGACTGACTATCCCACCGCTGCCACCAAAAATGCAATGTGACGATTCCGCCTTTGCGAAGTCGTCGATATTGCTGGAGAAAATTTGAGTCTAAATAAAGTTTAAGACACTCTTTAACAGTATTAGATGTTTTATTAACGAGTACAGTTCGAAAACTTTATCAAACGACGCGACAGATACAAAAAACAGTTTCAACTTCGATCAAGCAATGGCGAACAATGGCGAACAAGAAGCAGGAACAAGAAGAAGGGACCGAAGTAGTTCGCGACAGCCTTATAAATACAAGCCCTCCAGGCTACAGGCTACAGGCTTAAACGTTCAAATATTCGCGCAACAATCCAAACACGCAACGTTGTGCAATACCCGATGCACCGCCTGCGCCGGAAATCCCAAAGTTAGATCCAGGCACGCACCTGCGTTTACGCGGGCGTGACAATCATCATCATCATCATCATCATCATCATCACCATTATCACAACCAATATCACTATCAGTAACGCCACCATCATTAGTTAATAAATAATAGTATAAGTAAAAAACAAATATCTTTCTTGTTTATTGAATATCATCCTTTCCAAGATGGCCTTGGTTTTTGAATGTCTTAAATTGCATTCGTAGTATATTTTCGAACAAAATTTTTCTAATATTTATGCATAAATCATAATTGTATTATGATTAGATTAGATATAGGGCTCACGATGAAGGCCAATTCGGGTTCATTCCCCTTGGAAGTGGAGCTAAGAATTCCGCTTCTTCAAGCTCATGGGCAGTTCTCTATCTTGCATTCCTTGTCTCCTTCCTAATAATAGCTTACCGTTGAAATGATGATGATGATGATGATAATGGTGACGAGAAGAACGGAAGAAAGTATTTCCTGGAAAATGAGGCGAGGAAGCAGATGCGTCTTCAATTCAGTTTAATTGACTTCCTGGCGGGGAATCCACAATTAGGAAATCGAAACCAGAATTAATTCATACTGTTATTGAAATTTAGTGGAAAGTCGCAAGGTGAAAACGATCAAAGCAATTAATTTTTACAAAAAAGTTTTTGAAAATTATCTGCAAACTGACTCTGAAGCGGTAATTAAAACTAAGTAATAAAAATTCAATTTTTCGCCACTAAAACGCATACATTCAATTTGTTCGATGGAAGTTTTTCTTCCAGGATTGGATGACACAAGCGATCGTGGAAGAGGTGAAAAAAAAAACAAGAGGAAAAAGGAAAAAATAATTGAGAAAGAGTCAGACAGACAAAAAGATACCTAAAAAAATTCTGGTTATTTTTTCGATTTAAACCATCAATTAAAAAAATTAATAATTAACCACAGACTGAACAATGATTGTTATATTTTATGGTTGTCGAAATCAAGCTTTTCGTCCATTAGTCACTCGAGAGCTAGAACCCATTTATCACAAAACCTTTAAAGTTTTTATAATAAAATAAATAAATAAATAAAGAGCATTTTTCGTTTGATGTTTATTCATACGTCGTCTCCTAGTTGTTGTTTTGAATTTTCGATTGATTTTAGAAAAACGTTGAACGCGTTTCCTTAGATGTGTCCTTCGGCGCTGTCTCGTAAGCGCATATCTAACGAAACATGACGTCCACTCGTTTGCAAGCCCTGTGGTGCAGTTCTGAATCAATGAACCCCCTGTCAACTGCCACATATCTCATCAACTGCGATAAAAAAGTGTTGTGTGCGACATGTATGCGGTGATATTAGTTGAAGCATGCATGCATTGGTTTGTTTATAACTCAATAGGCCACGGGAACCTTTTTTGAATAGGACTTATACCTAAAACCTAAAAACCTTAAAAGTTATACATTTAAAAACTGTTTTTTAATATTTGAGTTTTTTGCTTGATCTGTTCAGTTGATTTGAGTTTGTAGAGAGATAAGAATGTTTAAACAAATTCGGTGTAGCTGTTAAACATGAATGCACATTACCGAAATTCTTATCAGGATTATACTTTTTATATCAATTAACCTGTATAGTAAAACAGTAAATGATGATTTGAAGGACTTAAAAATGCTGGAAAAAATCAACCCAAATGTCTTGTCTGAAGCAGCAACAGTTCTCGAAAGCACCCTCTGGCGAAAGTACATTAATAAAAAAAATTTCCGTAGATACGCCAGCGCAAGTGTCTTCAGTTTTCTCCACTATTAAATATCTTTAAAATTACCATGATGTTTGGTAGGGAATTTCTGTGTCATCTTTATGATGCCTTTCATTATAGGTTTGAGGTAAATTATATTAAATTAAATACAAAGTTAGTATGCGCATTTTAGCGAATAATTTCAAGTCAATTATTTATGAGGCGTGTGATTTCGATTCTCTTAACTTCTCATAAAAGTCTATGTTTGAAATCTATGTGTGTCTCCGGCTTCAATGCTGGTCACGACGTTGTTTTAGGCAAACTAGCTTCTTAGGTTTATTGAAGATATTTCTATTTACTTTTTTTGCTTTATAAAAAATCACTTTAGACCAAATGTTTGCTTGAATGTTCTGTGTCGTGTTTATGTGGTGCAATTCGAGTTTGTGTGTATTATTTGCAGGTTTGGGGCAGTCAGGAGATGGTTCGATACCTGTCAAACTCACTGAGAAGCTGCTGTAAAGCACAAAGCTTTGGTATAACTGTGGCTCATCAATTTTTTTTCAAAACATATCAAAATTGCAAAAGCAATTGGTTAGTAGAGTACCATCGGTAAATAATTCTCTCATTCAATAGTTTATAGAGACTCGCTAGGTTTAAAGATTACAAACTGTATTTCTTAGTCGCTTGGTTTTTAATTTAATCAACTTATTTATTTAAATTTTTAATTAGAAACAACAAATAGATTTTAATGCTTCGTACATCTATATAGTTCTTGTTTAAGAAATACAAAACACTCATTAATTGAACTCTATTGAAGATATTTTATCGTTTTGTTTTGTTCTTTCTTAGTCACTCTGAGCTTTCCAACACTTTGCAGAAAATACTATAAAATAAATATAAATTAGAACTCTGATATTCTTTAACCAACCTAAATAATGAACAGAAAAATCCTAGCGCCAGTGAAGGATTGCCGAAACCCCGAAGTTACAGGTTGGCAGAGGCAGGAAAACCTTAATGACAAATATTATGACTTGTGAACTTGAATTTCTCTGTAGCTAGCTAATCGAGGGTTGGCATTTTATTTGTGCCCCAATATGAAGCTGATACTCGCTAGTCGTAAATTAAAACATCATTATGAAGTTATGATAGTGATAGTGGAATAGATGATGTGAGAGAGCAATCTTTCGCTTTGGGAGAACTGAGAAGTCGGCAACAATGATTATGATGATGACGACGACAACGACAAAGATGATGATGATGATAAGAATGGTGTCGGTGATGGTGGTGATGATGTTGATGATGATGATGATGATGATGATTATGACGACGACGATGATGATGATGATTAGGATGATCATGATGATGATACGGGAAAAGGAAGTGGTAACTAAAGTAGCAGCAACAGCAAAGACAACGAGCCGAACAAAACATCAGCAAATAGAACAAGACGTGCAGAAGATGTCTGAATGGAGAAAAAGGAATGAAAAAAAAAATGAATGAATGAATGAATGAATGAATGAATGGAAAGGATGAATGGATGAATGGAAAGAATGGACGAAAGAATGAATGAAGTTTTATGAAAAGGAAGCCCCGCGCGCTTTCACAAAGATGGAGAAAGAAGCGAACTGAACGATTCAATGAATGAATGAATGAGACAGAAAAAGAAGAAATAACGAATGAACGAGAGTAGAATAAAAGGTGAATGAATGGATGATGGATTGATGAATTGGTGCTGGAGAGAGAAAGAGGAGAGAAAAGGAGAGGGATGGAGGGAGGGAGATGATTAACTGATTGATTATAAAGATTGACAAATAAGAAGTATGAAAGTTGGTATGTCAGTGAGTGAGTAAGTGAGTGATGGAATGAACGCGAGGATGAAAGAGTGAATTGTAAAAGAGAAAAAAGACAAATTATCACGAATAGATAATAAATTGGCAGGTAAGCGAATGCACAGGTTAATGGGTATGCCGAACGGTGGATCGGGCAAATAAAAGAAATTGAAACAGTTAGGTGTATTGATAGACGAATGAATAGAAGGATGGATGAACGAATGATTGAATGGATGGATGGATGGATGGATGGATGGATGGATGGATGGATGGATGGATGGATGGATGGATGGATGGATGGATGGATGGATGGATGGATGGATGGATGGATGGATGGATGGATGGATGGATGGATGGATGGATGGATGGATGGATGGATGGATGGATGGATGGATGGATGGATGGATGGATGGATGGATGGATGGATGGATGGATGGATGGATGGATGGATGGATGGATGGATGGATGGATGGATGGATGGATGGATGGATGGATGGATGGATGGATGGATGGATGGATGGATGGATGGATGGATGGATGGATGGATGGATGGATGGATGGATGGATGGATGGATGGATGGATGGATGGATGGATGGATGGATGGATGGATGGATGGATGGATGGATGGATGGATGGATGGATGGATGGATGGATGGATGGATGGATGGATGGATGGATGGATGGATGGATGGATGGATGGATGGATGGATGGATGGATGGATGGATGGATGGATGGATGGATGGATGGATGGATGGATGGATGGATGGATGGATGGATGGATGGATGGATGGATGGATGGATGGATGGATGGATGGATGCGAAAGCATAAATGAAAGAATGAATGCGAAAGCCAATCAATAGACGATTATTAACAAATGTTCCAGTCGTGAATGGGACTACGAAAAGTTCCCTTTTCGACCCAACAATGCAAGAGCATTGAACGATAACGCACCAAGGAACCCCAAGTGCACGAAATGGTTGGTTTTGGTGCTGCTGATGACGCTGGTGGAAGTTGCAAAATGTGTTGCTCTTTTAATGCATGGTGGTGGTGGTGATGATGATGATGAAGAAGATGATGATGATGATGATGATGATGATGATGATGATGATGACGATGGTGATGGCGATGACGATGACGATGACGATGACGATTATGATGATGATAATGATAATGATGATCAGCGGCGAATCCTGGGGAACCGGCCCCCCAGGAGTTTAAAAAATTGAACTTTAGTTCTTTACATAGCTTATACTCTCATTCAAATTGTCTATATCTTGATGCTTTATGCTTACTAAATTTACCTCTCGATTATCAATAATTCTGATATTTTGCAGATATTAAACAATTTTGGGTCCTTTTTAAGCCAATTCATTAAAAAATATATTTCAAATAATATCTCAAAAAACATTTAGACCTCCACCGATAGGTCCAGCAAAAAAAGACTAAAATAACACTTTCCTTTAACAGCAAGTTCTTACAGCAGTAATCATTCGTAATATGCCTGGAAGCTACCACCTAAACTTGGTAAGCTCCAAGAGCTGTGATGATCCGACAATCAGGAATATGTTCAGACATACGAACGGACTTTCTAATTGTGTTTTTTTCTCTCCAAACTGACTAGTCAAAACGGTATTTTTCAGCAGGTTTCTGTAGGATTTTACGAAAAATATCGGAAATGTGAAGGCTCAAGTCATAGCTATACGGAAGGTTTTTGAAGACAAAAAGGCACTGCTGATAAAAAAAAATCTATTAAGTTCTTATAAGTGCATCAGAAAATTCATAAAAATCGTCAAAAACTAACAACTCCAAGGGTTTAAACAAGTGAAGAAAAAACAAAGTTTTTTAAAAACACACTTTTATATTTTTTTTGCTATATAAACAGCAAACATATTAGCATAGGCAATAAATTGTTCGACGAAAATATCACAAATAATTATTTAATTAAATTTTGTTCAATCGATCCGAAAATTTGATAGAATGCATTATTAATTAGTTCGGAGATATGTTTAAATTTTGAAGTCTCTAGCTCATCGGGAAGTTAGATTAAAATCGATTGCAAAATTTGACGACAGACAGACAGATAGACAGACAGAGAAGTCAAGTTAAGTAAAAGTGTGTAAGAAATATATAATGCAAATGCTCTTGCGAGTGGTTTAGAAGAATAGTACAAAAAAAACACTTTCATTTCATTCTCGGATCATTTCATCAACCAGCTAAATTTGCGAGTTAGGAAGACTGACTGGCGATTTCTAAAACAAAGCCCAACTGCTCAAAGTTATTCTTGTAGCCATGGAAAAATCTTGCTGTCCAAAATCATAGAAGTAGTCGAGTAGTTCGAGTTTAATTTGAACCTTTCCAGTTTGAAGGTTAACACATGGTAGAATCTCGTTTAGTCACTACCAACAAAATTATCTACCAAAAGGGTATTATTGCTAAAAGGGTAGGCGCCTATAAATGGCTGCCTCTGCAAGTACCCTTTCTCGCCTTCGAGCAAGACTTGTCTTGGAAAAGGCGTTGTGAAAGTGAAATAAAATAAATAATAAATACCAAGGGACATAAAAAAAAACATTCTTTTCCAAAAAATAATATTTTTCCATCTGTGAAAAGTGATAATTTTTTCCGTCTGATTGAAACAATCCTAGTATTTAATTTGAAAGTCATTTTTTAGCTTTAGAGTGTCTGATGGCCTAACTCTGCAGTACGATGGAAGAAAGATGTTTCTTGTGTTAATATTGCTCCAGAGAAAAAATGCACAGTAAGAAAGTGAAAGAAAAAGAAAAAGAAAAAAAGAAAGAGAAATAAAAAGTTTAATTTCAACTCCTTTTGTTTGGTTTTACTGAATAAAAAAAATTCAAAATTACTTACAGCTAAACTAAAAAAAATATCTGGAAACTTACGAAATTTCTGGATCCGCCGCTGATGATGATGATCATCATCATCATCGCAATAATTATTTCATTTAAATAATAATTTTGTTATATTATAAACCATGTTTTGTCTGAAGGAAAGTACAAAATGGTGTAACATGAATGAATAGAAAGGTGCATAGTAGAGAACATAGAGGTACACAAGCAAACAGAAAATTACAGAGAATAACAGAGTAAAACAGAGAGGTACTGAGAAATAATGACGACCGACTGTTTGTACCTGCATGTGGCATTGTGTGCATTGTCGTGGAAGCCCCTTAAATGGATATGTATGGATTTAAGAAGGCGCAAACAATGGAGATGATGAGCACGTGTCTCGTCGTTGTAGTTGTTGATGTTGTTTGCTTGTGTTGTTGTTGATGTTGTTTGTTTGTGTTGTTGATGTTGTTTGTTTGTGTTGTTGATGTTGTTTGTTTGTGTTGTTGATGTTGTTTGCTTGTGTTGTTGTTAATGTTGTTGTTTGTTTGTGTTGTTGATGTTGTTTGTTTGTATTGTTGATGTTGTTTGTTTGTGTTGTTGATGTTGTTTGTTTGTGTTGTTGTTGTTGATGTTGTTTGTTTGTGTTGTTGATGTTGATGTTGTTTGTTTGTGTTGTTTTTTTTGTAGTTGTTTGTTTGTGTTGTTGTTGTTGATGTTGTTTGTTTGTGTTGTTGATGTTGTTTGTTTGTGTTGTTGATGTTGATGTTGTTTGTTTGTGTTGTTTTTTTTGTAGTTGTTTGTTTGTGTTGTTGTTGCTGATGTTGTCTTGTAGATCTTCTTGGGCGGGATTGGAGAGTGAAAAAAAACACAAGAAGATGGATTGAAGTAAAGAGTGAAAGAGGAGAGTGAAGTAAGGAGTGAAGTAGAAGAGTGAAGTAAGGAGTGAGGTAGAAGAGTGAAGTAAGGAGTGAGGTAGGAGAGTAAAGTAAGAAATGAAGTAGAAAATTGAAGCAAGGAGTGAAGTAAGGAGAGTAAAGTAAGGAGTGAAGTAGGAGAGTGAAGTAAGGAATGAAGTAGAAAATTGAAGTAAGGAGTGAAGTAAGGAGTAAGGTAAGAGAGTGAAAACAAAATAAATATAAATAAATGAGTTCTAAAATAATAAATTTAAAAAAAGAAACGAACAAAAGAAGAACGAACGCAAACGAAAATTTTACTAAAAATTCGCAACGAAGTCGTAAACAATTTACCATTTTAGGTTTAGAATTCAACAATAGATCTGCAAGGAAGCATGAAGCCTCAACAATATAATTACCTAAGTATTAATATAATTACCTAAGTAATAATTAAAAGTTTGAATGGAAAAAAAAAATTTTATTTTTCAATATTTACAAAAGGTAACCGAGTTCGTTTTCAAATATGAAACAATGAGCTGCAGAAATGAACGGTTCAATGGATGAACGAAGCGAACCGACGAATGTAGATAAAGAACTAACGAACGAACGAACGAACATAATATAATGGAAACGAACGGTTAATGTTGATAATCGCTTAAGTGATAACTTATGGAGATATCGACGGCTGAAGTGATAATGAAGTGCCGATGTCGAAGATGGCGGTCCTCACGTGACAGGATGATGATGATGACGATGACGATGATGATGATGATGATGATGATGATGATTGTCACGCCCGCGTTTACGCGTGTGCGTGCCTGGATCTAAACTTTGGGATTTCCGGCGCAGGCGGTGCAAAGGGTATTGCACAACGTTGCGTGCTTGGATTGTTGCGCGAATATTTGAACGTTTAAGCCTGTAGCCTGTAGCCTGGAGGGCTTGTATTTATAAGGCTGTCGCGAACTACTTCGTCCCTTCTTCTGGTTCCTGCTTCTTGTTCGCCATTGTTCGCCATTGCTTGATCGAAGTTGAAACTGTTTTTTGTATCTGTCGCGTCGTTTGATAAAGTTTTCGAACTGTACTCGTTAATAAAACATCTAATACTGTTAAAGAGTGTCTTAAACTTTATTTAGACTCAAATTTTCTCCAGCAATATCGACGACTTCGCAAAGGCGGAATCGTCACATTGCATTTTTGGTGGCAGCGGTGGGATAGTCAGTCGATACATCGATCAGAGTCGTCCTGGGGTGGTGGAGTTCATCCAGTTGACGAAGTTCTACCGAGTTTGAAGATCGACGATTGACGATTCAGGTTGGAGAAAGAGTCCAGGCGGAGTTCAGACCGTTGAGTTCGACCACGTGGCGACATCCATTTCGCAAGGAGGGCCGATCCACATCTCAGGTTAGAGGTTTTATCGTTGCCGGATTGCCCAGTTAGATTTTTCCTTCTTTTTCTGTGTAGTAGGTTTCATAAATATGATTAGAACCCCTACGGTTGGAGAGTCAGTTGCGCTGGATAGTCCAACAGGGATCCTTAGCGAGGAGCACTATCAATTTGTTGATGATAGTCGGCGTCCATGTAGAGTTAGTGATGATGCTAACGTTAGCAAAAGTTCTAAGTCAGAAATAGCTGAGCGTAAATTAGCATTGCGCGAAGCAGAATTGGCGGCAAAAGAAGCTAAGTTAGAACAGGAGCGTAGACTCGCTGAAGCTAGGTTAGATGAAGATAGGGCAACCCGCAGACTTGCTGAAGCTAAACTAGAGCTGGAACGTGAAAGGATTCAGGACCACAATAGTCTTGAGGTTTCCTTAGCCGTTCGCTCTAGTCGCTTTCAGAATGCCATGAAGGGTATAATGGCAGAGTTTCCCTCAGATCCTGCTGCAATACCGGGGTATTTTCAGTATCTAGAGAATCAGTTTGCATCATACCAAGTTGATGATGATGTAAAACCCAAAATATTGCAGGCCCATTTGAATAATAGAGCTCGCTCAGTCTTGAGTCGATTGACCATTGCTCAGTTAGGTGACTATGAGGAATTAAAGCAAATTTTATTGCAGGAATTTCGGGTCACTCCCAGTCTTTTAAGGGAGAGGTTTTATGCTGTAAAAAGGAGACCTGGTGAGACTTATTCACAGGTAGCTTCTGAATTACACACAGCGTTATCGTATTATATTAAAAGTAGGAATATTGATGAGAATTTCCATCAATTAGTTAGTTTGATGTGTGCCGATAGGTTGAAACAACTAATGTCTCCCAGTTGTGCAGATTTTATTTTAATTCAGGAAAAGGATGATTGGTTAAATCATCTAGAGCTTTCACGCGTTGCGGATAGCTACATGGCCACACACGAGCATGAGACTAGACCGCCCCGATTCAACAACCCAAAACCAACAGATAAAGGGTCAGGGTCTCCCATTCCTAATAGAATGACTAAAATATCCATTGATCCTAATATGGATAAGGATAAAAAGTATGGTTTATGCTTCAAATGCCATAAGAAGGGTCATTCGTTCAAGGAATGTCCTCTACATAAATTCCCTTCCTCAAACTTACCTAATCCCAGAATTAATTGTTGTCAAACAGAAAATTCCTTTAATTGTCTCGGTGATAGGAAAACATTTGTTGATGATAAAAATTTGTCCTCTCAGTCAAAAAATTCCTTTAATTGTCTCGATGATAGGAAAACATTGGTTGATGGTAAAAATTTGTCTTCTCATTCAGAAAATTCCTTTAGAGGTCTCGTTGATAGGAAAATAATGTTTGATGGTCAAAAATCTTTTCCCTGTCCCGAAGCATGTCCCATTATAGATGTTGATGATTATCACATTAGGTCTTATGAGAATGTATTTATCGATCAATTACCATCTATTCCAGCTTTGATTGATGGTGGTGCAGAAGTATGTTGCATTAGAGAAGATTTAATTAAATCTCTTCATAGGGTACCACATAAATTTATAAAATTATCCGGCCTTAAAGGTCAACCAGAAATTGTAGGTTGTGTTAGATTAGTTGTTCGACCAGATCTTGTGGGTGATGACATTGTGAACCTAGCACCCAAGGTTCGTGCATGGTTTGCTGTCGTCCCAAATCTTAATGAGCAAATTATTATCACTCCCTCCGTAAGTAATTTATTAAAAACGATATCATTGTATGATACCGTTGCATACCCTATTAAGAACAAACAAAATGCACATGACTCTGATGTGAATGTTCCCAGTCTTGAAATAACTAATTCACAATATTTTGTTTTAGATGAACCTCGTAATGATGAGCATAGTCCAGATGTTGCATTAATTCTAGGTGAAGGTGTTTCTCGCGCTGCTGACGCTAGGAAAGTTGATTCACAGACCGATGCTGGTCAGAACATAGGTGTTTCTGTAAGTTCGGGTGATGATATTTGTCCAGGTGCTGATGCTAGGAAAGTTGATTCTCAGGCCGATACTTGTCAGGACATAGGTGCTTCTGTGGTTTCGGGTGATGATATTGGTCCAGGTGCTGATGCTAGGAAAGTTGATTCACAGGCCGATACTTGTCAGGGCATAGGTGCTTCTGTGGTTTCGGGTGATGATATTTGTCCAGGTGCTGATGCTAGGAAAGTTGATTCACAGACCGATACTTGTCAGGACATAGGTGTTTCTGTAGTTGCGGGTGATGATATTTGTCCAGGTGCTGATGCAGGCGGAAGTGATTCACGAACCGACGCTCGATTTACAACCATTAACGATGATTGTCAGGGGGTAGACGATAGTAATGATCCCGATGCGTTTGCTAAAGAGCAACATGATTGTCCTTCACTGGAGTCCTTCTGGTTGCTAGGTATAGATAAGCGTAAAAACTTTTATATCGACCGGGGACTTTTGTTTCACAAGGAGAATCAGTGGGGTCATTCCATAAAACAGTTATGTTTGCCCAGGAGTCGTATACTTGCAGTGTTACAGATGGGGCATGATGCTCCCTATTCGGGGCACATGGCTGCCAAGAGTACACGGCAGCGTATTCGACTCAGTTTTTGGTTTCCCGATATGGAGAAACAAGTCCAAACCTATTGTGAGTCGTGCCCCGTGTGCCAGTTAAGGGCACCTGTTAGAAAAAGAGACCGAGTCCCCATAACTCCCATTCCAAGGGGAGATGAACTACCATTTAATCATTTAGTTATGGATTGCATAGGGCCCATAATTCCAGCGGGTGATAGTGTGACTGTCCGACCCAAGTACAATTATGCCCTGGTTGTTGTCGATTTGTTCTCCAGATGGCCGATGGCTTATCCATTAAGGTCATTAGATGCTAAATCTGTATGTGAGATCCTTATTCAGATCTTTATGACGTTTTCCATACCACGAATAATTAGTTCCGATTGTGGTACGAATTTCAAAAATCAGTTAACGACGACTTTTCTTAAATGTTTGGGGTGCAGTCCTAGGTTTAACACCCCAGGGCATCCTGAAGCATCCGGGTTAGTGGAGAGGTGTAACCAGAGTCTTAAGAACATGATTTTTAAATTGGTTGAGGCACATCCTAAGGAGTGGTTTAAGGTTCTTCCTTTTGTATTATGGAGTTTACGTGAGAAACCGTCATCGACAACTCATATTGCTCCTTATACATTAGTGTATGGTACTTTGCCACGAGGACCACTTGCTATCCTCAGAGACTCTTGGAATAACGAAAAGGAGTTACCTTTTCATTTAGGTAAGAATCCGTACAAATACTTAGCCGATCTCAGACAAAACCTACAGTTAGCTAAGGAATTTGCTGAAATTGCAGGAGACCAAGAGCAGAGCAATTACGCACGAAAATATAACGTTAGGAGCAGTGATAGGTCTTTTTGTGTAGGTGACAGAGTAATAATTTTAGCACCTGTAAAAGGGGGGTCTAAATTTATGAAGAGATGGCAGGGTCCCGGGGTAATAGTGAAGGTGAAAGCACCATACTCTTATTTAGTGGAAATTGAGGGCTGTAAACACCATCTACATGCAAATAAAATTCGGAAATACCATGACCGAATAGAAACCGCCATTAATAATAATTGTTCTGTAGTATACGAGAAGGACCACGAATTTGGTTTGATTGATTTTCCAAGTAAGTTTGATCCTTGTCAGGATAAACCTCCGAGTTGTAGGGTAGCAAAGGGCTGTTTGGACCATCTTTCGCAGGATTATCGCACACAATTATGTGACATAATTGATGATTTTCCCGAGATATTCTCAGAATCATTAGGAGTTTGTTCTGTAGTATCTCACAAAATCGCGATTTCTCCTGACTTTACCCCCAAACACCTGAGAGCCTATAGAACCCCTGAATTGTTGAAGGTAGAAGTGGCTAATCAGATACAAGATATGCTTCGCCAGGGTGTCATTGTACCATCGCAGAGTCCCATGGTAAGCCCGATGGTTTGTGTTTTGAAGGGACCTAAGGGAGAAAAGGGAGTCCGTATAGCCATCGACTATCGTCATGTTAATCGTTATACGAAGGGAGACTGCTTTCCCATTCCCGATATCCCCAACGTACTTCAGAAGGTCGGCAGAGCAAAATTTATAAGCTGTTTTGATGCACGCAAAGGGTACTGGCAAATTCCTATAGATCCGGAATCAGCATGGTTAACGGCATTTTCTTGTGAAGAAGGGTTGTTTGAGTTTCGCAGAATGCCCTTTGGTCTAAAATCGGCGGGAAATACTTTCATGAGGGCGATATCGATGATCCTTCAACCAATAAGATCCTTTACGGAGCCGTTTATTGATGATTTTGCCGTTATTTCGTCTAGTTGGGAAGAACACAAACTACATCTTTTGCAATTTTTCACCATCATTAAAAATGTAGGGTTGACCCTAAACCTGGAAAAATGTCGGTTTGTACAACCTAAGGTGGTATTTTTAGGACATGTCGTAGGCTCGGGGATTGTCGCACCTGATCCCGATAAAATAGCCATTGTACAAGAGATCAAACCTCCCACAAATAAAAAGGAAGTCAAGCGGATAATGGGGTTGTTCAGTTATTTCCGCAACTTCATACCCAATCTAGCCCAGACTGCCCATCCTATCACTGAGTTGACTAAAAAGGGTGTTCCCAACAAAATTCTTTGGGAAGGCAAACACCAGGTCGCCTTACAAAAACTCATAGACGACCTTACCAATGCTACAACCCTAAGCACAATTGATTATAGTAAAGGGTTTGGATTAGCAACGGATGCTAGTGGAGTGGCTGTTGGGTGTTGTTTGTTCCAGGGGAGTGGAGAAGGGGCAGAAGTCCCTATTGCTTTTGCCAGTCTGAAGTTAACCCCTACTCAGACGAGGTGGTCCACCATAGAGAGAGAGGCTTATGCTGTCGTGTGGGCTCTAAGTAAATTCAAATCCTGGATATTGTTATCTGAGATCGTGATTTTTTCGGATCATAATCCTCTCACGTACCTTACCGAGTCAGTTTCCAAAAGCGCTAAATTGACTCGATGGGCACTTGCTATCCAGGAATTTAATCTGACTTTCAAGTATAGGTCAGGTAAACAGAATATAGTAGCTGACGTCCTGTCTCGATTAAGTTAGGTTTGGAGTAGCTGTGGCTACAATTAGGTTTATTTATCCTAGGGTGTATAATCTTTGGTTAAATATTTCATTGTTATCAGAAATTGGTGTTAGTTATATGGGTAGCTTTGTAATGTTCTTTGGTTAATTTCTTTCTCTGGGCGATCTTGGTTAACGATAAAGTGGATCGGTCGCAGTTTTTATTTGCAGGTCTCCAGGAAGAAGAGCGCGTCACTGAACAAAGAGCTGCAGGACGTCTCCTTTGTCCTTGCTCGGAAGGTTCTTCGACCACGTCTTTCTTTCGCGTGTGGCTCATCGTCGCGACTGTTCTGGATTTGCAGGTTCCCAGACGAGCACCAGGAAACCCGACGACGAAGGAAACCATTCAGTCAACCGGATCCACACTCAGCCAACCGGATCGACCCAGATCAAAGAATGAAGATATGGCCGATAACGAGAAGGATCGTTATCGACTTTAGGGGGGGAGGTATGTCACGCCCGCGTTTACGCGTGTGCGTGCCTGGATCTAAACTTTGGGATTTCCGGCGCAGGCGGTGCAAAGGGTATTGCACAACGTTGCGTGCTTGGATTGTTGCGCGAATATTTGAACGTTTAAGCCTGTAGCCTGTAGCCTGGAGGGCTTGTATTTATAAGGCTGTCGCGAACTACTTCGTCCCTTCTTCTGGTTCCTGCTTCTTGTTCGCCATTGTTCGCCATTGCTTGATCGAAGTTGAAACTGTTTTTTGTATCTGTCGCGTCGTTTGATAAAGTTTTCGAACTGTACTCGTTAATAAAACATCTAATACTGTTAAAGAGTGTCTTAAACTTTATTTAGACTCAAATTTTCTCCAGCAATATCGACGACTTCGCAAAGGCGGAATCGTCACAATGATGATGATGATGATGATGATGATGATGATGATGATGATGATGATGATGATGATGATGATGATGATGATGATGATGATGATGATGGTGGTGGTGGTGGTGGTGGTGATGATGATGATGATGATGATGATGAGGATGATGATGATGATGATGATGATGATGATGATGATGATGATGATGATAATGATGAAGATGATGATGATGATGATGATGATGATGATGATGATGATGATGATGATGATGATAACGACGACGACGACGACGACGGTGGTGGTGATGATGATGGTGATGGTGGTGATGGTGGTGATTATGATGTTGATGATGATGATGATGATGATGATGATGATGATGATGATGATGATGATGATGATGATGATGATGATGATGATACAAGAAAATGTCGATGACTATGGTGAATGGTCACGTGGTGCAGTATAGTCTGGCCAAACAGAGCGTCGTGGCAGATTGAAGTTGAAAGAACATTCGGAAGACTTCCATTGGTCACGAACCAGGAAAGATAGAGACAGCTCTTCCTCAAAAAATATAATGGTGGCATTTTGGTGGAAAGCCTTGCCGGGTGTGTGTGAACTTGTTGAGTGCTTTTGAACAAGTACAGTTCAATAGGTCATAGGTCACTGCTGGATTTTACATTTAAAGTGTTAAAATAATAACATTTTTGTTAGTTATACTTGACGACGGTGATAATGCAAATGATCGCGATGAAGATGATGATGATGATGATGATGATGATGATGATGATGATGATGATGATGATGATGATGATGATGCAGATGATGATGATGATGATGATGATGACGAACAGGAAAAAAGAGTGGTTATGCTTAATGCGACAACATGAATCGTTTAAATCGATATTTGTTCAATGTTGACGTTTAGTCTAGAGAATTGATATCGATGATAACGATGAGCTGGTTTGTCTCCTTTTTTCCACCCAAAATTGCCCGATCGAGCAATTAATACGTCTGCCGATTTGTAATTTTCCACGCAATCATTAAAAACAATCACACCAACACAAACAGCGCAAATAGAAACATGAATACTAATTTTAATATTATAATCAATGATTTTATCAGTAAAAATAATAATAAAGATCATAAAATTAAAAATGATAGTAAAGTCATCATTCTTTTTAATAATGTTGATAGTGTTTGTTATAAGTTATCATCATCATCATCATCATCATCGTCATCATCATCATCATCGTCGTCATCATCGTCATCATCACCACCACCACGACATGCGTCATTCATCTCCGTCACATAGCTCATGAAGCGTGTGACATCTATTTGTAAATAAGAACGTCAAAATGATAATGAAAAAACAAACGCAAACGCTTCACGGTTGTTCGTGTAATAATTATTTTATTATTACCGGAATTTTGTTTCATGCAGTAGAATAGATACAGTAGAATAGATCCGTTGTGCCGCTACGGATAATTCCGTTGACTCCGGGTGCAGTGCAATCGAATAAATGAGAGATGAGGAGAGAGGGAGGGAGAGAGAGAGAGAGGGAGAGAAAAAGAGAGAGAGGGAAAGAGAAAGAGAAAGGGAGAGAAAGAATCAGAGAAAGAGAGAAAAAGAGAGAGTGTGAGAGAATAAAGAGAGATTGATAAAAATGAGAGAAAAAGCAAAAAAAAAGAATTACAAAAAAGAAGATAGCTGCACTAAATGAAAATCGTACTCAAAACAATAGGACGGATTAGGCATTGTATATAGGGGTCTTTTTTTCCTATTTAGCAATTATCTGGCACTCTGTGATCCCATTTACTCCCTCCCTACTTCTCTCTATCTCCTCTCTCTCTCTCTCTCTCTCTCTCTCTCTCTCTCTCTCTCTCTCTCTCTCTCTCTCTCTCTCTCTCTCTCTCTCTCTCTCTCTCTCTCTCTCTCTCTCTCTCTCTCTCTCTCTCTCTCTCTCTCTCTCTCTCTCTTTCTCTCTCTCTCTCCTCGTGTCGTGTTTATATATAATAATAGAGAGATCACGTGAACAGGTGTAAAAGTACGTGCATGTAAATGTACGTTTTTGGCATGTGTTTGTGCAATCGTTGGTGCTTCTTTTGAATGCGTTCGTGTCAAAACATCTCCAAATAAGGAGATTTCCAGGTGTACATGCTTTGATATGTATTTGTATTTATATTTATTGTTTTGCTTCTTTTTCGTTTGCTGCACACGTGAAAATGAAAAAGCTTCACGGATGCACTCATAAACTCACCGACGCTGAAGCATCTAAACCACTATGAGGACACACACAGAACACAGACATGCAGACATATTGCACACACATTCATAAACAAGAAACGTTCACATCCCAATAGCAAAACCTCACCGACAGACAAAGAGACGCACACAAACACACAACATTAGGAACACACTCACACAAACACGCGCACGCAACCATGCACTTGCCGCTTAGGGACGCGTGCACGTGACTACAACGGCGAGTGCACGACGCAACAAAACACGACATAAGAAGCACTCTTCCATCTCTTTCTATTTTTCTCCTCATTCTACAACTTCCATTCAGCACCGACTGAAGCTTTCTTCCTCTTTTCTTCCACCATCTTTTCTCCATTCATACCTTCACATTTTTTTTATCCAATCTCTCTCTTTCTTTCTTATTCTTCTCTCCATCTCCGTTCTACTTCTTTTCTTTTTCTCTTTCTCTTTCTCTTATTCTTTTCTTTCTCTCTTCCGACAAAAGAGTCTCATCGTTTCCTGTGGCGCATGCGCGCCAAAAGAAATTCTTTTAAGCGATTGTTTCCGCTTCCGCTTTTTGTCCGACACGCGCTCTTGCGTCGTCCTCAGTGACGGAATGTTTGTTTATCACGGCTGCTTTCAATTACTCATTCTACAGCATTTCCATCACACCAAAACACGCACACACACACACATGCACACACACGCATGCACATACAAGGAGACACGTGCGTTTCTTATATTTTTTTATGTCTTCAGTCCTTATTTTTTTAAAAGTTTCAATTCATATTGTCTTTCTCTTTTTTTTTCTCTCTCTCTATTTCTATCTCTATCTCTATCTCTATCTCTATCTCTATCTCTATCTCTATCTCTATCTCTATCTCTATCTCTATCTCTATCTCTATCTCTATCTCTATCTCTATCTCTATCTCTATCTCTATCTCTATCTCTATCTCTATCTCTATCTCTATCTCTATCTCTATCTCTATCTCTATCTCTATCTCTATCTCTATCTCTATCTCTATCTCTATCTCTATCTCTATCTCTATCTCTATCTCTATCTCTATCTCTATCTCTATCTCTATCTCTATCTCTATCTCTATCTCTATCTCTATCTCTATCTCTATCTCTATCTCTATCTCTATCTCTATCTCTATCTCTATCTCTATCTCTATCTCTATCTCTATCTCTATCTCTATCTCTATCTCTATCTCTATCTCTATCTCTATCTCTATCTCTATCTCTATCTCTATCTCTATCTCTATCTCTATCTCTATCTCTATCTCTATCTCTATCTCTATCTCTATCTCTATCTCTATCTCTATCTCTATCTCTATCTCTATCTCTATCTCTATCTCTATCTCTATCTCTATCTCTATCTCTATCTCTATCTCTATCTCTATCTCTATCTCTATCTCTATCTCTATCTCTATCTCTATCTCTATCTCTATCTCTATCTCTATCTCTATCTCTATCTCTATCTCTATCTCTATCTCTATCTCTATCTCTATCTCTATCTCTATCTCTATATCTATCTCTATCTCTACATATCTCTATCTCTATCTCTATCTCTATCTCTATCTCTATCTCTATCTCTATCTCTATCTCTATCTCTATCTCTATCTCTATCTCTATCTCTATCTCTATCTCTATCTCTATCTCTATCTCTATCTCTATCTCTATCTCTATCTCTATCTCTATCTCTATCTCTATCTCTATCTCTATCTCTATCTCTATCTCTATCTCTATCTCTATCTCTATCTCTATCTCTATCTCTATCTCTATCTCTATCTCTATCTCTATCTCTATCTCTATCTCTATCTCTATCTCTATCTCTATCTCTATCTCTATCTCTATCTCTATCTCTATCTCTATCTCTATCTCTATCTCTATCTCTATCTCTATCTCTATCTCTATCTCTATCTCTATCTCTATCTCTATCTCTATCTCTATCTCTATCTCTATCTCTATCTCTATCTCTATCTCTATCTCTATCTCTATCTCTATCTCTATCTCTATCTCTATCTCTATCTCTATCTCTATCTCTATCTCTATCTCTATCTCTATCTCTATCTCTATCTCTATCTCTATCTCTATATCTCTATCTCTATCTCTATCTCTATCTCTATCTCTCTATCTCTCTATCTCTCTATCTCTATCTCTATCTCTATCTCTATCTCTATCTCTATCTCTATCTCTATCTCTATCTCTATCTCTATCTCTATCTCTATCTCTATCTCTATCTCTATCTCTATCTCTATCTCTATCTCTATCTCTATCTCTATCTCTATCTCTATCTCTATCTCTATCTCTATCTCTATCTCTATCTCTATCTCTATCTCTATCTCTATCTCTATCTCTATCTCTATCTCTATCTCTATCTCTATCTCTATCTCTATCTCTATCTCTATCTCTATCTCTATCTCTATCTCTATCTCTATCTCTATCTCTATCTCTATCTCTATCTCTATCTCTATCTCTATCTCTATCTCTATCTCTATCTCTATCTCTATCTCTATCTCTATCTCTATCTCTATCTCTATCTCTATCTCTATCTCTATCTCTATCTCTATCTCTATCTCTATCTCTATCTCTATCTCTATCTCTATCTCTATCTCTATCTCTATCTCTATCTCTATCTCTATCTCTATCTCTATCTCTATCTCTATCTCTATCTCTATCTCTATCTCTATCTCTATCTCTATCTCTATCTCTATCTCTATCTCTATCTCTATCTCTATCTCTATCTCTATCTCTATCTCTATCTCTATCTCTATCTCTATCTCTATCTCTATCTCTATCTCTATCTCTATCTCTGTCTCTGTCTCTGTCTCTGTCTCTGTCTCTGTCTCTGTCTCTGTCTCTGTCTCTGTCTCTGTCTCTGTCTCTGTCTCTGTCTCTGTCTCTGTCTCTGTCTCTGTCTCTGTCTCTGTCTCTGTCTCTGTCTCTGTCTCTGTCTCTGTCTCTGTCTCTGTCTCTGTCTCTGTCTCTGTCTCTGTCTCTGTCTCTGTCTCTGTCTCTGTCTCTGTCTCTGTCTCTGTCTCTGTCTCTGTCTCTGTCTCTGTCTCTGTCTCTGTCTCTGTCTCTGTCTCTGTCTCTGTCTCTGTCTCTGTCTCTGTCTCTGTCTCTGTCTCTGTCTCTATCTCTATCTCTATCTCTATCTCTATCTCTATCTCTATCTCTATCTCTATCTCTATCTCTATCTCTATCTCTATCTCTATCTCTATCTCTATCTCTATCTCTATCTCTATCTCTATCTCTATCTCTATCTCTATCTCTATCTCTATCTCTATCTCTATCTCTATCTCTATCTCTATCTCTATCTCTATCTCTATCTCTATCTCTATCTCTATCTCTATCTCTATCTCTATCTATATCTCTATCTCTATCTCTATCTCTATCTCTATCTCTATCTCTATCTCTATCTCTCTATCTCTATCTCTATCTATATCTCTATCTCTATCTCTATCTCTATCTCTATCTCTCTATCTCTATCTCTATCTCTATCTCTATCTCTATCTCTATCTCTATCTCTATCTCTATCTCTATCTCTATCTCTATCTCTATCTCTATCTCTATCTCTATCTCTATCTCTATCTCTATCTCTATCTCTATCTCTATCTCTATCTCTATCTCTATCTCTATCTCTATCTCTATCTCTATCTCTATCTCTATCTCTATCTCTATCTCTATCTCTATCTCTATCTCTATCTCTATCTCTATCTCTATCTCTATCTCTATCTCTATCTCTATCTCTATCTCTATCTCTATCTCTATCTCTATCTCTATCTCTATCTCTATCTCTATCTCTATCTCTATCTCTATCTCTATCTCTATCTCTATCTCTATCTCTATCTCTATCTCTATCTCTATCTCTATCTCTATCTCTATCTCTATCTCTATCTCTATCTCTATCTCTATCTCTATCTCTATCTCTATCTCTATCTCTATCTCTATCTCTATCTCTATCTCTATCTCTATCTCTATCTCTATCTCTATCTCTATCTCTATCTCTATCTCTATCTCTATCTCTATCTCTATCTCTATCTCTATCTCTATCTCTATCTCTATCTCTATCTCTATCTCTATCTCTATCTCTATCTCTATCTCTATCTCTATCTCTATCTCTATCTCTATCTCTATCTCTATCTCTATCTCTATCTCTATCTCTATCTCTATCTCTATCTCTGTCTCTGTCTCTGTCTCTGTCTCTGTCTCTGTCTCTGTCTCTGTCTCTGTCTCTGTCTCTGTCTCTGTCTCTGTCTCTGTCTCTGTCTCTGTCTCTGTCTCTGTCTCTGTCTCTGTCTCTGTCTCTGTCTCTGTCTCTGTCTCTGTCTCTGTCTCTGTCTCTGTCTCTGTCTCTGTCTCTGTCTCTGTCTCTGTCTCTGTCTCTGTCTCTGTCTCTGTCTCTGTCTCTATCTCTATCTCTATCTCTATCTCTATCTCTATCTCTATCTCTATCTCTATCTCTATCTCTATCTCTATCTCTATCTCTATCTCTATCTCTATCTCTATATCTCTATCTCTATCTCTATCTCTATCTCTATCTCTCTATCTCTCTATCTCTCTATCTCTATCTCTATCTCTATCTCTATCTCTATCTCTATCTCTATCTCTATCTCTATCTCTATCTCTATCTCTATCTCTATCTCTATCTCTATCTCTATCTCTATCTCTATCTCTATCTCTATCTCTATCTCTATCTCTATCTCTATCTCTATCTCTATCTCTATCTCTATCTCTATCTCTATCTCTATCTCTATCTCTATCTCTATCTCTATCTCTATCTCTATCTCTATCTCTATCTCTATCTCTATCTCTATCTCTATCTCTATCTCTATCTCTATCTCTATCTCTATCTCTATCTCTATCTCTATCTCTATCTCTATCTCTATCTCTATCTCTATCTCTATCTCTATCTCTATCTCTATCTCTATCTCTATCTCTATCTCTATCTCTATCTCTATCTCTATCTCTATCTCTATCTCTATCTCTATCTCTATCTCTATCTCTATCT
Organism: Erpobdella octoculata; assembly: GCA_963978895.1. Taxonomy (NCBI): domain Eukaryota; kingdom Metazoa; phylum Annelida; class Clitellata; order Hirudinida; family Erpobdellidae; genus Erpobdella; species Erpobdella octoculata. The sequence goes on from OZ022240.1 coordinate 35,322,452, forward strand.
CTATCTCTATCTCTATCTCTATCTCTATCTCTATCTCTATCTCTATCTCTATCTCTATCTCTATCTCTATCTCTATCTCTATCTCTATCTCTATCTCTATCTCTATCTCTATCTCTATCTCTATCTCTATCTCTATCTCTATCTCTATCTCTATCTCTATCTCTATCTCTATCTCTATCTCTATCTCTATCTCTATCTCTATCTCTATCTCTATCTCTATCTCTATCTCTATCTCTGTCTCTGTCTCTGTCTCTGTCTCTGTCTCTGTCTCTGTCTCTGTCTCTGTCTCTGTCTCTGTCTCTGTCTCTGTCTCTGTCTCTGTCTCTGTCTCTGTCTCTGTCTCTGTCTCTGTCTCTGTCTCTGTCTCTGTCTCTGTCTCTGTCTCTGTCTCTGTCTCTGTCTCTGTCTCTGTCTCTGTCTCTGTCTCTGTCTCTGTCTCTGTCTCTGTCTCTGTCTCTGTCTCTGTCTCTGTCTCTGTCTCTGTCTCTGTCTCTGTCTCTGTCTCTGTCTCTGTCTCTGTCTCTGTCTCTGTCTCTGTCTCTGTCTCTGTCTCTGTCTCTGTCTCTGTCTCTGTCTCTGTCCTCTGTCTCTATCTCTATCTCTATCTCTATCTCTATCTCTATCTCTATCTCTATCTCTATCTCTATCTCTATCTCTATCTCTATCTCTATCTCTATCTCTATCTCTATCTCTATCTCTATCTCTATCTCTATCTCTATCTCTATCTCTATCTCTATCTCTATCTCTATCTCTATCTCTATCTCTATCTCTATCTCTATCTCTATCTCTATCTCTATCTCTATCTCTATCTCTATCTCTATCTCTATCTCTATCTCTATCTCTATCTCTATATCTCTATATCTATCTCTATCTCTATCTCTATCTCTATCTCTATCTCTCTATCTCTATCTCTATCTCTTATCTCTATCTCTATCTCTATCTCTATCTCTATCTCTATCTCTCTATCTCTATCTCTATCTATCTCTATCTCTATCTCTATCTCTATCTCTATCTCTATCTCTATCTCTATCTCTATCTCTATCTCTATCTCTATCTCTATCTCTATCTCTATCTCTATCTCTATCTCTATCTCTATCTCTATCTCTATCTCTATCTCTATCTCTATCTCTATCTCTATCTCTATCTCTATCTCTATCTCTATCTCTATCTCTATCTCTATCTCTATCTCTATCTCTATCTCTATCTCTATCTCTATCTCTATCTCTATCTCTATCTCTATCTCTAACTCTATCTCTATCTCTATCTCTATCTCTATCTCTATCTCTATCTCTATCTCTATCTCTATCTCTATCTCTATCTCTATCTCTATCTCTATCTCTATCTCTATCTCTATCTCTATCTCTATCTCTATCTCTATCTCTATCTCTATCTCTATCTCTATCTCTATCTCTATCACTATCTCTATCTCTATCTCTATCTCTATCTCTATCTCTATCTCTATCTCTATCTCTATCTCTATCTCTATCTCTATCTCTATCTCTATCTCTATCTCTATCTCTATCTCTATCTCTATCTCTATCTCTATCTCTATCTCTATCTCTATCTCTATCTCTATCTCTATCTCTATCTCTATCTCTATCTCTATCTCTATCTCTATCTCTATCTCTATCTCTATCTCTATCTCTATCTCTATCTCTATCTCTACTCTATCTCTATCTCTATCTCTATCTCTATCTCTATCTCTATCTCTATCTCTATCTCTATCTCTATCTATCTCTATCTCTATCTCTATCTCTATCTCTATCTCTATCTCTATCTCTATCTCTATCTCTATCTCTATCTCTATCTCTATCTCTATCTCTATCTCTATCTCTATCTCTATCTCTATCTCTATCTCTATCTCTATCTCTATCTCTATCTCTATCTCTATCTCTATCTCTATCTCTATCTCTATCTCTATCTCTATCTCTATCTCTATCTCTATCTCTATCTCTATCTCTATCTCTATCTCTATCTCTATCTCTATCTCTATCTCTATCTCTATCTCTATCTCTATCTCTATCTCTATCTCTATCTCTATCTCTATCTCTATCTCTATCTCTATCTCTATCTCTATCTCTATCTCTATCTCTATCTCTATCTCTATCTCTATCTCTATCTCTATCTCTATCTCTATCTCTATCTCTATCTCTATCTCTATCTCTATCTCTATCTCTATCTCTATCTCTATCTCTATCTCTACTCATCTCTATCTCTATCTCTTATCTCTATCTCTATCTCTATCTCTATCTCTGTCTCTGTCTCTGTCTCTGTCTCTGTCTCTGCCCTCTGTCTCTGTCTCTGTCTCTGTCTCTGTCTCTGTCTCTGTCTCTGTCTCTGTCTCTGTCTCTGTCTCTGTCTCTGTCTCTGTCTCTGTCTCTGTCTCTGTCTCTGTCTCTGTCTCTGTCTCTGTCTCTGTCTCTTGTCTCTGTCTCTGTCTCTGTCTCTGTCTCGGTCTCTGTCTCTGTCTCTGTCTCTGTCTCTGTCTCTGTCTCTGTCTCTGTCTCTGTCTCTGTCTCTGTCTCTGTCTCTGTCTCTGTCTCTGTCTCTGTCTCTGTCTCTGTCTCTGTCTCTGTCTCTGTCTCTGTCTCTGTCTCTGTCTCTGTCTCTGTCTCTGTCTCTGTCTCTGTCTCTGCTCTCTGTCTCTATCTCTATCTCTATCTCTATCTCTATCTCTATCTCTATCTCTATCTCTATCTCTATCTCTATCTCTATCTCTATCTCTATCTCTATCTCTATCTCTATCTCTATCTCTATCTCTATCTCTATCTCTATCTCTATCTCTATCTCTATCTCTATCCTATCTCTATCTCTATCTCTATCTCTATCTCTATCTCTATCTCTATCTCTATCTCTATCTCTATCTCTATCTCTATCTCTATCTCTATCTCTATCTCTATCTCTATCTCTATCTCTATCTCTATCTCTATCTCTATCTCTATCTCTATCTCTATCTCTATCTCTATCTCTATCTCTATCTCTATCTCTATCTCTATCTCTATCTCTATCTCTATCTCTATCTCTATCTCTATCTCTATCTCTATCTCTATCTCTATCTCTATCTCTATCTCTATCTCTATCTCTATCTCTATCTCTATCTCTATCTCTATCTCTATCTCTATCTCTATCTCTATCTCTATCTCTATCTCTATCTCTATCTCTATCTCTACCTATCTCTATCTCTATCTCTATCTCTATCTCTATCTCTATCTCTATCTCTATCTCTATCTCTATCTCTATCTCTATCTCTATCTCTATCTCTATCTCTATCTCCTATCTCTATCTCTATCTCTATCTCTATCTCTATCTCTATCTCTATCTCTATCTCTATCTCTATCTCTATCTCTATCTCTATCTCTATCTCTATCTCTATCTCTATCTCTATCTCTATCTCTATCTCTATCTCTATCTCTATCTCTATCTCTATCTCTATCTCTATCTCTATCTCTATCTCTATCTCTATCTCTATCTCTATCTCTATCTCTATCTCTATCTCTATCTCTATCTCTATCTCTATCTCTATCTCTATCTCTATCTCTATCTCTATCTCTATCTCTATCTCTATCTCTATCTCTATCTCTATCTCTATCTCTCT
>OZ022240.1:35326246-35338746 GCA_963978895.1 Erpobdella octoculata
TCTCTCTCTCTCTCTCTTTCTCTCTCTTTCTCTCTCATTCCCTTTCTCTGTCTTCTTTTCTCCTTTCATTCCACTTTTACTATCTTCACCACTTGATCTCACATCACTTGTTTGTCTCAATGTCTGTGCGTGCGTGCGTGCGTCTGCATATAAGTACCGTTCATATTCCTGCAAGTGAAATGACATTCCTAAATATCGCTGTCAGCAGGAGTTGAACTTTCGACCCTATTAAGCCACGGCTACGATCAACAGGGCGTCGCCAATGTGCTCCTGTCATCGCTATTACTGCTCAGTCTGCTTCTGTCCGAAATCGCAATACCTGAAGCCATTTCTCATCCGTATTTCCTTCATTTAAAACAAATGATATTTAAAAAAAAAAAAGAACAACCTCGACCCTACGGTGACCCGGGGGTCAAACGATCAAAATGTTTACTCAAACTTAGCGAACCTTCACCGACCTCATTCAGCATCTCGCATCGTTGATAATCTCGCCACTCAGACAGCACCAGAATGGACTTCGGGTCAAAAAAAAATCTCCCGCCAGATTGACGCTCGCCAGCTTTCAAACGTCAACTCACTGAATAGTAAATTTATCTGAACGGATTACAGACTGAACGCGCCGCGGCTTCTAGGCGTCATCGTCTCCTAGGCAAAGAATTTCAACATCTCTCTCTCTCTCTCTCTGTGAAATGGTGTCAAAACAAATCATCAGATAACAGACGACTTAAAAACAACCAGAAGAAAAATAATAATAATTAAAGTTAATACAATGGGAAGGTGTTGTCACACCTGGACAGGTATAGAAGGAAGTAAATATAGGGTAGAGTATACAAACGAGAAATGAAATGTATTCACTTAATCAATTAGTTTAATAAGTTTTAGTAACAATGTAACAACGTGACACTGACAAACTAAAAGAAAGTAAAACATAACAATAACAAGTAATACGCACAAATAAAGAAGCTTACTGGAGAGAACTTTATTTCGCCAGGAGCACCTGCGCGCATGCGCACTTAGGCACACCGACGAGTATATATTAAGTCGAGTTTCCACGCCTTTTGGATTTCCAGTCAATCTCTTAGGAAAAAATTGAATAAAAGTTGATGTTGCATTATTTTTAAATTTGTTTCTCATAATTAGGCATTTATTTTACTAACTTAAAGCAATAAATTCGTTTTGATTTTTCTTCCTGTTAATTGGCGTTAAATGATTTGATGATAACCTTAGTAGAAGGATATTCATGTTAAAAGGTGCACCCGAACAATAACAGTAAGTAGTCTTTAATATTTTTATGTTCGAAAACACAAATTGTCGGGGCTTATTGGGTTGTTATTTTAAAATTATTTCAGTGTAATTATTATTTCTCAAAAAATACCCCCTCTGAAACAACGAGGGTTTCGCAGCCCCTGTAAAAATGACAAAATCTAGTTGATTGTATCCCTCTTTGCTACCAGACCCCGTAAAGATTTTCAGTTTTGCAAAAAAAAATAATTTAAAGTTTTATTTTTGGTTCAAATATTTTAATCTGCAATTGTTAGCCAATCAATTACTAATAATAAGCTCAATTAATTTAAGAAATGAACAATAAAGACAGAAGATCTCCAGAAAACCTCAAATTCACCAGTTCGAATTCTTACGAGAACCTCCTTCAGTCACGTGACCACCTGTTTTCCCGCTACGACACCAACAACAACAGCCACAACAACAACTTCGACAACATGACCGAGCAGAGCGGCGGCTACAGCAGCTGCGACGACGACGACAACGACGTCGACTCGTCGAAGACCACCTGCTCATTCAACCGTGACCAGGAGATGACCGATAGCGAGCCGGGTAAGATCGGCGGCTCGCATTTCATCGACTACGCCGGTAAAAATTACTACAATTACATGCAACACGCCGCGATGGCGTCCGCTGCAAATCTCTCGTCGTCGCCGTTTCAAACGGTCGTCGCCGCTCCGTCGTCGTCAGTTTTCAGTCTCTCGTCGCCGTCGTCGCCGCTTCTGTCGTCAGCGTTATCGGCGACGCAGTCGTCAACGTCGTCGTCGTCGGCTACTCCTGGAATGATGATGACGTCATCGGACCACGTGAAGAGGCCGATGAACGCTTTCATGGTTTGGTCGAGAGGTCAGAGAAGGAAAATGGCCCAGGACAATCCTAAGATGCATAATTCCGAGATATCGAAGCGACTCGGAGCCGACTGGAAACTGCTGAGCGATCAAGACAAACGGCCGTTCATAGACGAAGCCAAGCGTCTGAGAGCCCTGCACATGAAAGACCATCCTGACTACAAGTACCGACCCAGACGCAAGCCAAAGTCCATGCTGTCTTCTTGCTACAGCGGTAGCTCGGGCGTCCAGCGCAGCCAATCAGACATTCCACCTCTCCAGCAACTCAATCATCATCACCACCACCACCAACAACAACAGCAACAGCAGCAATCGCAACAACATCTCTTTCCTTCTCAACAAACATCTTCTCACTACAAAACCAGCAACGACCACAAACCAGGCTTGACGAGCAGCGACACCAACAATTACGTTCCTTTCCCGCTCGTCCCACCAGGATTTGCTGCGGCAGTTGCCGCCGTTGCAGCTGCAGCAGCCGCTTCTTCGTCGACGTCACCGCCATATACCAATTCCTATCCTCCACATCTAGCTAATATTTTCAACTGCGCTGCAGCCGTGGCTCAGTCGGGAGGTGACGGTAGTGCCGGCGGCGGAAACCTGCTACTGGCGCAATCTCCACAGTTTGTTCTGCCACCATTCCCGGGCGAGATTTCCCCATTCGGTTTCAATTCCTTACTGGAACGTCATATTGGATTAAACGAGTCCAGTAAAACGGCTTCTGCGCCCTTACACTTTGGACATTCCGCTATGACAACGGGGGATACAAAACCGTACTTTCCTCTAACACCGCCACTGTCGTCGACGTCGTCTGCATCTCCCGTGCTGTTCCCAACCAGCGGACACAATAGCAATAACAGCAGCTCCAAAACAGAGCCGAGCGACATTTCACTGCTGCAAAAACAGCAAAACTTACTTCTGCAACATCAGTTTCAACACCAGCAACAGCAGCAACATGTCAACGTGTTACGCGCAGCCGCGGCTGCTGCGGCAATGTACTCGCCGCTAGCTGCTGCTGCTTTGTCAGCCCTCGCCGGTGGCCGCGATCCGCTCCTCGTCCAGTCCCAGCAGCGTTACCTGGCCACCTCTTCACCGCTACCTCTAGTCGTGCCTCCCCCTCCACCACTGTCCTTGTTTGGGACCACACCATCGCCCTATCCCCCATCCTACCTGCCCAGCTACTACGGTTCTCCGCCGTACCATCACCTGAGCGATGCTGCTACTCACTCGCTGGCTGGCTACGCTAATCCGGCTTCTGCGCTAATATTGAAACCGGACATTTACCCTTCTCATCCGCAGCAGCTAAAGCAACTCTTCGCTGCATCTCAGCTACCAAATGTAGTGCCGAGTTTGTAGGACAGACGACTTTCAGCTTAGCAGTTAGGCTATAATATGTCAGTAGCTTATTGAGCTGCTTGCTCATAAACTTTACACACATAAGTTTTAATAGAAGCGTTTGTCAGAAATATTTTTTGCGTGATGTACCAATTCGTAATAAACTGTCTAAGTCAAAGATTGACAATTATGTGAACTTAAATCTAAGACAGATCTGTGAACTCACCAATGTATTTAATAATATTTGTAATTCAGTTGTATTTTATATGAATGTGAATTGATGTCCTAGGGGTAACAAGAGTAACTCATGTACACAACATATCTTAATTAATTACAACGTCGTAACATGTACTGGTCGATCTGTTAGTCACTTTACTGCATAAAATTATTCTTGTTTTTAAAACTTGTAACTATGGTGTTTTCGTTTTTTTTCTTTTTTTATTTACATTTTAAATATTTAAATCTATATTTTTATCGACACAGACATTACGATTCTGTTAGAATTAGATCATCTCAATACTTTAATATTTTTAATTCAAATAGTATTTCGTTTTGTTCAAGGTCCAGTCGTAGTAGTTTGATCTTGCGCCTGTAAGAATCGATCTTGAGTAACTTTTTTGCTACCGAATTGTTCATAACTATATTATAAAATTCATAGACGCATTTAGATATGGATAGCTTCATGTACGGATTCCGTCCCGTTTGCAACGGCCGGTTACTACGGCGGAGGGGCTAGCCACTTAGCCACTTTCTTTTTCTCCACCCCCCTCTCTCTCTCTCTCTCTCTCTCTCTCTCTCTGTTTCTGAATCTGGAATCGGTTTTTTAAAAAAACGTTTTGTTTTTGATTTGAAAAGAAGAGAAAAAGCAGAAAGGATGCTCTGTCAAGAAATTTGTTTAAAAGAATTCAAAATTCTGAAGATATTCTTCGTACCTGGAGCGATCTACGTTCGGACCTGTTTCGTCTTTTCCTCTCCAGGATTCTTCCTCCACAACCAAAAAAGACGCTTTGAGGTCGATTTTGCAAACGTTCCAATTTTGAAGAAAAAAAATTGAAGAATAAAAAAAAATCCAATAAAAACGGTTGTTTTCCGATTCATCATGATTCCTGTACGTGGAAGAGGAGAAACGGATGAAAGAGAAACACGAAGAAGTGCTCCCGTCTTGTGAATTTCTTGTCGACCCTAATTGTGAATTTGCAATTTGAGAGATCATTAATTATGACCGGTCTTTATTGTCGCATCACCGGTGGAACAATGGCGAGCAATTAAATGACAGCGAGACTGCTCCATTGTTGCGTCAGTCAGTCAGTCAAGAACGATCGGAGTGGAGAATTCAGAGAGGAAGAAAATGGAGAAACGTGGAGGGAGGGAAAGGAGAGGGGAAGGGTAGGGAGGGAGAGTTGAGCGCTCCGTGAAGGAAAAACGTTTAAGACTAATTTTTCCGTTTGAATTCCTTTTTCTTTTTTTTTTTACTTCACGTTCTTGTGCGTATGTGAGATGGTCTTTTCTTCTTCAATCAATTTTTTTTGTTATTTTTTTTTCAAAAGTTTTTCAAAGTTTCTTTTTCTTTTGTTGAAGAGATCTCGTCAAGTTTTCTTTTTTTTTATATATTGAGAAGAAGACGATCCGTCTTGCGAAGAATATACGATAGATATAATTTATAATATTTTTATTCTCCAACTTAGCAATAACCTTTCAAAGTTTATTTTCTATCGTGCTTACCGGTTTAAAAGTTTCATTGTTTTGTTAATTTTTTCCCAATTGTAAATTCTGACCGAAACAATAAGATGAACATTAATTTAAAATTTAAACAAATTTGTTTTCTATTTTATTTATTTGCTTATAAAATCGATTACTGCAAAGAAACGTGAAAAGTCTGTTTTGCGTCTCTCTCTCTCTCTCTCTCTTTCTCTCTTTCTCTCTCTTTCTCTCTCTTTCTTTCTCTCTCTGTCTTTCACTCTCTGTCTGTTTTTATCTATCTTACTCTAGCCTTTTCTCTGGATCTGTTTGTCTGTTTCTCTCTCTATCTCTTTTCTCTTTCTCGTTCTCACTCGTTCGTTCTTTTTTTCTTCCATTATCGCTCTTTCTCTCCCTTTCTTACTATCTCTCTCTTTTACTCTCTCTTTTACTCTCTCTCTCTTTCTCTCTCTCTCTCTCTCTCTCTCTCTCTCTCTCTCTCTCTCTATCTATGTTCATCTTTCCCTCTCCAGCTCCAATCCAGGACAACAATGGATGACATCCTTTAAGTTATTCCACTGTCACGACAGTAGTATTGAATGTGATTTTGAATGGGATCTTTTGACTGCTGTGACGATAATGACGACAATGACGACGAAACACAAGTTAAGAATGAAAAATGAACACGCGACGTGGGAGGGAGAAAAATCCGGAGGGAGGGTGGAGAAAGTGAAGAAAGAGGGGGGCTGGTGGGCAGCTGGTGTGGCAGTGAAGATGTGGGGGGCACTAGGTTAACCCTTCTAAAAATTAAAAAAAAATTAAAATTAAAAACTTATTATTTTTAAATATTTTCGGGGAGTTTCGAAAGCGCCTCAGCTAATCTTGGCGCTATATAAATACATATACTATTATTATTAATAAAAATGTAATGTATTTAATTGGTTGAGTGAATAGTTAGTAAACTAAATTCGTAATTAAACGATTAGTTAGTGTTTTTAATTACGAGTTTGCTTGATTTAATCAACGAATCGATTGATTAAAGGAAATGACAGACTTCAAACAGATGATGGCAACATTAGCGAACATCAATGAAGATAACCATCTCTCTCTTTTTTTTTGTCGCTATCCTCATTAAACAATTACAATAGGCAATATTTTATTGAATGTAAACTCCCGTTACGACCAGTCAGTTCATTGATGGCATCACAGATTTCTTCCACTCCCTCTCATCTCTCCCCTTCATCCACGACAGTACAAAACTCTGCTGAATGCAGATGCAACCTGGGATATTAGGCACTAATCCATCATATTCTATTCCTTCTTTATGCGCAAGTTACACATGCATGTATTCTTCATAATCAGCTCTATAATGTTATTTATATATTTTTTGACATTAGCATCATCAATTAAACAAAATATTATATTTATTTATGTTATATATTAGTTATTTATGTAATTATTAATCCACTTAGAACGATTGTGAATTCATCCATTCACATGCCTAGCCACTCAGCTGCAACTATCGCTTATCAATTTATTAATTCATTTGTGTCTCGGCAACTGACCAAACTTTTCGACTCAAATATAACGAAGAAAATATCAACCCCTCAAAGTTCACACTACCGATTCAACCCAATCAGTACGCTATCATCACCCGAATGTTTTTCTTCACCACCCCCGACCACCGACCGACGTAGCCACCCACCCACCAGCTACCCCATTTATCCATCTATTTATCTACCCGTTCACCCACTCAGCCATTGGTCCATTCATTCGTCTGTGCCCCCTTTTATACAAAGCATGGCAGCTCTTTTGTGGCAGATGACGCGACAGAACAGAACCTTTTCTAGCGCGAACAATGCGCGGGTTTTTTTTATATTTATTTTTCTATTTTTATTATTCCTGTTTTCATTTTTTATTTTTCTTGTTGTTGTTGTTGCTGTTTTTGTTGTGTTTTTCTTGTTTTCGGTCTATAGCTTGCAAAAACGCAAAAAGAAGGAACAAGAGTTTTGAAGTAAACGTAGGTTGAGGTTGGTGAAGACGACGACGACGACGATGAAGACAATGACGATGACGACGATGATGATTATGAAGAAGTTCATGCTAAAGTGAGATTCCCAAGAAGTTGTGCAGTTCTTGAAGTTTAGTTTCCATTTTGTTTTCAGTCCATGGAAAACTTCTCAGCATCGACGTAGTTTAATTTTACTTGAGTTCACCTGCTGTTAGAACACCAACATCACGCGGACGACATCATTATCAACACCACCAGCATATGTGCATATGTATGTGTGCTTATATATATATATATATATATATATATATATATATATATATATATATATATATATATATATATATATATATATATATATATATATCTGTGTGTGTTTGTGTGCGTGTGTGTGTGTTTATCGACTTCTTTGTCTGAGAAAAACTTCTTCCGTCAATCCATACATGCAAATATATGGATATTTGTACGTAGGTGCTTTAAACCATGGTTAAACGAAGGAGTTTAGAAATAAACGAAAGTTCCAACAGATAGATGAGTTTTCTGGAAAAAACATATGCCTTTTCGGAATTAAACAAGTAACAACTCTTCAAAGAAAAAATCTTTACATTTGCGTAATTCGGCGACTAAAAGTAGTTTGCAAAATATTTTTCACTCATAACGTATCTATAAAATATGAAAAACGTTGATCACAGTCTTCTAAATACTTGATAAGTAAAATATATAAGATTTAAAATATAAGAAACGTTCGATTCAATATGAAAAAAACAAATCTTTTAATTTAAATTTTTAAATTTAAAAATTAAATATCGGTTTTTTTAAGTTTTAATTGATTTTATTTTTATAATTCACTCAAATTTTGTCCAATCAATCTGAAAATTTAATAGAATGTAATTTCTGCAGTGAAAAACAAAACTCGATTAAATAGTTTTTGTAAATGGCAAATGGTCCCAAATAGGTCTGCGCAGGTTTACCCGTAACCGCGGCTACAGGTCGGGTAGGTTAGATTTTGACACGGGTAAGACATCAACGGGTACAGGTTTATTCGTTTGCCCGTACAATTTTTGTCTTTCAGGTTTGTCTCGAAAATACAAGAAAATAACTATAACTAAGTAGTTTATTGAATGAATGTGACAGTACTGTTTAGCTTCATTCATTTTATAAAGTTACAATGAAGTTGACGATAATCGACAATATAGATTATCTATAAAACTTTATAGTCTGCTTGCAAATAATTGGAGCACTTCGATGGTGCAGTCATGCAAATTATTGTTAAAAAGGAGGAGACACTACATTTGGCATTACCAGTGATGCATGTACTGCACATTATTACAGAAAAAGAACAGAAGCACAGAGGAGATGACGATGAGGCTATGATGTCCTCATCGCGTACAGAGCTGGCAAAAGGTGTGAAAGACATATGCCTCTCAAAGTTTACCTGTTACTACTGGGCTGCGACTTTTCTGTATCTGCCCTATTTATAGTTTTTAGTCTGATGTCGAGAGCAGAGTGAAGGCACTCATATTCGTCAAGACCTCGGTTCTGTCACAACAGCAACTGATACATTGATTGAATTCGATAAGCAGACGACACCGCCAGCAAAGCAGCTTCAAAACATTTTGCCTGATATATATTACGATGATTCAAAAAGTGCTGAAAAATGTGATGTCGATTCATTTGATTTCGATTGATGTTTTGAACTTGGAGTCAGTGATACGTTATTAAATTTACAAGTTATTAAACCACACTTGATGTAACATTTTCTGTTCGTTATTTTGCTGGTTATTTTGACGGTTATTGTCGGCAATTTACCGTACAAGTAACGTGGGAACTTTTTTAGTATGTTCTAGAAAAGCTAAATAATGAACGGGTAACGGGTATACCCGCGAGTAAAGAGTCCACGGCTACACCATTCTACCGGCCGGTCGTTACAAAAGAATTTTAATTTGTTTCGAATTTCTAGTTATTGAGTTTTCAAGCAAATAATCTTTTTTCCATCCTACATATGTAGTCCTGTAAGCCAAAATATAAAAAATATGGTAAAATATGTGTAACTTTTTTTTTAAATAGTTTTTAATTACTATTTTTTAATTTGTAGTATTTTCAGTTTTTGTGGGGCAGTTATTTTTAGAAAATATATAACTCTATTTCCACCCTACGTTTGAAGTAACAAAAACTAAATTTTAAAAAAATGGCGAAACATATCTTTTTTTAAAATATAGTTACTGAATTTTAACACTTTCATATATTTAGGTTTTGAGTTTTTAGGCAAATAATTTTTTTTGACTCCACATTTGAGGTGCCGGAAACCATATTATCAAAAAATAGTGAAACACGTATATTTTTATTTTGCAAGTAAATATTAAATACTAATTTTCACATCTGTAGCACTTACAGTTTTTGAGTAGCAGTTATTCTAGAAAAAAAACAAATAACCCTATTTTCCATTCCACATTTAAAGTCCTGGAAACAAAAATTTCAAAAAATGGTAAAACACGTATCTTTTTATTTCTTAACAATTTAAAAAACATGGCAAAATACGCATATATACATATATATATATATAAGAATAAATAATAAATAATGTGTTGCATACAATTTATTGTGTGAGTCTAATGCAGAAACATTTCTTGATTTCTTTTGTTTCAAACCTGTTTGTCCTTTTCTGCGCATGTGCGGGAAAATGTTTCCAATCTTTTAAATTTGAATCGAACCAAAAGTACAAAAACAACATTTTTTTCTAGCGCATTTGTTTGTTTTAACTTCTATTTTTTATTCTTTTTTCTCCGACACCATTGTTAATGCATCTCTATTAGTTCACACGGTTCATATCCACCTTTTATATTTTGTTATTTCTTCTCTTTTTTTAAACAGGCATCCAGTTCTTTAATATCGATCTGCTAAAAACGCCTGTTGGGGGTTTAAAGCGTACAGGGGGTGAGGTGCACCGGTAGAAATTCAATTAAGGTTATTCCAAGACATGAGGGGGACATGGGGGAGACTACTGTTGTGTGTTTTTTTTTAATGATTATCTCAAATTATTTTGAGAATGTCTTACATGACGTAAATAAAACAACAAGGCCACAACAATATTGAAACATGAAAAATGGAATCAGAAAAATTATTGTTTGAACGAAATAGCTGTTTTGATTTTAGTTCCTTGCTTTCTTTCTGATAAAATATCAACAGTTTGATTTGACACATAAAGTTTTAGGAGCCAATTCGTGATGACCCCTGACAAATTAATAGCGCTAGTTTCGGGCATAATCTTCTGTTAACTTTTAGTCACTGCGAATCTTGCAGACTGTGATTGATGTGTTCATGTCAACGACTTCCAGTCCCAGGTTCGAAGACAAAGATTCGAGATTGTGGTTGACTTCCACTAGACCGAAAACCTTGACAAAACCAAAAATGAGAAGAACAATTTGAAAGTTGTTCTGATAATTGTGACGTTTTTAATTCCCTTTATATTCGTTTTGCTACCAGGTGTACTTGCTTGTTTGCTTGCTTGTGGATACATTTTGAAAGTGAAAATAACCAAATCTCCGTCAAACAATCAAGCTGAAACTTGGAATATAGATAATGCATTTGATTAATTTCTGAAAAATTAGCAGATCGTTAGTTTGAGTAAAAGGCGCCCACGTTTTTAGTTTTAAAAAATTATGGCTTGTTCGTTATACGAATGTCCACAATTGATGCATGATTCCATCAAGACATTCCTCACACAGCCCAGAAAAAAATTATTTTTTCTTTTTAGCTCACAAAAACGCAGTATTTTAAAAAACGTAGTATTTTAAAAAATATTGTTTTTAATATTTTTTTTACTATAATGTAAATCAAAGGATTTAGAAAAGGCCAAATCTCGGCCTAAGAGACACTGTTTTTTCCGGCCATTTCTGACCTGTTTGCCCTTTCCGCTCATTCACCAGTTCTCTTTTTCTCTCCTGTTCCCGTTTCCGCTCGCTCTCCCAGTCTCCAACTTCCGCTCACTTTGTGACCGATCTCAATTTTTTCACAGAAACCTTTCCCTATTGAGTTTCAAGGTTGTTTAAAAATTTTATTACGATGGTATAGAAATGCACAAAGGACAAACAAACAGACACACAGCATATATATATATAAATAATTATTATAATTTTTATTAATTTTTATTCTATTTATTATTATTATAATCATCACAACAAATTGCATTCCGAAAATAAACAAAAAGGATTTTATTTCTTGTTTGCATTGTTTCTCGTGTTTGAATATGCCGTTATTGTTGCGGTCCTGCATTGTATCTCACCGCACGTCCGCCATTCACAATCGTCGTCATTCTTGAGCACAATGAGAGAAAAAAACAGTCCCCTCCCTCCCCGTTTCCATTGAGAAGAGAACTCCTAAGAATATCTCCAACGACCACCAACGCTCCTATCATGACCACCGCTACCATTGACGTCATCATCACTGGCCGTCACTGGCAATGATATTTCATCGTCATCATCGTCATCATCAGAAGAATCGCAGTCGTCTTCATTATCAGCATAAGCACTAAGCAGCATCAACATGATCATCAACATCATCACCATCATCATCGTCATCGTCATCCTCACCAGCACCAGCATCCTCCTCCTCCTCATCATCATCACCATCATCATCATCGTCGTCATCACTATCATCATCCCCATCGTCATCCCCAACACCGCTACCATCACCATTATCATCATCATCATCATCATCATCATCATCATCATCATCATCATCATCATCATCATCATCATCATCATTATCATCATTATCATCATCACCATAGTCGTCGTTATCATCGTCATCATCGTCATCATCGTCATCACCGTCGTCATCATCGTCATCATCGTCATCATCGTCATCACCGTCGTCATCATCATCATCATCATCATCATCATCATCATCATCATTATCATTATCATCATCACTATAATCATCCCCATCGTCATCCCCAACACCACTACCACTACCACTACCATCACCATCACCATCACCACCACCATCACCATCACCATCACCATCACCAACACCATCATCATCACCATCACCATCGCCATCGCCATCGCCATCACCATCACCATCACCATCACCATCACCATCATCATCATCATCATCATCATCATCATCATCATCATCATCATCATCATCATCATCATCATCATCATCATTGCCATCGTCTTAGTCTTTGACGTCATTTTATCAATAAAGTCGTTATCATCAGCAATGTCCAGAATCAATTGAAACTGTCAGCGTTCCAGCACACTGACAACTGATATCAGATATTCAAAAAACAGCGTTTATTTTGTTTACATCATCATCATCATCATCCTCCTCCTAATCATCATCAC
>OZ022240.1:35343746-35488746 GCA_963978895.1 Erpobdella octoculata
GTTACGCCGATGCACTTACTGCTCTTACAATCGGCTTGAATTAATTATTAAAACGCAAATTAATTCATTTGTAAATACGAAAATACAATTATTATTGTTCGAATGAATGAATGAATGATGAGCAAACAATGAATTGTTCTACTCGAGGAAGCGAACGTACAAAAACTCCGTGACGATATTATTCTGATAAACAAATAAATAAAAATAAATATATAAAGCCGTTTTATTGCGTAAAAGAATACCGGGATAGAGATATCTCGTCCCTATTTTTCTCTCTCTTCCTTTCTCCTCTCCGAGATGCGATTACAATTACAAAGCGAGACAGACTGGGAACTTATAGGTGCACATTCGTGTTTTAATCCATCATCCGCTCTTCTTCTTTTTTTGTTTTGACTTCTCCATTTACGTTCCCCTCTCGGCTTTCCATGGAGCTTCGAAACCCGAGACTCGTCCGACGGAACATCGGTTGCTGTAAAGGCGTCTCATCCTCTCTCCTCAGTACTATCGGCTTACATAATAAAGTCATTAATACAGGTAACGATGATCAAGGTGAGATTGGGGAGATGTTGTAATGTAGAGTACTTTTTAACTGCCTCTGTAACTACCTGTATAAGCAGGTTTATCGTGGTGTATTTGTTTTATCAGTGTTTTGGGCGTCATGGGTTTTAGGGCAAAGCCTCATATGACTTACAGTCTATGCCATAATCATGTGATGTCATAATTATGAACACTTTCTTGTCCTCAACCACAAACGCATTTCATGGACTTGATGAATGGCTCAAAAACTGAGTTGCCTTCTCAGGCGAACATATATGTCTAAAGCTAGCTAAATTGTTTCGTAAACATTTCAAATTACCCGGGAACATGAAATGAAAAGTTGTAAAGATATTAAACCTTCCCATTTAGGGAAAAATAAATTCAGTTTACTTCCTACAAAGAAATCTTAAATCTAAATATTCTTTACACAGTTTCAGAACGTGGTCAGAGCTCAAACGTTTGTTAAGTGCAATAATATCTGTTTTCCGTCCATCCACGCACCACTCATATTTTCTTGGTACCCTTCTTTAAAAATTGTTTTTGTTAACTTCTAGGAAACTTCACGTGGGTTACAAAATGGAGTCTGTTGCTGTTTTTTAATTCATCTCAATAATTCTCATATCATTTTTATTTACTTATTATTATTACTATCACAGTTTGTTACCTATTTACTATTTACTTACTATTATTAATAATACTAATATTATGAGTGTTAAGATTATGATGATTATTATTAATTGTATTATTAGTATTATTTTTTTTTATTATTATTTAACAGTTATGTATTTTCATTTGTTTTTCTTTCATTATTCAACGGAGACATCATATGTATAGGTACTATGTAGGTACTCTGCGCACATAGCGTCGTACGTCAAAACAAGAGTATCTTCTTACCTGGTGAGGTGTTGGGAAATTATCAATGAAATAATCTCGAAATGGAGTCGGAATTAGAAAGAAAGAAGAAAATAAAAAAAAAGAGAGAGAAGGGGTTTGGAGAAAAAATGGAAGGTGGGGAATTAAAAAAGAGAGAGATGTAGAAAAGAAGTCTTAAATTTATTTATAAACATTCTGCATAACTTTTAAAGTAATAATTAAAATAATAAGTATAATTTAATAAAACTTTCATTATTAATTTTTTTATATTTACACGCATATTGTTTGTTTATTTATTTATCTTTTTCATCTTCTCCACATCAGCAGCACCTTGGAAGTGTTTTGATTGGCGCCCGTTGAGTCGATGTAATAATTTCCAGTGCGTTTTGTGATCACGTGATCCGCAACGTCACGTGCCTAAGAGCGTGCTCACGCACGGATGAACAATTTCACGTTCATGTGTACATTCTGAAACACACACACACACACACAGGCACCCACACACACAAACACGTGAAAACACAGACAGTCTGAAATATCGTGAATGTGGATGCGCAGGTATGAAGAGAACCTGAGAGAGGAGGGAACTTCCTCCGTAATAACAAAAGACAGTAAAGCAGGATAAACACGAAGCGATAATTTAAAATCACAATCAAAATTCAAACTGATACCGAGACAAAAAGACTCACACACAAACACAAACATACTGATAAATATTATATATATATATATATATATATATATATATATAGTATTTATATATTTATTATATATATATATACACGTAAATGTGTTTATTACCTGGAAGCTGCATAAAAGACACTACTTAATCTATGCATGTATCCGCTTGAAGTATGTCAATAAATGATTATTTTGAAAGCAGCTATTTATAAAAAAAATATGAAAAATTTATTGAAAAAATGAGCTTGGTAAGATCTAATAATACACAGTAATACATTCAGTGCTACACGTAGGCATAGGACAGAAGTAAGCAAGAATACAAATGGAATGAAATGCACATGCACAGTGACAAGGAGCAGATGAGACGATGTATTAGCACTAATGCGCATTAAATTCTTCAATAAAAAGCCTCAACAACACAATGGCTTCCTTGCTTCCAATTGTACTGAACACACACACACACACACACACACACACACATACACACACACATCCACACACGCATTTACTCGTACAAAGAGACACACATACGTACACACTGTGTACTTACCGGTGCATAGGTACATGGTGCTAGTTGTACTCAAGAAAGTTACTTTCTTTTGTACTTATATCTCTGTAACTTTTTACCGAAGGAAAACAGATATAAATGATTGAAAATCATCAAAAGGTCGGAGGTCTGTCAAAAGATCGAGTCATCGTACGATTTTTTTCATGGCTGTTTTCATTCATGGCTGTAATTGAAGACGAACATAATTTTTTAAATTGTTCGCCTTATTTATAATCAGCTTTAAAGCATAATTTATTGAATTTTTTTAAGTATTAAATGTCGCCGATTGACCACAAATAATAAATAATGTTATTTTGGACAGTTGTCAATTTTAATTATCTTAATATAGATTCACATTTTCTTTCACATTTAGTTTCACATTCCAGTTTTATTAATTGTACAAATTATCAGCAATTTGTCCTAAACAGGTCATTTTACACACACACACACATAAATACAGACACATGCACATACAAGTAAACGAACGAACCCACACACACACACAGACACCGGTCTTCAAGACACCGACGCGCAATGAAAAGTTTCAGAGAGGATAAAACGCATCGCAGAAGATAAAACTAAAAAAGAAAAAAGAGAAAGAGAGAGAGAGAGGAAGCTGCTTTTATATTTTCATTATGGCGAACGACTCAATTTGCGGGCTGTCTTTTTTACGTCCGACGTTTCCATTGTTTTCCATTGTTTACACACGTGATGCGCCGACGCCTGACAATCGAAAGCAATCCCAAAGTTCGTCAACACGCCTGGCTAGCTCGCTCGGGGAGACTAAGTGTCGCGCGTACTCTTACAACATCATTCACTCTTTTGTAATATCGCTCACTCCTATGTAATTTTATTCACTTATTTGTCAACATCCTTCACTCTTCTGTAATATCCTTCACTCCGTTGTAATATCATTCACTTCTTCGTTATATCGTTCACTTCTTTGTATTGTCGTTCAATCTTTTGTAATATTGTTCACTCCTTTACAATATCGTTCACTCTTTTGTAATATCGTTCACTCTTTTGTAATATTGTTCACTCCTATGTAATATTGTACACTCCTATGCTATATTGTTCATAACTCCAGTGTCGCTAACTTTTTCTCTATATCATTTTTTCATATTATCGCTCATTGCTTCAACATTTTTCTTCTTATATCACTCAACTCTTTCTAGGATCACTCAATTTTTCATAATATCACAAATGCTCTCATTATATCACTGTCACTCACTCTTTATAAAAAAAAAAGCCACCAAAATATCCCCTATATTTCGTACAACCCCACCCCCCCCCCTTCTCATCTGAAAACCCACAAAATTTCATTTAGCCACCCGCCAGGCGAGCCAGCCGGTCATATAAGCGAAACAAACAATGACTGAACAAACATGTCTAATCACTAACGGGTGATTATATAGTTTGACAATGACGCGTGGAGTGGATATAAAAGGGAGATAGAAAGAAGAAGTGAAAATAAATTAGGAGAGAGAAAGATAGAGAGAATGAGAATTACAATGAGAATGAGAGAGAGAGAGAGAGGGAGAGAGAGAGAGAGAGAGAGAGAGAGAGAGAGAGAGAGAGAGAGAGAGAGAGAGAGAGAGAGAGAGAGAGAGAGCAAAATAACCCAGGAAAAAGATCGAAAAAGTAAAAACGAAAAAATTCACAAAAATTGAAATCCTTCTACAGAGGTGCTGTCATATCAAAGTGCTACGTCGTAGTACTTGCTCATGAAGAAGTACTGAGGCAGCAGAAAGTAAGCAAGACGTTCCCGCCTGTTGAACAAATGTCAAAAGTATGTTTCTTCACCTCTTCTTATATATATATATATATATATATATATATATATATATATATATATATATATATATATATATATATATATATATATATATATATATATATATATATATATATATATATATATATATATATATATACAAAAATATTATGCATGTATTGTACTTCAGTTTTATTACACCAAAGTCTACTTTAAGATATTACTATATGAAATGAAATACTAGTAATTGTATTTAAATAATAGAAATTAATTGATTGTTCAGTTCTAATTTAATTATTTCAAGATGATTAGATTATATTATTATATTGCAAACCACTGAATAACAACTTTAACTTAATATATTAAACAAGAAAACAAGTTTCAGTCGTTATAGACCTGAACCAGAATCGACCTTCTCCCCAACTTCTCATATGTAGGGCGACCTGCTTAAACTACCTGAACTTTGAAGGGTGACTTTACCTAATCTCACTGACACGGGATCAGCACCTCTTTCCACTACTAGAATGTTTTTCAAACCCAATGGTCTTCGAAGCTAAAAATACAACTGCTTTTCTTAAACTCAAAACTTTGAACTTAAAACGAAGGTTTGAAAATTATAATAGAAAGAAATCAATCCTTAAATTTGAGATTGTCGTTTTGTTCATTTTCTAGAATACAGTTATCATTGCTTCAGAATGAACTGAAAGGTTCCCCCTCTCTCCCACACACATAGAACAAAGGCTAGTAGTATAAGTGTGACACGGCAGTAAAACGTGTACAAACTGAAAGTGATTAAATTAAGAGTAGATTAAAAAATGGTGCAAACATTTTTTTTGTTATTAGTTCTTCAACTTCAATCTTTAACACGTTTATTGTATTTTTAATGCTATTTATTTATTGTATTTTTAATGCTATCACACACACACAAACAAACACACACACACAAACACACAAACACACATGCATACGAGTGACAAAATTGATAGTTAACAAATTGATCGGAAATGAAGACAAACGAGAAAGAAAGAATCAAATGCAAAGTTAAGGAGAAAAAAAAGAATTAGAGAAAGCAAGAGAGAAAAAAAGAAGAAAAACATGGACACATTTCCTCGCCGTCCGAAAATGGAAAAATCAAGCGCTCCCAAATGCCGAGATAAAAGCGGAAGTGCGCACAAAAGCAAACAAAAATAACCGACATTTTGACGCGCAGACATACAAGAATACAGAAAGACACATAAGGATGCAGAAAGACACACAATACTACAGAAAGACACACAAGGATGCAGAAAGACACACAAGGATGCAGAAAGACACACAATACTACAGAAAAACACACAAGGATGCAGAAAGACACACAATACTACAGAAAGACACACAAGAATACAGATAGACACACAAGGATGCAGAAAGACACACAAGGATATAGAGAGACACACAAGACTACATAAAGACACACAGGAATACACAAAAACACATTGAAACACACAAGATTAAGCATAAATACATAAAAACACAGACAAACACACAAAAGCGTACAGGAAAACACTGAAACATTCAAAAACACAAAAGAACACACACTAGCAGACAAACATTCACTCGCAGACGTTGTTGATAAAAAAAAGAAAAATGAATGAAGTAAAGAGATGGGCGATATATCGGAGACAAAAGAAGGAATAAAAATACTTTCAATGAAAAGAAGACATATAAGCAATTAAGAAAGAAAAGTGAGAAAAACACAGTCCAGACGAACGAGGAACGACGTTCAGAAAGACAGAGCAGAACCGGATAGAACTGGACGAGACTAAGAGCAGTCGGGAGAGGAACGGTTGATGGAAAATTGTGGCTATTTAGGCACGCACGCGCCGGGCTCTCAGCATTGTGTGCCTGCCCGACGAGGGCTTATTCTCACAACAAAAAGCCGACTTATTCATAGAATGGTCGCTAAGAAAGGACGTGAAGAGAAAAGAAAAGAATGAAATAAAGGGACTGATGATGATGATGATGGTGGTGGTGGTGCTGATGATTGTGGTGATGGTGATGATGATTATGGTAATGATGCTGGTGATGGTGGTGGTGGTGGTGATGGTGCTGATGATTGTGGTGATGGTGATGATGATTATGGTAATGATGCTGGTGATGGTGGTGGTGGTGATGGTGCTGATGATTGTGGTGATGGTGATGATGGTAATGATGCTGATGATGGTGGTAATGATGCTGATGATGATGGTGGTTGTGATGGTGTGGTGATGATGATGATGATGATGATGATGATGATGATGATGATGATGATGATGATGATGATGAGGATGATGACGATGACGACGATGACGATGACGACGACGACGACGACTACGACTACGACGATGATGATGATGATAGAGAAAGAGAGAGAGAGAGAGAGGAGAGGAAAAGAAAAAAAGAGAGAAATAAGGAAAGAGAACACGCTGGAAAAACATGCCGACAAAGAAAACTTGGAGCAAAATAGAAAAGCGTTTTTGAAAAGATTTTTCTATCATTGATTTCTAAAAAAAAAAAAAAGAGAAAGAAATTATTTTCCAAGACCTTCTATTTTCTACAATGACATTCTTTCTAACCTCGTTCTATGGGGAGCGCCTGAATCTTTTGTTATTTCCCCTAACATCAACATTAACATGAACAATGCAAGTCCAGCAGTTCAGGGACCAAGCCGCCTCAGCGACTATGGCGATCGAAGCCGCGGTCAATGCTAGCACCGCGGTCAAATGCTGCCACCATTCTCTTCTCGGAAAGTTTTAGTTTTATCACATTTCTTGTCAGTTTATTTTTATTAAAATCTATAATTAAAAACAAAAATTTACAATTTAGATTAGTTACAAGCCAAATTCATAATATTCTGTAACATATTTTTTTTTATAATTTATACAAAACACCTTCATGATTGACTAACGATATGGCTAAAACACCAAGTTGCAAACTTCCCACAAGTGCTTACAGTTGACCATCTCCATCTTGACAATTACATAGCCGTCGTCGTCGAACATTTTAGTAATTTATAGAAGACAAGTTGATAATACTTTAACGTTTTAACGAATATTTTTGTTTATCGGAGTATGGGAGTGGGAATGATTATAACCAAAAAACTCTGATTACTTATAATTCCATTTAATCTTTTTGGACAGTCACATGGTCTATCCCCGTAAATCTAAAATACAAGAGTTATAGTGGTACTGAAGCCTACCTACAGCCATTCTTAGCGTCCAAATTCTGTCATTTCTTTTGTAGTAATTATGTTTCATATTTATATGTTAAAAACTAAACTACAGAGAGTTTATTGAGATCAGATTTAAACAATGCTTAAATAGAAACGGGAGCCTTGTCTGGTCTGGGTATAACAAAATCAATTTTCCTTTTCCCAAACAACTCATTCCTTTCAAGTTGAGAATTGGTTTCACTAGCAATTATGATTAAAACTATTTCCTGTTTATAACTGATAGAAATTTGTAACTTGTCTATTTACATTAAATTTGGTTGTTGTTTTTTTAAACTGAAACAACACCTGAATGCCGCTTGGTCCTGGAAAATCTTCAGAAATAAAAACTTAGTTATTTTTGTGGTTTTCAGACTAATTATATTTTAAATCCATATGTTAAAAACAAGCAAAGAGCTCATTGAGACCAGATATAAAGAATACAGATATGAGGACTACAGATATAAAGAATACAGATATAAAAACTACAGATATGAGGACTATAAATATAAAAACTACAGATATAAGCACTACAGATATAAGGACTACAGATATGAGTACTACAGATATAAGGACTACAGATATAAGGACTACAGATATATGGGCTACAGATATAAGGACAACAATGGACTACAGATATAAAAACTACAGATTTAGGACTAGAAAGAGCCATAAGCCTTGTTTGGTGATAGACAATTTTTTGATATATTTGAAAGCTAACAAAGTGTTGTATGTGACAACCAACTTGTTTGAAATTCAATTCTACCGAAAATTTTTGGGAAATCGAGTGGTTTGGAAATAAATGTTCTTATATAAATCTTTGTACCTTATCAATGATCACATTGAAACTTCCACATGTTGAAAATATTGCACATGGAAAAGTATGATTTACTTAAAATTTTTTAATCTGATTGTTTCTTATTATTATTTCAAAATTGTCAGTGTGCTCAATACAAAAAGATTCTTAGTGCATTTAAAATTGATGAGTTCTGGGAAATATTATTTAGAAACGTTGCACATCACTATTGTAGTTAGTATTGGGAAAGGATTCTCTTCCGAACATAGACTTACACTACTATATATCTAGACATGCAATGCATGCAAATTGCGCGATGCAAGTTAAGATGGCCTTTTGACCAGGGGCAAGGCTGGGTGTAAGAAATATATCCTGATTCAATTGACCAATCCACTTTTTTTATTATAATATTTTAAACAAATTTTTTGCGTAATTTTAAAGTAAAAAAATTCCTAAAGATTGCTGTGCTTGTGGTATAAACCTAAAACGCCGTTGATCACGTGATACAAGAGGCATACAATTTCGCTTTGATTTTTTTGTAATAGTTTTTGGTCCTTTACACCATGTGTTTTAAGATTGTAATGGCTGCATGTTGGAAGCACCTAAGTATTTCCTGTCGTGGATCATAATTTGATCCTTTTAACTTTCCCCTCCACCTTTCTCCAGGCTTGTACTGGCTTGCAAAAACAAGGCGGAGTTTTCGCTTTGATTTGTCCTCGCTACTTAATATAGGCACATACGGGGCATTGCGTGTCAACTAGTGTCTAGGTATATATAGTATAAGTCTATGCTTCCGAACGCTCGGTGTCTTTGATGACATTTAAAAGACTGTATTTAACAGTACTGAAAATTATTGAAAATGTTGCGGTAACAATAACTGATCAGCTAGATACATTTTTACGTTTTGTGAAATTGAGTTTAGCTCAATGAATTATTATGAATTATATAAATCACACCATCCTTAACTCAATCAGAAGTAATCATTGCAAGAAAAGTTGTCGGGGAAAGAGGAATTCCATCCCGTGCAGCACTTTTCAAGTAATGAAAACTTTTTGGATTTAAAATTTTGAGAAATCTACTTTTTTGCGAGGAAAGGTTGATAAGGTTCTCCCACTTGGTCATTGATTTCTTGAAGGTTTCCAGGCAGGGTGGATTTTTTTCAACCCCATGATAGATGCTCAAATTGTAAATGTAAAATGTAAATGTTTGATAATTTATATAGCGCCTTTTCCAGAGTTGTTCAAAGGCGCTGTCCAATTACATACCCCACTGAGAGAATGATTTTACCCGCTAAGTTTTCCGTTGACATGGGCTACTAGGCAGTGAGTGGGAGTCGAACCGTGAAGTTCTCACATTCAAAGCTAACACTCTACCAACTCAGCTAACCTAGCAACTAATTAGTATTAGGTTTATCTGTTTTTTAATAAAATGAAGTACAACAATGAACCCATAAAAATTTGATTGTGTCATTTTCTTAAAATATAAAATAAAATGTTCTATATTATTCGCAAGGTGGCAGAGGTGGCGGTAAAGATGCCATATCCTTTTTCACTCTGGCGACGACGGAGGCGAGGAAGACGACAAATTTTGAAATCTAAAAAATTATTTAATAATAAATTAAGATGTTACAGGTATAAATAAATAAAAATTATAGTATTGATGGAAAATAAAACAAAACAGCTTACTGCAGGAATCATGGTGACGGAGACACTGAGATTTGTCGGTTTTTGAACATTCTGGTTGCTTTCGAACAGCTGCATCTGATCCCATATGCTATTTAAACAACTGTAAATAAAATTATTCTAAATGTATCATTTTTTAAAAACAACCACGCAAACTTCCACTCTTTATTATTTTATTATAGAGTTTAATAAATTTGAATATAAATATCATCTATTCGAACCAAAATAAAACATATAGCATTTGATAAAATACTAAAAACCAAAGTAGCGAACTGTAAAATTTTTTTATTGTTGGCAAACTTGGCCACGATTCTTGTCGCGTGTTCGTTCTGCTGGCTGTTCCAGTCGTATATGGATTGCTTGATTCTCTCTCTCTTCTCCTTCAAACTGGTCAACTCCAGGTTCAAGTGGATGAAAACAGTGTGTTGATCCTGTGACCACGAATTAACAGGTTTATAACAACATCATATTGACAACGAGGTGGCTTAGTTCCGATCAATAGTTGTTTATAAACCGGGCTCGCTTGAGACGATTCTCGTGCGGCCAAGGACGGCAATGACGGCTGATTAATTACATACACCCTCCTACAACTAATTCGAGATAATCAAATAATATATTTTATTCTTTAAAGGTTTTATATTAAAACAGCGTCATAATTGTTCCAACAAAGTAATCTTTGTTATTAATCAAAAATATAAATAAAATAGACATATTAGTTAGACGCAAAAAATTCTAAAATTATTACATGTGGTAATTTTTAGATTTTTAAAACCAAAATAGAAACGTGACAAGTTGTAACTAGGTCCTTTGTAACCATACAGCAGCAATTTTGTCTCACCTCGACATATTTCTTCAAAGCATTCTTTACAGTTTCGCAGCCGTCCAAACCAGTTGATATCCTGTCGACCAGCTCCTAAGAAGTAATTATCAAATATGTACTTTTACGTTGTACCTGTGCTTTAATTGATGAGTTTTAGCTTTTTTGCTACTTTTATTTCTTCTTATTTTTAAATAACAAAAGTTAAAGTCAATAATAACAAATCATTAAAACTTTAATCTAAAATAATAATAAAAAAAAACTATTTTTATTTTTTTAAAATCAATTCTCTTTTGAGGTAGTGTTCTTGATCGTCAACCTCTTGGATGGCCAGTAGCGTTTCTTTTCTGGCGATGATATGCCTGAGTTCAGGAAAGAAGTAAGTTGTTCTTTGGTGAACCTGCTGCATGAAATCGAAATAAATCTGCCTCTCTTTTGTCCATTTCAGCAGTTTCTGCTTAAAGTTGCCCAGCTCTATGAGTTTTGCCTGTGCCCTAAAAATAGCCAGCAAAGCAGTTGATGAGGTTCTTAAATAAAATATTGAAAAATAAATAGAAGACGCATTTAAGAAACATTTTTTTGACTATAAAATACATTTATAAACATGTAAAACTACCATGGTAACTAAGCGTTAACTTGGTATTAGAGATCATGTCGCTTACTTACGTGCTAATGTCGAATGTAAGAGATGTGATCGTCTGTCGCTCTTCTTCAATCTTGTTTTGAGCTCTCCACTTCTTATAGTCATTCTCCTGATCGTTAAATGGTGGCGATGATGACGATGATGATCATAAAGTGATGATAACAATGTCGTTGATGACGATTATGATGATGATGGTCATTGTGAAAAGCATATTTCCATGTGCAAAGAGAGAGCAGCAGTTCGATGCCACACGCAACATCATAACCCATATAATCATAAATCCGACATTAAAACCTCTTCATATGAAGGCTGTGATCAGATGTAATATAATAATAGTTTATAGTCCTTTACACCTGGTGTTTTAGGACTGTAAGTAATTTGATCCTTTTAACTTTTCCCTCCTTTCTCCAGGCTTGGGGCTGTCTTGTAATAAGCATGGCGGAGTTTGCTGTGATTATATTAAGAAAAGCTCCTTATATATCCACGCCGCACTGATAAACAATAGCGATGGTGAGGATGAAAGTAATGATGACTGATTTATGAGAATGTTGATTATGAAAAATAACTTAGTACAGACTGTGATTGGGTGACAAAAGCTCTATATAACCGACCCCCTTACCTACATTTTAGCAAGTGTAAAATTAATGAATTTAGCGAGTTCATCATTTTGTATTCTTCTGAGCATAAAATTTGAATGTGAAGGCACCGTAAATAACAAAAAATCTATATATATATATATCTGTATATATATATATATATATTACACGTGCCATTGATTAAATATTTTAGATTTCAAAAACCACGTTGATAGTTTGCTAGACTTCTGGTATTTATATGTGAGTTGTGAGTGTTTTGTTTTATTATAACTTTCTAGTATGCTATTCTCAAAACAAACTCATTTTAAAACATATTGAAAAAACATCCAATGATAAATCCACATTTTCAATTATTATCTAAACCCGCTTGTATATTCTTTAAAGTCCAACGGTATAAGTTGGAAAAATGAACACTTTCATTTGATTGGATAATTATGAATGCTAAAGTCACATAAATTATGCATAGGATTTGAAAGCGCTTTAATTTTGTTTTCTTATATTTGTTATTTTAGAATTTTAGAGTCGTTTGCCATTAGGGGTCTTCCCGTTGAAAAAGTAGAAAGGTTTAAAAGTGTTTGCTAATTCAATCAACCAAAATTGTACATCGCCTTCTCACAAACTCAAAAAAATGAGAAGTTGCTAGTTTTTGAAGAATATTTATTAGCCCGTTTTAGACCATCGTACGTTTTACGAACACACTTATTTTTGGGGTTGCATAAAATTAAGCTGTAATTTTTTTTCTGTTAAAAGTTATTTTTTATGTTAAGAAAGCTTCAATACACTGTATAAAATTTTTTAAATAATTTTTTTATTCGTATTAAGTAGTTTAATCTGGGTTAGAATATGAGCGACATTTCAAGGTTTTAGACCGATATTACTTTAAAAATTTATTATGCTTATTTCATGAGAGTTATCATAACAAAAGTTTGAAATATCGAAAGAGGATGTACTCAAAAGTAAACAGCAACGTTAATTAAATTTTATTGTGTTTACACTAACCCACAATCTGAACATGTATGAGTCATGCTCGTTCTACGATCGTTGGGCGTATAGAGTACTTTATGCGAACGAGTCGAAACTAGTTTATTCCGCTTATAGTTGTGCAGTGGTTGATTTGGTGATAGTGTTTTTTGCAAATTTCATTCTTCGAATGATATGTTTGTAAAATTTAAAAATGAAAGGCGTCAAACAGAACGTTTTTTCACGTTGAAAGAAGCTATATAACTAATTCTTGATGATGATGATAGCATTGAGGTTGACATACTTGTCATTCTTCCGCCCGGCGCATCATAACACGTGACTGATGAATAAGCAAATGAAGAAGAAATGTTATTCTTTGTAATATATCCGGGAAGGTAGAAGTTGATTATGGGATGGGATTAGACTGTGTCGGTTCTTTGGGTGAAGAAATGTAGGTCGCAAATACGGTCAGTTCAATGCCGTGGCAACCAAAACGCCAAAAACGATTGAAATGCACTTGGACCAAAAAGAGTCATTTGAATAGCTACTTTTAAAACAGTCTATATATAACGAGTTTGAAACACCACAATGGTGCTTTGCTTGAAAAACCCCATATAGGCTGTTTAGGTTGTTTTATACCGATGAAATGAATTCATGCACGGTTGAAGAAACAAAACGATAGGGAAGATTCAGCAACTGGCCATGGTCACGAACTGGAAAAGGTGAAAACAGTAGGTCGCTACAAGCTGGAAAATTGTGGCAAAACACTGTACATGCTGGCCAAGTGCGGCAAACGACTTCATCGGAATTGTTTTGGGGCTTTCCGCACACTCCGGTTCTGAAACGACTATTGAATTTTATTGAACTGTGTTACTGATAAAGTCAGAAATGTGTTTTTAGCTTTTCTGTTTATAGCCTAAAATTTATATTATAATTGTTTGCGTTGAGAACAAAAAAGAAATTGATTTTTAAACATTTTGTCGTTTTCAGTAGTCTATACGACCACCATTCGAAAAACGAGCATAGTGAATTTTCAAAGTTTTCTTTCAAATAAAAAATAATTAAAAATAAATCTGTTAAAACATAAGCAAGTAACTTAGAAATAAAAAAAAAAAATAATAGAAGTCTAATTAATAAAGTTTTGGACCTAAACGGGTTAGCTACCTACAAGTGGCATTGAATGACCTCATAAGACCTTAAACTTAGTCTCTAAATGTCTCTATGATTGGAAGTCCAAAATTGGCGACATGGAAAAAACAAAGGTAGAAAATAATGCAAGAGATTTTATTAACTTGAAAAAGTACTAATTCCGTTTTAGTACACATTTCAAAACATATAAAATAAAAATAAATGGTCTAAATACATTTTTATTGTTCATATTAATTTTTAATAATTAAAGCAATGTTATTGATTTTGCGAACGGGCAACCAACCTGAACAAATTTGTTAAATTTTGACATGGTATCCTTGAGCTGTGTCTGCTTATTTTCCACGATGTTCATCTTGAATTTAAGTATTTTCAGTTTCATCTTAAAGTCCTGTGAAGTTTTAAAACAATTAACAAAATAAATTTAATTCTAACTAATAAACCAGCAGTTACAAAACAACACAATAACTACGTTAATAAATTAATTAAAACAAACTTTTAAACAAAAAAAAGAGTTTTAACAAAAATCCATTGAAACCTTTCTCTTCATGAACAAAGTTTTTTCAACTTCATCAACTAGTTTCATTGCTTCAAGCAGGTAGGTGCCTGTCGTGGCGTACGTTGGGTCTTTTTTCAATGGCAAAGGGCTGAAATGTTTTTTAATTAAATGCAATATTTAAGCAAAATAACTAATTTAACGACAACTGATTATATTAAAGTTGAGATATTTTTTGACCACAGATAATTAGATGCTTATTATTATTTTTAATTTATTTCTTATACACTTCAAAATACAACTTACACTTAAATTTATATTTTGTAATAGAAACTAATAATTACAACAAAATTGTTTATACTTGATCATGTAGAATAGTATCAGAAATTATTTTCGGTGTTTTTAATTATTTTTTTAATATAAAATTTATATAATTAGAAACAGAATAAAATTACCAATCGGATGATCCAAATAATTTATTGAAAATAAATTTATTGTGCGAGTTTTTATAAAACAATTTTAAAAAAAATTACTTATTTTTAAAAAAAAGTATGAATAAATTTGTATGCCTTAATTGATAACTATCGCGTTTAACATTCTATGAAGAACAGTTCGGACTTGAATAAACTTAAATTTTTTTGTAAATAATGTTATTTTGACTGCGTGAATACTATTTCTTGTGTTACTTTTGCTAATAATTTTTTTTTAAGCGCTGTAAATATTTCTTGTCTGCGCTATAAATAGTAATTTCTGTTTGACTTCGCTATTCATAGTTTTTGTTGCTGTTCTCTTGCGCGTTTCGTGAGTTTTCCGAGAGAATTTTATTATCAAAAATTAATAAACTGCTTGGATCATTAAATTGGAGTTATTATTGTGATTACAAATATATAATTATTATTACGGAAAAATAATTAAAAACACCGAAAATAATTTCTGGTACTATTCTACATGATTACCCAAAATGCTGTTGCGACTCACCCGCTTTCGTACATAACATCAAAGTAATAGTCAAAATCCATCGCCATTTTTGCTCGACAACACAAGGAACCTCAAAAACAAATTTTGAAACAGTGACAAAAACTTTTAACACTCTTTAAAGTAAACTAATTGGAGAATTTATTTTTTTCAATTTCAAGACATAGGACGGCCGATCTTTTTTTTTTTTTTTTTTATTATAGTTTATAGTCTTTTACACCAAACGGCCGATCTAAAAGAACGTCGTAAATTGGACGCGTTCGTTTAATATTCAAATTTAGGCGGAATGGTTTTAGTAAACAACGTCGGAAAAGAAAAATATAGAACAAATTGCTTTTATTTTTATAATCGTCTGTTGTTAACATTTTGAAGTTTGAATTGTTTCTAGATCCATTATTTAAATATAATATAAATAAAATTGTTGTTTAAGATTTTGTACTTTGAATTGTTTCTAGATTCATTATTTAAATATAATTCTTATTCTGGCGTTTTAATTCATTTCAACTCGATCGGTTTTTTCAATGGCTGTTCTTTATTTTATAGAGGAATTTTGACAGAGTTTTTGTTGAACAGCTGCTGTTTCTTAGCTCTTAGAACCGAGTAAGTAGATGAAGCTGACAGTGGCCCGTGCCGTGGTATACCTACCTGTCGCCAGGAATATAGGCGTAGGTGACCTCGACGTGGAGGATGTTCTTAGTTTCTAGTTGTTGTCGTCCGGCACTGTCGGCGGGTCCAGGGATTTCAAATGGAAGGCACAAGTCGAGCGCCTAAATTTAAGTTGATTGTTAGGTCTTGAATAAAAAACAAAAAAGCAGCATACTATGAATACATATATGATATATGTTACTTTTTTGGGGTGTACTTCCTGCAGCAAAATAAATTCACAGCTGTAATTTGAATGTTGTTTTAATTTTGTTTATGTTTCAGGGCTTATAAAGAACAAGCTGAAATTTAATAGATGTAATTTAAATTAACATTTATTATAGTTGCTTAGAAAACTTTTCAGTCTGTGTACAACCACTTTAACAACTAGAGGCAGTCGCTTATGGTGCCTGCCTTCCCTACGGACCGGTGACGCCGGTTAGATTAGAACTGACGACCTTTAGGCCGACAAACAAATGCTTTACCCAGGAGCGTCAATTGCGGGGGCAGCGCGGCTACTGCACCATCGCAAGAATTTTTTCGAAGTTTTATTTTTAGAAAAAAAAATAGTTTTTGGAAAAATAACTGCGACTTCCACCTCCCGGTCATCAGTTTTCCTGAAAAGAAAAGAGTATAAGGTTTTGGAATTGTTTTTTTTTTATAGCTATGAAAGGTAGATGCATGATTTTTGTAACCGGGAAGAGCGCCATGCGTTAGCAAATAGGTAGTATGCACTCATAATTTACGTTTATTGTTTTTCGTTTAAAAACATTAAAATATTTGTAAAGTCAATTTATTTTGCATAATGTTTTTTTTCATTTTATCGATGCAGACTATAAACGTTTGTACCCGCAAAGCAATGATCAAGCAGCACGTTTCATTTCGGCAAAACCTTGGCGGACAACATGTTGAAGGGGCCCATACGATCAATTTTTCATCTTAATATTAAACTTTTGCTGTCAAAATAGCTAAGGACCGGGAGGATAATGGTACCAACTTTTTCCAAAAAAAATGTAAGCTTAGTGGATATAAAATCAGGTGTTTAAAGGGCCCTCAACTCCGAAAATCTTTCGCAACACAAGTGGCTTGCTGTTTCAAATATTCTGATATAGCTGGATTTCAATACGCATTTTGTGTACTTTTTGGTGTGTCCCACGCGTGGTCAAAAAATGGGTAAACTTCTAACCTGATCTCTAGCATCTTTTCCAGACCTAACTGGCTAGAATGATACACTGGATCTTCTTGAACAGTTTAGTTATCACATCAAAAATGCAGCTTTAGCACTCAAATTCATGGAAAAAAACTACAACACACGTGGATGTCTAGTTAACTCACCACAAAAAGCAGTCAGTGTTGCAAATAGAAAATTTTTTTGCATCCATATTTGAGACCATTGAATTTGCCGCAATTTAAAATATTGCATTTAGAGAGGAAACAACTATTGATTGTTTTTATACTCTACTTACAGAATATATGGAAATTTATTAACTCCCTTCCCTGGTCTTAAAACATTTTTTTAAAGTTAATGTGTCAGATGGGTTTTGTTAACCAACAAGTGTTGGTTAACAATACCCATCTGACACATTAATGTACATTTCAAAATTAAATCCTCCTAAACCTTTCTTCCCAAAATAACTGATGAACGGGGGAGGGGCTAGTCGTAGGTACTTTTCGTAAAATGTTTTCAAAAACTTATACACTAAAAATAGCTGATGACCGAGGAAAGTAATTGTAAGTACTTTAACCATTTTTTTAAACTTCGTAGATATTTTTCCAAAAATATTTTTTGAAAAATCCTCAAGGGGTCCCAGCCTCACTAAATGATGCCCCTGACACCCTCAAAAACGAAACGTTTACGGCTTTGAGAGCTGTACTAAAATTTTGCATTTCGCCGCAAACTCCCCCCCCCCTCAAAAGTTGGCTAGATCCGCCAGTGAACCGTTATACTTTAATTTTGATAATTTCGAACGTGGCAATCGACTTATAAGCCACGAACTTCAACAAATGAATGTCGTTGATTCACTAGGACACAAATTTTCAAAAAACTTTATTTAGTAAAATTTTGATTCGATTCTCGTTTATACCCAATGTTTTTGAAAAATTTGTAGAAAGACATTTTAAATTTGAGAAAATAAAAACGAAAAAAAATGGAAATTAAAAATCTGAATAATTTGTTTCAAACAAAAGTCGAACCGAATTGTAGACAACACCAATAATTAGAAATTTGTGTGGAAGTGATATAATATTAGTAAAAGTTCTTTTTTTAAACATTGGCGAGAGAAAGAAATTGTGTTTATGAATGTCGATTGTTTAACAGAGGTAAAATGTAACAATTACTATATTTTTAAGGTCTGTTAAAATTTAAAAAACCAAAAAGTTGGGCTCTGAGGTATAGGTATATATAATTATATATAGATATATAAATAATATATTAACTTCACCACTGGTCTTACTTGCTTGAATATTTGCAATTTTGTTTAAGGTTTTGGTCTTCGGATCATAAAAAGCTAAGGAATGTAGTAGTAGAAACTAAAGTTTGATTCAGAGAGTCGAAAATGAAAAAGTTGAAATTTTGGAGGTAGAGAGAGAGAGAGAGAGAGAGAGAGAGAGAGAGAGAAAGATAGAGAGAGAGAGAGAGAGAGAGAGAGAGAGAGAGAGAGAAAGAGAGAGAACGAAAGTGAGGAGAAAAACCACTAAAAATCTTGGTTAATTCTGCTAGTCCTGTATATTTTATAATTCGGCAGCTTCTAATTTTTTGCAAATGATACTTTGATAATGAAAAGTCTATAAATTAGAAAAACATTGACCGTAGTTTTCTAAATAGTTACTTGATATATGAAGTATGTAAGAATAGAAAATTAAAGAAATTTTCGAATCAATATGGAACAAATGAAAGTTTTTACTGTAAATCATTGATTTGAAGCAAGAAAACATGGCAAAGTTAATATAGAAGATTTAATAAAATAAAAAAAACACATGTAAAGTGTTGATGATAAGAAAAAAATTTTCAATTCAATATTTATTCAATAACAAACAGTAATTTAATAATAAACATATAAATATAAAACAATATTTACGTGAATGAATAATATGTTATTTAAGGTATTTTTGTCTTTGATAAAAAACAAACTGTAATGTTCAGTTAAAATTATTGTTTATGGTTTCACATGCATTAACTTGAGCTGCATTGTTTCATGGGCAAAGTCAATTTCAGTTCTTTTCAAATTATTTCATACAATTTTAATTTGAGAAAAATAACATAAAGTTAACATACTAATAATAAGCAATGTGGTTTTTTCACAATTTTTATAGAATTAATTTTTTTAAAATAATATTTGTTATTAATTTAACTTGAAATAACAAAAGTTAAAATCAAATAAATAAAAAAGCTTGTATTTGTTTTTTTTTATTGGGATAACATTGGTTTGTGTTATAGTTGAAGATAGTATGATTAAAAGAGATTCAAAGCAAAAAGATTTTGAAGATTTGAGTTAGAATATAAACATGCTCAACTGACTGAATGTCAAGTAATTTATTTATTGAGTTTTAAAACAAATAAATCAAGAATAAAAATAATAATTAATATAGTTTTAAATTAATAACTTTATGTTATAGGACAAGTAGATGAAATTTTTAAATGACATTCTGCCTTCTTTGAAAAATCAATATCATTATGTCTACCACTAATATCAATTTTATAAGCTCCTTCTTGTATGTTTTGCAAATCCAAACGGCAAGAGTGTTTCCTGACCAAAATTAAATAAAATATTTCAAAAGTTCATTTGATTTTATGTTTGTTATTTTCAAAAAGAAAGCTTGAGATAATTAATTTAACCATGTCACTGTGTTTTCTTTTATACATTTGCCATCAGCGTTTAAAAATTTCAATGTACAAATTCTTAAACGTTTCTTAACACTGTTGAACATTTTTATGTAAATTAAATTTACAATGTTATCAAATTTTTTAGAAACTTGGTTGAAGTTTAAATTGTACTGACTTATATTAAATTGTACTAAACACATCAATATATTAAAAAAAACAAACCTTATAAAACGAATGAAAATAAAATTAGATATATTTTCAGTGTTTACAAAAACATCATAAACATTTCCCAATTCAACCGACTCTTCCTGTAAAAAATATTTTTTGAAAAAATTTCAAGAATTGAATTATTTGTTCTGAATAATTAATTAAAATTTTTACTTCTAATCATTTGAAAATTAAAATAAAATACTAATGATATTGGTAACAATAAATGTAAAAAGTCTTAGAAAATTAGTTACCGTTTTTCGATATAGAATCCTCAAATCTTTATCTTCTGTTAGATTGAAATATGAAGTTGAATAAATCCTTAAAGTAAAATCTAAATGTTGATAAAGAAGAGGTTCTTTCATCACTTCAACTACAATATCCCACTCTTGACATAAAGGACAAATTTTTATTTCAAAAAAATCATTGCATTCATCAACTTCAACCGGTTGATTGAGAGACAAAAAGGAATCTAGTGTTGGAAAAATATAAGTTGTATTTTTAAGTAACTCTATTTTAATATCGCAAGTTAATATCTTAAGTAATTCTATTTTACAAAGTTTTTATTAAGTCACTTTGTTGTTTGTCGTTCCGAGTCTGATTATATAATAGATTATATATAGATAAACATTGTATATATATATATATATATATATATATATATATATATATATATATATATATATATATATATAATGTTGGGTGCTTATACAACATCAACATTTCTGTGAAACAAACAATTATAAAAAAAATGCGCCCAACGTTTTTCATTAATATGAATTAGAAACTGTTTTAAAGTATGTTACCATAATATGACCAAGTTATTCAGAAATTCAGCCAGGCTTATAGGTATATTATTATATACTTTTAAGGGCGCAAGAAAAACGTTGTTTTTTAGAAAAAAGTATTTTTTATGATGTAAATATTATTTTCTACTTTTTCCTTTTTGATGGGTGAAATTTTGTAAGTATTTGAGCTTTTAGATTAAATGTATTGTTGCGATGTCTACAAATCGGGCTCTTTGATTGTCATATATATATATATATATATATATATATATATATATATATATATATATGTGTGTGTGTATGTATGTATGTATGTATGTGTGTGTGTGTGTGTATAAAGCGTTCTATCCTGTTTAAGTGAAAGGCGACCCACGTTTTAATTTTTAAAAATGTATGGCTCGTTTGTTGAACGAATGTCCACAATTAATGCATGCCTCCATCAAGACATTTCTCACACAGCCAAGAGAAAAGTTATTTTCTTCTTTTCAGTTCACAAAAACGTGGTATTTTAAAAGGTTTTTTTAATATTGTATTTTATGATGTAAATATTATTAATAATTTTAATTGTATTTAGAATAAATAAACATAGTCTAAAACATAAAATTTTTAAAAATCTTAACACTTTCCAAATTTATAGAAATAATAAAATAAATACACAATTAATTAAATAAAATAAGAAAAATTATAATTTATCATAACTTAAATATATTGAAATAAAAATAAAAAAAGCAAATAATAACCTGAATGAGGATGATGACTCATATCATCGTTGCTTAAAACAATTAATCTCAGAATAAACTGTAACAAATTTAAAGTGTTTTGAACTCATTGAATTTTTTGTTGCAATCATCATAGAAAATGTTATTAACTTTTTATTTTACAACTTAAAAGTCAAGTTTGAGTTTTATAAATTTTATAAAAATTTAAACTTTTCAGTTAAGACAATAACAATCCAAGAATAGCTCAACATTTTGATCAATCACAATCAACTGACTAAACAAGTGTTATTTAAGATTTTACTTTAATTTCTATTTCAGATTTTATTTCTATTGAAGGAAATTATCCCCACTTCTATTTTCATGTTGATTTTCTATCCAATATCAATTTTAATTGTATTTCAGTTTTTTATTTTATATATATATATATATATATATATATATATATATATATATATATATATATCTATATATATAAAAGAACATGTCCTGACTGACTGACTGACTGACTGATTGACTGACTGACTGACTGACTGACTGATAATCAACGCGAGCTCAAACGCCTCATCCTAGGAACGTGAAATTTGGAATTTATATTACTTTTATAGCGTAAACATCCGCTAAGAAAGGATTTTTGAAAATTTTGCTCCTGAGGGGAAAAACTGGAAAACAAACTTTTTTCTAAAACAATGTATATCTCGAAAACCAAAAATGAGGAGATTTTGAAATTTGGTATATAGATTCTTTTTGAAAAATAAAAAGATACGTGTTTCACCATTTTTTGAAAATTCGGTTTCCCGGACCTCAAATGTGGGTTGGAAAATTGGGTTATTTGGTTTTTAAAGTAGCTTCTACTCAAAAACTGTTAATGCTACAGGAGTAAAAAGTAGTATTTAGTTTCTACTCCAAAAATAATGAAATACGTGTTTTAGCATTTTTTGAAAATTTGGTTTCCAGGACTTCAAATGTGGGGTGGAAAATAGGGCTAATTGTCTTTTATAGTAACTGCTACTCAAAAACAGTAAATACCACAGATGTAAAAATTATTATTTAGTTTCTTTTCTAAAAATAAAGATAAACGTGTTTCACCATTTTTTACAAATTTGGTTTCCCGGACCTCAAATGTGGGTTGGAAAATTGGGTTATTTGGTATTTAAAGTAGCTTCTACTCAAAAATGTTAATGCTACAAAAGTGAAAATTAGTATTTAGTTTTTACTCTAAAAATAATGATATACGGGTTTCACAATTTTTTGAAAATTTGGTTTCCAGGACTTCAAATGTGGGGTGGAAAATAGGGTTATTTGGTTTTTAAAGTAACTGCTACTCAACAACTGTAATTGCCACAGATGTAAAAATTAATATTTAGTATCTACTCAAAAAAAAAAGATATACGTGTTTCACCATTTTTTGGGTTATTTGGTTTTTAAAGTAGCTGCTACTCAAAAACTGTTAATGCTACAGAAGTAAAAATTAGTATTTAGTTTCTACTCCAAAAATAATGAAATACGTGTTTTAGCATTTTTTGAAAAACTGTAAAAGCTACAAAAGTAAAATTAGTATTTAGTTTCTACTCTAAAATAATGATATACGTGTTTCACCATTTGGTTTCCAGGACCTCAAATGTGCGGTGGAAAATAAGGTTATTTGGTTTTAATGTAACTGCTACTCGAAAACTGTAGATGCTACAGTAGTAAAAATTAGTATTTGGTTTCTACTCCAGAAATAATGATATACGTGTTTTACCATTTTTTGAAAATTTGGTTTCCAGGACTTCAAATACGGGGTGGAAAATAGGGTTACTTGGTTTTTAAAGTAACTGCTACTCAAAAACTGTAAAAGCTACAAAAGTAAAATTAGTATTTAGTTTCTACTCTAAAATAATGATATACGTGTTTCACCATTTTTTGAAAATTTGGTTTCCAGGACCTCAAATGTGAAGTGGAAAAAGGGTTATTTGATTTTAAAATAACTGCTACTCAAAAACTGTAAGTTCTACGGATGTGAAAATTAGTATTTTGAGGTTTTGTGCCGGTTAAAAGTTGATGAGTTCACCGGACGGACGGGCCAAGCCGTTATTTTAGGGTCTTCATAAGGCCCTGCCCAAACCTTTAATCAAGGTGGGACGGGCCGATATTTTTAACCAAGTATATAGACATTTTAGTGATTTTAGGGTGTTCAGACAGGCCGGGCTAAACCTGAAGTCAAGGTGGGACGGGCCGAAGTTTTTCATCAAGTATATAGAACTTCTAAGCCTGTAAAAACGGGCCGAGCCCATATTAGACGGGCCGTGCCGGGCCAGGAATTTCAGTTTTTGAAACGGGCTGGGCCAAGTTGTCGACAGGCCGAGCCGAGACCTAAAAAATTGATCCGTGCAGTACTCTACTATGTGTGCACGGTTCAAATTCTCTAATTTCATGCGAGCGAAGCCGCTACGGGCACTGCTAGTATATATATATATATATATATATATATATATATATATATATATATATATATATATATATATATATATATACTAGCTTAAAGCCTGTATATAACTCTAAGAAATAGCTTTGTTCTCAACTACAAAATAACAATCTCCATAAAAATAATCTATAAAATGTTTTTTTATTAATTACAAAGTGAATATCTCTTTATAAACAACATTTTTTGTGAAAACAGCATCAGATCCTTTGATTAGATGTCCTTGTTTCAACCCTTCAGAAATTTTGATTTTAGCATCGCAATCACAACATACTTGAGACATGGCAACATATACTGTCCATGACTAAACACAGGCTCTGATAAATAAATGCCTACCATTTCTAATATTTGTTCTTGAGATTTATTTATTGTCATTGCAAATATCAACTTAACTGGAAACTGTCTTCTTCTGAGAATGAAGGGAAGTTCTGGATTCGTTGGAGCTAAATCTATTTTAGGAATGAACACAATTTCTTTCTAACCTGCCCCGTTTAAAATTTCTGCAATAATTAAATTTGTTTTTAAATCTCTAACCATTAATCAAGTTCCATTGCATAGTCCTCGTTTAGTATTAAAATTGGGATCATCGCAACTGATCCCAGGACAACTGATCCCAGAACTACTGATCCCAGGACAACTGATCCCAGGACAACTGATCCCGGGACAACCGATCCCACGGACAACTGATCCCATGGACAACTGATCCCATGAACAACTGATCCCATAGACAACTGATCCCATATCTGCATCATTTTACATTTCACTGTTTCTGTAATCAATAAACTGATATTAACATACATAATTTCCGATTTCTGTTTGTATGTACGAATGTATGTATGTGTATGTATGTATGTATGTATGTATGTATGTATGTATGTATGTATGTATGTATGTATGTATATGTTTGGATGCTGTAGTGATGGTCCTAGTCATGGACTCGTAAATAAGCCGATAAGAATTAATGTTGGAGTGTCTTCATTAATTCATTTAATTCATATCTTCGAAAAAAACAACTTCTGAAATGAGCTAAACTCTATTAATTTTGGATTGGCACTGTTCCATTTCTCATTATAAACTTCACACAGAAAGGAGTGAAACGATGAAAAGTAATACGAACTTGCCAATTTCATTTCGACTGTGTATCGTGCCCTCGTGCGCTTATACTAAATATTATTTCTCCGTTTACTAACTGGAGTAGCCAGTATCATTATCACCACCTCCGTTGTCGTATGCAGCCAGCCATCGTAAGCTGGCTACGTAAGCATTATCACCACCACCATTGTCGTCAAAAATGATTTAAAAATGAGTTGCTTATGTCTTTGGGATCAGTTGTCTATGGGATCAGTTGTCCGTGGGATCGGTTGTCCGTGGGATCGGTTGTCCATGGGATCAGTTGTACTGGGATCAGTTGTCCTGGGATCAGTTGTCCTGGGATCAGTTGTACTGGGATCAGTTGTCCTGGGATCAGTAGGCACTAACCCATATCTAACACTTTTTGATTGATTTCATCAACCTCCGAGTTTTTTGAACATAATATAGCTCGGCTGGAATAGCATTCAATATCTGAAATGGTTATTCTATGCCCAAAGATTTCATTAATTAAGGAATCTTTGCATATCTTATTTTGAGGAATTTCTATTATATCATCATGAAGCCCAAAAGTGTTATTTAAGGTGCCATTACCTAATTTAGCTAACCATTGACTAAAGTCAGGATCTATAGAACGGACATTATTTTTAAGTTTCAAAACTTTGATCTTGTTCCAATGTTCATTAAACTTTATTCTTGCTTCGACAATTGCTACTACAGGTAGTGTTTGACAAAAATCTCCACCAATAAGCAATGTTTTGCCACCATATGGTTTCAAACTTTTCATTATCTCTTTTAATAGCTTATCTACAGCTTTCAATGCTGTGCTGGGTGCCATTGTAGACTCATCCCAGATTATTAGACTTTCTTATAACATCTGAAGTATCTAACAATGGTACGGAATTGAAAGATTAAAATGTCTGCAGATGTTACCATGCAATAAAAGAATGTTTTGAATATCCAATAATGTAAGATTTTCACAGTGATTGCAATTTTCTAAATGCTGAAATCTTTTAACATAATCATCATAAAGATTTATCTTTATTTTTGGTAAAGATCATGCTCATTAGCATACATATATTCATATACATACATAAATGAGCGAAAACGGGAACGGGAAGCCAACTGAGAGCGAAAGATAGAGCGGGAAAGGGAAAGCGACCGAGAACGGGAAAGCAACCGGGAGCGGGAAAGCGACAGGGAGCTGGGAAAGCGACCGGGAGCGGGAAAGCGACCGGGAGCGGAAAAGCGACCGGGAACGCGACGGGAAAGCGGATGAGGAAACGGGAGCGAGAGAAACAAACATTAGAAAAATCTCTAAAAACCCCGGGCAACGCCGGGTGCCCCCGCTAGTATATATATATAATTTTTATATCAGTGGTTACGGACAGAAGAACCTTGTCAATTATCAAGAGAAAGAGAGACAAAAAAGCAAGAGATGAGAAATGAGAGAAAAACCTCTATTAACCCCAAGCAATGCCAGGTAACCCTGCTGGTAGACTTATAATATATAGTACCTATAAATCTATGAAGGCAATACTTTATTTAATTAAATTTAGACTAACACTTATAATGTTAATTATAATATTTAAACTGTAAATGATTAAAACATTTTAAATAACAAAAATTAAAAGCATTTTGTTTATGACGTTAATATATTAAAATAAATTAAACTGACTCCAGCCACAAAAATGACTAATCATAATTAAGATAGCTTGACCGGTTTTACAGGGGTAAAATCGCCGGCTCATCTCGACCTGGTTCAGTGGGTATAGCTAATATTTTGCTTAGTAGGCTACACTTAGTCGCATTTGGGTCATTTGAGAAAGTTATATTCAAGTTTTTCTCATTTCAGTTTCTATTTCTGTTTTGCCTATTTCAAATTCGATAAAGTATTGTCTATTTCAATTTAGACTCCTTATTTACTGCAATTTATGTTTCAGTTTTTTTGTTAATGGAATTCTTTTAAATCCGTTGACAGATACTTTTGCTTCAGTTTTTTATATATTGAAAAACAAATTTGTCACAAGTATGGCAATTTTGTTTGGGATGATTTTAAGCAAAACAATATTTTATTTTTTGTCTAAAATTTAGGACATTTAAAAATTAAATCTGTTATTTCAGCATAGTTTTATGAGTTTTAGAATATTAAGGCAGTAAAAAATGCAAAGTTTTAAAGTTTTAAACTTGTTAAAAAAATTTTTTAAGGTTTCACAAATCTTACGCCCGAAGTGAAATGTTCTATGAGATTTATAAATATTGTAGCTGTATTAACATGATCAAGATTCACTGACAGTTTGTAATGAAGATAGCTTTCTGGTTGAACCACAATGCAACTAAATAAGTGAACAT
The DNA here is from genome assembly GCA_963978895.1 of Erpobdella octoculata. Classification (NCBI taxonomy): domain Eukaryota; kingdom Metazoa; phylum Annelida; class Clitellata; order Hirudinida; family Erpobdellidae; genus Erpobdella; species Erpobdella octoculata. Next base: position 35,371,577 of record OZ022240.1, read on the forward strand.
AAAAACTTTATAAATAATATTATTATAATATCAAATTATCTTCTATAAAACAATTTGAATAAAACAACCTGTAAACATATGGTTTTGAGTATTTAAACATGGCAGGATTCCAATATATATACATCTCATCAAATTCGTCTTCTGAAAAATGAATATGACAAACAGTAAAAAACGAGATTTTTCACAAATCCCTTTTAGTTAAGGATTTGCGGCTTTTCAATTAATGGAAATTTTCAGACATTTTTTGATTTTATAAATGTTAATAATTATATAATTATGGTTGATTAGTTATAGTTTTTGAAACATAGATAATTATTTTTTTTTAACTAAGAAAATATATTTAAAAAAAAAATTTAATAGAATGCACTGTCATGGAGAGCAAGAATACATTTAAAGTTTCAGCTCGATTGGATGATGGAAAGTTAGTTAAATGTCACTTTCAAGGTTTGCAAACATTCAAGGAAGACCAGCAGTGAAGTTAATACAAGGGATTTAAGAAGTAAGTTAAAAAAACCAGGTTTTTTCCAGAAATCCCTTATATTTCGGGATTTGCCAGATTTTCATTTATTACAAAAAAAATTTCTAAATGATTTTTTTAATATATATATATACATATATATATATATATATATATATATATATGTATATATATATATATATAAACATTTATTTAATTGTATTTGATGTGTTTTTGTTTTAAAACGTAGATAATTATAATTTTAAATTACCAAAAATTTAAAAAAAAACTTTAAAAGAATGCATTGTTATGAGGAGTGAATCTATATTTCACATTTTAGCTCAATTAGATGACGGGAAGTTAGGTAATTTTCACTTTCAAGGTTTGCAAACATTCAAGCAAGCACAACCGGCGGTGAATTTAATATAAAGGATTTTCACATAAGTTTTTGTTTGGATTCAAATAAAAGCTGTATGCAAGAGTTATTAAATAACGTTAGTTAAAATCAAATGTTTGAGTTTTACCAGTTAAAAGAACTTACTTTCAAATATTTTACTGATAGTCGGACAAGAATATTCGGTAGAATTTCTCCATTGTTTCATTTTAATATTTTTCCCCTAATGGATATTGTAGATAATTTTATTAAACTTTTAAACTTATTTTCTTAAGTTGATTATTGTAGATGCAATCATAACAACAATCACAATTTCTATTTGTCTTAAATGTAAATCAATAAAAAAAGTACCTTTTTGTCAACATCAACTAAGAAAAAAAGTTTATAGGTTTTGTCTAATAAACATATCAAACAGTTTCCATTTCTAAATTCCTCTATAATTTTTTGTGATTGAAAATTTGAATTGATTAGATAAACTAGTGAATAAATCCATCCAGTGAAAACCGATATGTTGTTAACCTGTAATTAAATAAAATAAATTAAAAATATTATTATAAGGTTTATGATATTTTTTAATAAAAATGATTGTCATTATTGATAATAGGTTTCAATTTTTTTATTGGTGCTAGCACGCATGCAATTTTAATCATCTAATTATATACTATAAAAAAATTATAAACAAATGTAATTAGAATTTCATGGTATACGTTTGCAAGTGAACACCTACACAACATGCAGGTTAATGAGCTATTAATAAATCTGTTGTACATTTACATTATCATTAGTGTTATTTCAAATTTTATTTCTATTTTTGGGCCCAATTTAATTTCAGTTTTAATTGTTTTTCAGTTTTTTTATTAAATTCAATTTCAGTTTCTATTTCAATTTTCAATTTTCAGACATATTGTAGTATAATAACAGATGTTAATAGCATTTTGGTCATAATGTGAATAAATTCAAACAAATTAAACTATAAAGAAAACTAATCGCAATAGAATAAAACTTGTTTTACATAATCAACATAATCAATGACTAGGACACTTCCCCGGACATTTCCCGCCTGTTGTAAGACTTTTCTTCCATGATATGATGCTTTCTCTGACAGATGAAAATAAATGAAATAATGTAGTAATATGAATTTGTGGTTTTGCAAGAGTTTCTTCCATGTTAAGGTGCAGGAGCTGGAGCTGTCAAAAAGCTTATAAAGAGAACAATCGCGTAAAGCATTTCTCTGAACTGTTGGATGTCCTGACTTATCTGATAGTGAAAGAAGTAGCTAGTGGGATGCTGTACATTCGTAGTAAAACACCACTTGATAATGGCCTGGAAGCTCTGGAAGATTTAGTGGAATACTTGATCCAGAGCGATCAGACGTGTCTAGCACCCAGGAACTGTGGTTGGCATTTAAAAACTGCGTTTTTGTCATCTAGCCTTGTTGGGCATCGTCACCCCTCGTTGTGGACGCTCATAGAAGCGCTTCAGCAGGACGAAGCAATGGCATCAACCTCCATCCTAAGGGAGGCTCAAGGAGAGCCGCCAGTCAAAAGAGTGAAGCAATCTACAAAGGCACTAAAATTGGCCCTTTTTTTCTTACGACTGCCGAGAAAACAAAAAAACCGTTGAAAATGTCCTAGAAAGTCTAGGACACTCTATTCGATTAATAATATTCGATTAAATATAAACAATAAATGTTAAATCCTTTAAAAATGTGTTTGTTTGTTTGTTAGAAAAAAGCAAACTCTAACTCTGCCTACCTCGTGGGGGGAAGTGTCCTACCCCGGGGAGAAATAGTTTTACCCCAGAAGGGAAACGACGAGAGGGGAAATGTCCGGGGGAATATTCGTTTCCCATGTTTTTCTCTACTGAAAGGTTATGGTCATTCATTATGAGCTGGCTTAAATGAGCATTTTAAATCAAATGTCACTGAAAAATTATAAATATTATGAAAATCTCAAGTCCATCTTGACTTGGTCTTCACAGATTTGGGATTAATAAATAGAAGGCATCAACACGTTTAAATGACTTCATAAGCCGGCTCAGGCCATGTAGATTTTTATTACAGACGCATAAACACACAAGGAATAATAAGCTAGACCTAGGCGCTTAAAATAATAAGCTAGACCTAGGCGCTTAAAAATTATATTTAAGTTTTTCCTATTTAGGTTTTTATTTCCATTTTCCCACAACAATCCAATATAAGTATGCACGTGAGCACACACACACATAACCGCATTTTTAGTCTAACGTAAACAACAAGACATATAATTATTGATAAGAAAGAAATCTAAAGATCATATATATTAGATGCCGAAAACCATGTTGCTTGAATGCCTGTTTGATAATGTGTGTCCGTGTGAATATAATGCTTATTAATGGTTAACTTTGTTGAATCACAGGAATATTCGTTCAATTGAGGGTGATTGTGTTTGGTTGGAAAATTATGAGTAGATTAGTAAAAATAAAATAATAATCTATATATAGATATATATAAATTAGATTATGTGTGTGTATTGCTATACCATTCATCCGATCGTAATGCAATTTTCACACAAGCTTGAGAGTCAATGGAGGAAGGTTTTAGTGAAAGCAACTGGGAGCGGGAAAGCGACTGGGATCAGGAAAGCAACCGGAATTGGGAAATCGAACGAGAGCGGGAGAGCAAGCGGGGAAGGAAAGGGGAGTGAGAGAGACACACATTAGAAAAACCTCTAAAAATCCGGGGCAATGCCGGGTACCACGCAAGTGTATAATAAAAATAAAATAATAATATACAGTAAAAATAAAATAATAATATATACATGTTAAAATTTAAAACAATTAACAATAAATTGACTGTTCTTACCGCACAAAAAACCTCCTTGCCCAATATTGAGTTAAAATAATTGTTAACTTTCTCAAAAGCTTTCTCAAGTAATGACAACCAATATTCCTTTGTGTTTTCACAGAAAAAACAGAGAAAGTTTTGCTTTTCATCAACAGGAAGGAAATCATCAATTATAACCTGAATGAAAACTTAGAAATATATATAAGAAAGCGACCGGGCGAACAAGCGGGAAAGGAAACAGGAGCAGGAGAGAAAAACGATAGAAAAACCTTTAAAAACTCGCTAGTGTATATATATATATATATATATATATATATGTGTGTATATGTATTGGGGTTTACTTTTACTCTGTTTATAAACTTGTGTACGTCGACCGATTATATTATATTGGCTCTGAAGATGACAGTTGATAGCTAAATTTTGACATTTAAATAAGATAATAAAAAAGTATATTGCTGCTAAATGGTCCTTTGTGTTTTCACGAGTTTGTTTTCTATATATATATATACCCTTGGAGTGCCTTGGACAAACAGACAAGAAAGCAAGTTGACAATTTGCATCTCTTATTGTAGATGTACATTCACTCAAAATAATTTGAAAGTTGAATGCACTTGCTTGCTGGAATTGGGGTTCATAACTACCATAGTGAACATCCCTCTCGACTACGTCCGACCATCAGCATGACTCCAGCCCGGCATACTCCATACAATCTTCGTTTGTTTTTCCATCCAACCGATGTTGCCCCTGTGCCCCCTGTCGACCACAAACCAGAACTTTCCTTAAAATTTATTGGATCTGTACTTTGTACTAAGAGTTTGTCACCAGGGACTACGAAGGTTTTCCACCAAAGATATCATTCCCAGAACCAGAGATGTTGCGAGTACTTATGGTGCAAGTACGAGTACCATGGTATCGAGTACGAGCACTTGAAAAACGTACTCGAGTATACGAGTACAATTATCAAGTACTATATCTCTGATACTCAGTACTGAGTGGAAAATGAGTATGAGTCCAAGTATGAGTACCAAGGTTTCGAGTACCAAGTACTACATCTCTGCCCAGAACTGTGATCCTGGTTTCTCTCCTTCGCCATCCTTCTTGCTTCCTAGAATTGAAGCTTATAACTGTCATAGTGAACGTCCCTCTTCTCTGAGACAGACCATCACCACAATCCCCACCAGTCGAACTCCGTACAGTTCTCGCTTGGTTGCTTTTTTAATTTAATTAATAATCCAAACATTACATTAGGTAGACGTTAACCTTAGATTTCACTTGCTCATGGTCTTCTAGTTTAGGTATTATTTTATGTCATATTTATTTTATATTTTGCTCTTATGATTTTAATGATAATTAATACCTCCCTTTGTGTTTTATTTTTGCTCTTAATTTTATTTATTTTCTTTTTATCTATGTATGCTTCGACATTCAAGGTGTTCAATTTGTATGTACAATTCTTATGTTATATTTAATTTATATTTGCTTCTGTTATTTTTATTTTAGTCGTAATTTTATTTAATTTTTTTTATCCTTTTACTTCGACATTTTATTATTATTATTTTCTTTTTACTAGCCGTTGTTTATATTCATTTTTTTGCACCACCCGCCTTTTACTTTTTCTGAAGATGGCTGAAAAAATAGCCGAAACTTGAAAGTTGAAAAGTAATAAAGACTTGTAAAATCGGGTGTTCTTTGAACAACTTCGTGGGCGAATTAAATTATGGTTCCGCCGGTATGAAGGGTGCCAGTATTGAACAATCGGCATTCAGCACATCACGCATAAAAGACAGCAGCAGCAGCAGTAGCAGCAGTATGGACAGTGCAATTTACCTGTATGCCCATTGTTTGCTACAATTCAATAACGGACAAAGGTTCTTAGCAATAGCATAGCACTAATGGTCTAGCGCTGTTCCGCTTTGTTAACTGAACCATGACTAATATTGTAGTTTAGTTTAGTTTTATTGTCTGAGCTGGCGACCGACCGCGGACGGTAACACTAACGCACTTTCAAACACTATTTCTAGCCATTCTCAGGCTTTTGACATTATACCGGTACCGCTACCGGTAATACCGGCTTTTGGCTCAGAAATACCGGTACCGGTACTGACAACAAAAAATCATACCGGCACAGCCCTAGAAATTATATATTCAGAACGTGAATAAAATAAGAATAGGAATTTTTTATCAAGAATAAAATAAGAAGGAGAATTAGAAATTATTTTCGTAAAGAAGGGAATAAGAACGAAAACTAGGATTTATTTTCGGAACGCATACATATCAAGAAAGAGTAAAATACAAAAATATATATAATAAATAATAAAACCTTTCTATAGTCCCCATTGAAATATAATTTCACCATATACTTTCCTGAAGGATTGTATAAAGGTTCACCATCTTTATTTTGTGGATATATAAGGCTAAGCAAATTAATTTAAATAAGTTAATAAGTAATTGAATATTACATTTTATTATCAACATTACTCACTTTGTAATTATTTTCTTTTTAAATTTTACTTCATATTGGATACAAGCAGCAATAGGAGCATACAAATTTTCATTTTTACGAAGCTTCTATCAAATTTGATCAAATAAAAAAATCTTTAAAAAATCATGAAAAAAAGTTTGTCCCAAAACAAAAACCTTTCTAAATAAATACAAACCTTTGAGTTAAACAAAAGCCTAAAATCGTGGTCAGTTACAACATTGCTTAGTCTGATGTACTTAGAAAACAGCTTACTGAAGACATTGTGACAATATTGACGTTCATCTTCATCACTGCATAATAATAAAGCAAATGATGGCAAATAAAATAACCCGTGAGCATTATCCGAGCTTACTAATTAGGTTTTCAAAAAAACTAAATAAGCACAACATCAGTTCTATGTTTTGAAGCGAAGCGTGGTCTTACGGTTCTGGACTTTTAATCTCCGTGCGAAAAGAAAGTCACATCACGTAATTTCAAAGGAATCTAACTACTCAGTAGTACTCAGGTAATTATTTAGGTTAGGACATCAAATGAGAACATTATCATTATCCTTGTAGTTGAGGTCATCTTTATCATCATCATCATTATCCTCATAATTTCTCTAAAATCTATTGACCAATAAAGCTATTACATCAAAATAGAAGCATAATCATTATTATTGTTGTTATTATTATCATCTGTATAATCATCATCACCATTACTATAACTATTGGAGGTGCACCCATAATCAGCCACAAAATATCAACCAATTGCCAATAATAGAATGATTACCTAAAATTGACTTTTAAAGATTGTTTGTTCATTATTATGTTTAGCATGCTGTCGAATAATAAATATTACCATGTCGTTTCTTCTATAGTTTACACTAGCTGGCACTAACCAGTTAAACTGCAATTAAATTAAACTTACTCAAAAGTCACTCAGCTTGTTATTGGCTTGTTCCTAGTTGCTCCTTGTGCATTGTTCCCATGGAGTTAAATTCACTATTACTAATAAGTCTGAGTGGACTAGTATTATTAGATTCCAATTAGTATATGCAGACATGGAAAAATTTACACTTACACCCACCCCATGTTAGTTATAGTCTATTTTATGTCTCTCTACGATTATGAGTGAGGTGAGAATGTGAGAATAAAAATAACACCAATTGACAGATAAATGGTGGTTATTGTAAGGTTTATCGACAGTTGACAGTTAATCGACCTTAATTGAAAAGTCGATTATCCTGCGAAGGAGTCGATTATCCTGCGAAGGAGTCGATTATCCTGCGAAGGAGTCGATTATCCTGCGAAGGAGTCGATTATCCTGCGAAGGAGTCGATTATCCTGCGAAGGAGTCGATTATCCTGCGAAGGAGTCGATTATCCTGCGAAGGAGTCGATTATCCTGCGAAGGAGTCGATTATCCTGCGAAGGAGTCGATTATCCTGCGAAGGAGTCGATTATCCTGCAAGTCGATTAACCAGCGCACGCTTTGCTGTGCATGGCAACAAAACGCTTCCGCATGGGTCGATATAGGTATATCAAACTAAGTGACCATTGGATCCTATTCAATTCTCTGGTCTATTTAAGGATGGCTGCTTATTCACTTGGTGGTGTTTTTACACAGACTATAGGCTAAACACTTCTATATCAGCAATGTACTGCAGTATCAATATTTAAAACATATTAGAAATTTTTCTGAATTATTTAAAAATATATTTAAAAATTTTCTAAATTTTGAATTGAGAGTTTGAAATTTTTTATTTTTTTTATAATTCAGTCGCTAGAGTTACGCGCTATAGGCAAGTTCCTGTATTCGCCCAGAAGGCACACACACAAAATAATCATCTATCTCATCTACAAAAAAGACAAAAAAACATTATTAGACTTTACATTGGTTTAGCATAAATTTGAAATTTTTTATTTTTTTTATAATTCAGTCGCTAGAGTTACGCGCTATAGGCAAGTTCCTGTATTCGCCCAGAAGGCACACACACAAAATAATCATCTATCTCATCTACAAAAAAGACAAAAAAACATTATTAGACTTTACATTGGTTTAGCATAAATACTAAAAACTACCATTATAGTTTAAAACGTTGGCCCTGATTGTTTCACATTCTTTGATGCGGCCCACGTTTTCAGTTATAGAATTGTACTATCGTACTGATAGTTTTTATTATGTATACTAGCTGGCAACCCGGCGTCGCCCGGGTACTTTTTTGGTTTTTTTATGTATACATTTATGCAAATAGCCTGGTCAGTTTAGAATTGAAATTAAAAACAGATATATTGCCTGGCCATTTTAGAATCAGTTGAAATGAGGCAATTGAGATTATTTTTTAAATATTTATTGACATCAAATTGAATGGTATTGTTGAGCGTAATGGATGGTCAACCTAATAAATTAAATGAATAAAAAGTTACTGTTCACTAAGCCTCTGTGTAATAAAATAAAATTAGTTAAAACAAAAATATTCAATCACACGTAGGCACTCTAGTCTAATGTAATGCCTTATAGTGAACAATGTTTTTAATTTTCTACTGTGAATAAATAGATAATGCATAAAAACAAATATACTTTAAATATATGTCAAACATGAAAAAACTAACCGTCTAGTAAAACGCAAACAAGCAAACAAACTAAAACGTTTAACAAAACAAAAAACTAGTTTCGTTGTTATAGAGTCGCTATATCCAACAGTTCCTGAAATGAATACGCCTTTACTCCGCTAATATTGTACCTTGAGGTAACTTGTAAAAGGAAAATGCATCGATTAAAAATTCTTTCATAGACAATAAAAATATTCATGTAAACCACAACGGTTTAAAAATAATAAAACGGCGACCACTACGTCAAAAATAACCAAGAAATAAGACTTGGATGAGGTACTAGTTTTCTGTATAACTCATTAATTTCCACAGTTTTCCAAGTGTTTTGCCATTCATTTAGAATCTTTGATTTGATTATTTTCTTGTATTCTGGAGTTTCAATGGTAACATCTATATGGATTTCGGTGTAAGTGGTTGCCGTTTTGGCAAGAACGTCGGCAGTTTCATTACCCTGCACGCCAATGTGGCTTAGAATCCAGACCAACTTGCATACAACGTTCCTATTTCTGAAAAGATTAGTTGTAGTTTGTACGACAGATTGTTGGCAGTGAGATTTTGCAAAATTGTGACAAATGTCTAATGATTTGACGGCACTTAAAGAATCTGTAAAAATTACAAGATTTTGTAGTGGATCAGATTCTAATGCATTTGATGAAAGTAAATGATTTCCATATAGATTAAGAGCTATTTTGATTGCTTCTATTTCTGCAGCAAAAATTGAAATGTTGTCCGATGTTCTTCTGGACATTCTGAGACTGGTTGATGGAGCATACACACCAATGCCTATCAGCTAGTAAAAGTTACAGCATAAAGAAAACAAAGAAAAGTATTACAGTTAATAGTAGCCTATGCACTACGAATATTCAGTTGTTAATCAATATGAATAATTATAGAGCGCCTCCGGTCATTTCCTTTGTGTGCCTTGTGGGCATCTGCAGAAACTTGCCTACGGTCATCTAGCATGTAACTCTAGCGATAGAATTATTAATTAATAAAAAAATTACCAACTTTGAATTAAAAATTCAGAAATTGTTTAAATTAATTTAAGATAATAATACTGCAATTATGCTGATATAGTAGTACTTAGCATACAGTCTATATGAAAACACCACCAAGTGAATAAGCAGCCATCTTTAAATAAACCAGAGACAATGGTCACTTGGTTAATATACCTATATCGACCCATGCGGATGCGTTTTGTTGTCATGCACAGCAAAGCGTGCGCTGGTTAATCGACTCCTTCGCAGGATAATCGACTCCTTCGCAGGATAATCGACTCCTTCGCAAGATAATCGACTCCTTCGCAGGATAATCGACTCCTTCGCAGGATAATCGACTCCTTCGCAGGATAATCGACTCCTTCGCAGGATAATCGACTCCTTCGCAGGATAATCGACTCCTTCGCAGGTTAATCGACTTTCCAATTTAAGTCGATTAACTGTCAACTGTCGATAAAAACACAGTTCCCCATAAATGGTCAACGGCCAATACCGATTATTGGCAAAAGAACTGATAATCGGCTGATACTGATAACAAACTGAGAAATCAGTGCATCTCTAATGATTATCATTATCTACCAAATTTTATTAGATAAATTTCATAGTTCCAAACCTAAATAAACCCCAAGTATTGAATTCTTCGTTTTCTTCAAATAAACTAAACTTTGTTAGATGTCTTTCACTTTCATTTCTTTCTAGCGGCCTGTGCAGTTAAAAAATCGAAACAAAAATAGCTTTCATTGGTTAATTTCATAACTTCATATTAAATATAATCAATAAATATATGAATTGTTTGAAAAACTAATATTTTCAAATATGAATTATATTAAACTTATTGCTTTTTAAATCAAATTAAGTTATTTCTCAAACCAAACAATAACACAATAAATTTGTTATTTGTCTGGATTTAATGCAAAGGCTTGGTTAATCCTTTCCTATTTTATATTATTATGTGTTTAAAGTGTAATATGAACTAATTTATGTAAATGAGGAGATGATAATGAGTTATAAAAATTTAACGAAATATTGTTTTATATCAATAATTTTGATATAAATTAAGTGCAAAATTTTAAGATTTGTGACTTAAAAGAGTTAAGTAATAATACTTGAAAAAACTTTTGAAAATATCCACTTTTTTCTTATGCACCAATAAAAATAAATTTCTATGTAAAAAACAGATGAATATTCCGGGAATTGTCGCTATTATTTTTTTTATGTCATGGCATCAAAAAAATCTAAACTGAAATTTACTCAAATATTATAAAAATGCTCAAAATATTCCTCACAATCGCATAAACAATGCCAGCTAAGAAATATTTTTCAAAGAGGAAATTGATCAAACATTATTAAAAATCAACAATGAGTAATTTAAGGACAACAAATCTGGTTATCTATTGAGCAAAAAATATGTGATGGTAATGATATGGATAGTGCTATAAGAATGTTCTTATAAAAAGTGGACAAATAAAATTGTAGCTAAAAACAGAAATTTTATTTTAATTCAATAAACTTTCAATAAAAATTAATATCGCAATGTTAACTTTCTAGTTTGGAATTTTCTGTGAATTTTGGAGTCCTTTGGACTTAAGTACCTACATCAGGGGGCGACAAATTTGATTCACATCCCGGGCAGTACAAATAGTTAACAACACTGAAAATCTAATTAAATTTTATAATTATATAAGAAAACCTTACTTTAACAACAGCGTTTCGACGTTTTCGTTGTTTGCTTCTTCTTTATTACTTTTTTTTATTGGTCTAAAAAAATTTTTTTCAATTAAACGCATTGTACTTTAATACAAGGTTCTTTTCAACAAGTTTTGAACAAATTAAAAAATAAATTTAAAAAAATGTGTACTTTTTAGTAGTAGATGTTATTATTTTTAAAAACATGTGTAAATATTTAAAATTATTTTTATAGCCATTATTACTTTATTCTGTTAAATAAAATCACTAATATAACAATCACTATTATAGAAATTTCAAAATCCATAAATTCTAAAATTAAATTTCTATGTAAAAAAACAGATGAATATTCCGGGAATTGTAGCTATTATTTTTTTTTATGTCTTGGCATCAAAAAAATCTAAACTGAAATTTACTCTGTCTAATATTATAAAAATGCTCAAAATATTCCTCACAATCGCCATAAACAATGCCAGCTAAGAAATATTTTTCAAAAAGGAAATTGATCAAACATTATTAAAAATCAACAATGAGTAATTTAAGGACAACAAATCTGGTTATCTATTGAGCAAAAAATATGTGATGGTAATGATATGGATAGTGCTATAAGAATGTTCTTATAAAAAGTAGATGAATAAAATTGTAGCTAAAAACAGAAATTTTATTTTAATTCAATAAACTTTCAATAAAAATTAATATCGCAATGTTAACTTTCTAGTTTGGAATTTTCTGTGAATTTTGGAGTCCTTTGGACTTAAATACCTACATCAGGGGGCGACAAATTTGATTCACATCCCGGGCAGCACAAATAGTTAACAACACTGAAAATCTAATTAAATTTTATAATTATATAAGAAAACCTTACTTTAACAACAGCGTTTCGACGTTTTCGTTGTTTGCTTCTTCTTTATTACTTTTTTTTAATGGTCTAAAAAAATTTTTTTCAATTAAACGCATTGTACTTTAATACAAGGTTCTTTTCAACAAGTTTTGAACAAATTAAAAAATAAATTTTAAAAAATGTGTACTTTTTAGTAGTAGATGTTATTATTTTTAAAAACATGTGTAAATATTTAAAATTATTTTTATAGCCAATATTACTTTATTCTGTTAAATAAAATCACTAATATAACAATCACTATTATAGAAATTTCAAAATCCATAAATTCTAAAATTAAATTTTTCTAGTTTTTACAACACTTATATTATCTTGCTTTAATGTTTGGAGTTTGTTGTTTGCTTCATGGGATTTTCTAAAGCTTTCTTAACCAACCAGCGCATAGCATCCCTTTTCAGGGACATTTTTTCAAAATTGAATAAAAAATAACTGTTTTAAATTTCTTTTTATCAAAGTATGTTAAAAATGGTTTGTCTTTGCTGGAATATTTTTTATGTGCGATTTTTTTAAAGTTATATTTGTTGAGAGTTGTCGTTGCGTAATTTTTCGACATTTTAACCCAACATAGCGTCTCTTTTTAAAGACATTCTAAAAAAAATTGTATAAAAAAATAATTTTTTTAGAAATAGTTTATCCTTGCTAACATATTGAAAGTTGTCGTGTAATTTTTCGACAATTTTATTTAACATGCCTCATAACTTTTAAAAAAATTTTTAAAATGTTTGTTGTTTATATATTATGTCAAATAAAATATATCAAAATCATGAAAATATTTTAGGTCATGTATTGGAGGGTTAAAGCACTTCTAATGGTTGTAAAAAATTGTTATTTTGCATGCAGGTGTATATCCGGTGAAAATACATTAATTCATTTTCGGAATTTAAACAAATAAAAAAAGATATAGAAAATAAAAATAAATAAATAATTTTTTTTAAAAACATCGCTTATATATAGATGTTCTAAAAACTTAAAAATAATAGTGTGTAATAATTTTTTTTTAACCAAACTTTCTGTTCGGGAGTTATCTATATATATTCGACTAACGCTCAACACTTTTAACTTACGTATGGAAATTTTGTTTAAAAAATTTTTATTAAGTAAACTTAAATATTATTTTTAAGTGTTTAGTACATTTATATAAAAGCGGTTTTTACAGAATTTTTTCTTAATTTTTGTATTATTCATTGATTATTTTCTAACAACTGTTTTCAAAAAAATATTTTCAATCTAAATTACCTTTTTATATACCGACTAGAAATTGTAAGCAAAACAATTGCAAATGCAGCTAAAGTAATTGTTATGATAGTAATTGATGTGATAGTCCTAATATTGGTTGTTTCTAAAATAAAAAATATGTTTTTAATTTAATTATTTTTTTAACAACAATGGATACATGCTTTCAATAAAAAATACCTGTGTGACTTTCAGTTGGATCAGCAAAAAGCTCAATTGCTGTAATGTTACATTCATGGGAAAAAACTGTAAGTCGACAGACTGCAGTGCATGTATACCAGCCAGAAGATAATGTGTCTTCAGATGTTAAGATTGAATTGTTGATTATGCTCGAATTAGCAACTGCTGATTCAAATCTCCAGAAATATAAGCATTTGATACTGTCACTTTTTTCAACATAACAACTTGTATTAACTTTTTCATTTTTTGTAACGTTGAAATATCTCTGTAAAGGATACCTAACATCTAAAAAATAAAAAGTGAAAGATTGTAGCACTAAGGCTCCCTTTCATGAAGTACACTTAGGAATGGCTCGTGCATATGGGATCACACAGTTTTACTAGCCACCTGCCAAACCCTATTGCCCCCAGCTATGAAACTGGTACTCATTTATCAACCAGTTAAAAATGAAAAGCTGAGTTGGCCTGAGCAGTGAATTCCATGCTCAAACGGAATTACGCCTCGCCGCAACAGCAGGATAATAGCATAACTAAGGCACCTCACATAATATCATCATTAAAAAGTAAAAAAAGTAAAAAACCTAATAACAAATTTTAAATGGCCTTACATTCAACTTGTAACATGGGAAGAGAACATGAATCAAAAATTAAACTATTATTTAATTCACATTCATATGTAATTCCATTCATGGAGCTTTTAACCACAAGATAATCTGAATGTATGACTGATTTAATATTTCTTTCTCCCATTTTAATTTTTTGTTTTTTGAATAAATCTTCTTTAAAAGTATTATTGAATTTGTCTTTTCCAATCCAACGAAACCTAAATGATAAATTTGGATTGCCGTAGTAGTCCAATGAACAATATCGTTCAAGTGGATCTTCATAAGCTTTTAATCCGGGACAGTCGTTTTCTCCAATCACAGGCTCATGAATGTTGGAATGACATTTCAATTCTTTATTTTGAAAAAAAAAGATTAAAAAAATAAAGATTTTTTTCAGATACATTATAAAATAGCTAAAGTGCAGTTGTATTTTAAAGTGTAAAAAATAATTTTTTGTTTTCGAAAAAAAAACAGGATGCTTGTTTAGAAAATTATTTAAAAAATTATTTGTTATAAAAATTAAAAAAGATTACTCAAGTAGTATTTTTGTTAGAAAATTGAACTTACCACCAACAACTACTTCAACAGTGCAAGCAATAAATCTTGCTTGTCCTATTCTGGTTGCTATTTTACACCAGTATCTTCCTGCACTTTCTTTTGTTGCATGAAGTAATGTTAAATTACAAAATTGTGCTTCACGTTGACAAAAAGCTTTATAATTATTCCAATATTTTTGTTCATTCCTACTATAAACAACCATTTCTATATTTGTTCCATATTGTTGATAACTCCATGTCAATCTTCTGACATTGATTTTATTCAAGTTACATGAAAGTTCAACTGATTTTCCAACATTTACTAGTTCAACATCTGTTGTTTAAAAACACTATGCTATAAGCATTATTTTTACTATTTTACATATTTTACAATTAAATAGAGCTACAACAAACTAAAACTTTATTATAATTTATTAGTGATAAATGACAGGATCATTGAAACAGTTCAAATAATTATTGATGGACAAAAGACATAGCTTTCATAAAGTTTTATAACATACTTTCGCTTTTTGTTGTGGAAAGCAATGTTATCATTGCCCCAAATATCCATAACAACCACATTTTTAAGCTAATTTCCCTTCTTTCATAACATCTGGAAATTATTGTTAAGCTAAAGAAGTTTAAAAATATTTGAAGCAATTAGTTAATAACAAACAATTGTAGTGGCTTTGGCAACTGGAGTCCTAGGCTGACTGGTATAAAAAAATTACATAAGTTGTGTTATATCGAGAGGACTTCAACTCATTTTTGGCTAATGCATTAAAATGTTGAGCTTTCTTGGATCTATAAGCCAGCATAGAACTGTCAGCTGTCAGCATGTGTTTGAAATTACAGAAAACACTAGCTCGTATTTTATTTAATCTCAAAAGTTTTAACCATGTCTCACAAATGTAAGGCAATCAAGCTGGAAATAAAAAAGAAGAAATGTGAGCAGTTACAAAATAAGATATGTGAGCAGTAACAAAATAAAATATGAGAGTATATACAAAATAAGATAATTGTGCAGTTAGCCAGTTACAAAATAAGATATGTTCAGAAGCTGAAATTTTTCAGTAAATCCAGGAACATCATTTAAGTAAAATCATGAGATGGAGCAAAATGTTTCAAAAATTCCACACATTCCAAAATTTTTCCAAAATCTTATACCATTTTTCGTGCTAAAAAAGCTGATGACTGGAGTGGGGAGGTGGTAGTCGTAGGTACTTTTTCAGACATTTTTCTAAAACCTTATACTGAAATCTACAGTCATGGACTCAGAAGGAAGGGTGGAACCATACAATTATTTAAGGTGCTAAGAAGATAAAACAATCAAGTTATCAAGATCTTGAAGACACTTTATATAATAGGGTTTTCCCAGCTATATCAAAAGGCATTCCAGTCAGTGAACAATTACTCAAAGAAAAAGCAGCAACTTGGCTCAGAAACTTGGTCATACAAAATAGTTGGCTAGATTGGTTCCTGAAACGACATGAAATTACCTTCTGCAATCTAAATGGGGAATCAAATTTTCATATATTAATCTATTCTGTAAAACATTAGACTATAGGATCAATTATTTTATTTTTCAACTTTTGCTGAATGGAAGCTTAAGCTGCTGAACATATTCGCAACAATTAAAAGATATTTTCAATATAGATGAGAGAGACCTAGAAAAAAACAGCCCTGACAAAGCTCCACTTGCCGAAATATAGAGCAAACTGATCAATTGAAACAGCTCAAGCATCTGCCAAAGCGACAGTCAAACAGCCACTACCTAGATTACGATACACAGTTTCCCAACTCAACAACTCTCATTGTCACAGAAATTATCTAAGAGGTTCTAAGAGTTGCTGTAGCAACCGAAGTGGACTCTACTGACAAAAAGTGAATTTAATTTAGTTATCGGTTTTAAGCAAAACAACAGTATTTTCATGCAATGCCTAAAAAAGGCCTACTATTAGCCTTTAGCATAAAATGATTTCTCTAAATCCAATTCAGTTTAAAATGAGACAATTGAAGCACAGCTTATTCAGCAAAATGTACTGAGTCCAGTTTTAAAGTACTACTTTCTTCTAATGAGATAATCTTATGTCAACCATATCACCTGACTATTGCGTGAAACTCTGTAGATGATATTGTCAGAAGTGTCAATCTGAACCACCGACTACTCTAAAACATTGAAATAAAAAAAAATTAAAAATTTGACAGCACATTTAAATCCAAAGACGTTATATTAACTTATTCTGACACCTAACAAAATTTGAAAAATAAAATAATACATTCTATAGTCTAATGTTTTACAGAATAGAATCATGTATGAAAATTTGCTTCAGTTCTGTGTAAACAATATTTTCAATAAATATTTTCACCAAACTATAAATCCATTTCTTTAATTTTCACTATTGGAACAATTCTTGAAATTAGATAGAGGTCAACCAATGTGGATGATTTCTGATAGCTTCAGTATTATCAGCTGACTAGTAATAAATGACATTTTAGATACAGAGAGCGACAGATTATATGCAATATATAGTTACAATCTTTTGCTGGTAAGTGATTTTATGCTTACAATCTACCAACTACTCAGACTTTATGCATCATTTCTTTTTTGATATTTTTCAATTATAGCTTCTTGGCATTTTAATGTCATCACAGCTTCCGTTTTCTTTTTTACTGGTCTGCTCCAATCTCCAGGTGCCAGCTATCCATACAGAATGTGTCGACAGAAGTCCACAGTACTAACTACTACTAACCACTATGCAAACTCTTTTGTGTGGTATTCAACATTTTGTTTTGATTGATGGTAAAGGTTCCCTTGGACGGCCCGTGCCGAAAAATAATCGTATTATTTTTATTTTGTCACAATAACATAAAAAAACAAATTTAATACCAATTTTAATTTAAAAAAAAAACATTTATCGTAATTTGAGAGACTTTGAAAACGTAAGTAGTACCCTTTCAAGCCCTATTTACATCGTAGTTGTGAGTGGTGAGGTACGATGATCGTATGAATGAAATGAATAAAAAATAAATAAAATTAGTTTATAATAAAATTTTATTTATAAAACAAACTATCAGTTGTAAATAAAAATTCCATTAAAATTTTAAAACTCACCGCCCGGTAACTCGGGACGGTTTGCAAGAAGTAAGAAAATTGGAAATTATTAAACTAAGTTAACTTCTTTAAATAAACGAAATTTCAAATTTTTAATAAAGAAAAACTAAAAAATAAATGTTAAAAAAAGTAGTTTATTCGAAGCAACGTCGAAATTTGAATATTTGTAAGCGAACATTGTGTATTTGCGTCGTTTAAACTTTTCCTTCAAATCCTTCGTTTAAACTTTTCCTTAAAACTCAAACGTAAATAAATTATAATTACATTATTTATTTTTTTATACGACATTTTCCCATTTTAAATAAATTACTTATACTAATTATCATAATTTTTAAACTAGTGTTTACTTTTAATCGTGTTTATAGTTAATTATAGCCGAGAATTATGTATTAATCCGCCACACGGGCCGTCAAAGGGAACCTTTACCTGATTGATCATTATGATGTGTTGTCAGTGTAGTTTTTTCGGTAATGATTAAGAACATTAACTAAATTTGGCTGCCCCAACAGATACTCTTTTATCAGTTCATCACTGTGTAATACAACAAATTGAAAGAGCATGTCTATACGTGCTTTTCTATATATTGACAAAAAGCAACTGTCAATAGCACATATGGCTATTGACAGTGCGACACACTGTGAAAGTAAATTACATATTTATAAAAAATACAACAAAACAATTCACTCGCTGAGTTTTTTAATTAAGTTGCGAATTTACCTGACCAAAATGCCTAAAAAACGATTAGCGATTTTAGATCCATGAAGATAGCCATCGATAATTGTAAATTAATAATTACTTATTTTAAAACTTGATGTCACATTCTATAAAATAAATACAACTAACAAATTATATTTGATGAAAGTATTTTTAATCCACAGGTAATACTTACAACAGAGAGGAACGAAATAAACACTTCCTCATTCAAGAATCCAAAAAGAAAAGATCTCTCGACAAGTGACTCACGTCCGTTCCGTTTCGATCACTGATCACGGTCATTGGTTGAATATCGAAACGCATGTAAAAAGTTTAAAGACTGGACAAATATAGAATAACAATCCAACGTTATACATTAGTAAAGCACGCTCCACATCGAAAAACTTGAGTTGACGCGACCCGATAAAATCCGGCACGTCCAGTGCGATCGGAGTTTGTAGATGTGGCATAGCCTATGAGGCAGAAGTATGAGGCAGAATTGGCTGCGCAGCTGGATCCCCGAACTATAGTGCAAAAAAAAGTTCGTGCATTGGGGTTGTGCTATAGATCGTTGGAAAGGTATTTAAAAAAAAAATATAATGGTGTAAAAATAAATTTAATATTGCAAAAAATAAAAAAGTTATAGGCGAAAAACCGTCGCCGTCCCTATGTAAATGTATGGAGACGATTGTTCATACACTGATCTATATTTTGCTTCATAACTTTTTTATTTGTTGGACTATTTTCCAAAAATTAGTTTCTATGTTTAGCTAATATATTTGTCTTTCTAATGCATTAAGCTAGAACCCCAATGCAGTCGAAAATATTAATCTACATGGCTCCAAACGCAAGTGAAAAATCGTCTCCATACATTTACATAAGGACGATTTTTCACTTGCGTTTGGGGCCATGTATATTAATATTTTCGACTTCTCCCTCGTGGCAGAAGTTGGCTGCGCAGCTGGATCCCCGAACTATAGTGCAAAAAAAAGTTCGTGCATTGGGGTTGTGCTATAAATCGTTGGAAGGGTATTTAAAAAAGAAATATAATGGTGTAAAAATAAATTTAATATTGCAAAAAATAAAAAAGTTATAGGCGAAAAACCGTCGCCGTCCCTATGTAAATGTATGGAGACGATTGTTCATACCCTGATCTATATTTTGCTTCATAACTTTTTTATTTGTTGGACTATTTTCCAAAAATTAGTTTCTATGTTTAGCTAATATATTTGTCTTTCTAATGCATTGAGCTAGAACCCCAATGCAGTCGAAAATTTTAATCTACATGGCTCCAAACCCAAGTGAAAAATCGTCCCTATGTAAATGTATGGAAACGATTTTTCACTTGCGTTTGGAGCCATGTAGATTAATATTTTTGACTGCATTGTTTTGCACTATAGTTCGGGGATCCAGCTGCGCAGCCAACTTCTCCCTCGTGCATAGCCTTGCGACTCCGCACGCCTGGATTTTGACCCAGTCGCATGTATTTCTCCGTTTAATACATGAGACTGAGTTTTATCAAGCTTGCCGAGTGCCAACGAATCAGCGTTAAGAACTTTCTTGTCTTTAAAAAAAACTGTTAAATAATAAAAATAAAAATTGAAAAAATAATTTAAATTAGTCATAGTGATATTTCAGTTAACTGAAACTGAAACTCAAACTCAAAGGAATTTCAGAACTGAAAACTAAAACTAAACTGAAAAAAGTTTCAAAAAACAAACTAAAACTGAATTAATTTCTGGAAAAAAAAAGTTAAAATTAATTTGAAACTTTTGATTTTTGATAGAAAACCTTATTGAAGAAATGTTAAAATAAGTTTAAAATGAGTTGTACCTTTAGAATAGAGGTGGGTCGATTAATCTAAATCGACACCGATATAGCGATATTTGGAAGAATCAGAACCGATACGACATCGATTCAATATTTTGAAAAAATCGACTATCGTGAAAAAAACTAAAATAAAAACCAGCTCATCTAGCCTAGCACATGAAATACAGTAAAAAATTTTGAAAATCTTTCAAGAGTTAACTGGCATGGACATGGAAAAAATGTTGTTGAATCATTTATAATTGAGAAAAAATTGTGAGAATAAAAATAATCAAGACCATTGCTGATTAAATTCAATAAATATAATGTTAAAAACTTGGTTCTCGAAAATAGTTTCAAGCTCAGAAAAAGTGATGCCTATAAAAACTAAAAACATCATTCTAAGTCATGACATGTCTATAGAAGATAGAGCTGAATGTAAGAACCTTCTAGTTAAAAAAAAAACTGCTAAAGATGATATTAATAACTGTTAAATTGATGCTAAAATGCAACCAGTAGAATTTCATGTAGTCTCCTTCAGAAGATGAAATTTGTGAATGTGACCTGCTCAAACTTGATTCCTACTAAAGAAAATATCAACGTTTTGTTTTTAAATGTTGAGAGGCTGACAAACAAAGAAATGCCAGGTATATAATCCTGCTGTGTGAGGTTAATCCAAAACATCTGTGTCAATCTTATCGTGTTTCAGAATTTCAAATTAATGGTTACCAGGTTCTTACTTCTTCGTTTGGCATAAAAGGTTTTTGTGGATTATTAGTTTATAACTGTGACAGTTTTTTAATTTTGAAATTTAGTCTGTTATCTTTTTTTTTTAAATACTTGAGTTTCAAATTAGTGGCTCAGGGCAATATTGCAAACTTTTTCTCAATTTGCAGGAGTCAGAATAGTACTTCTGCAAACAAAGAATTGTTAATTCAGTTACTGTGATAGTTTATTTCATTTTTCTAGGGAGACTTTAATTTTCCTGACATCAACTGGCCATCATGTAGTTGTGTTGGTTCTGATTACAAAATACTAAACAAATTCTTTGAATTTTACAAAAAACAAATATATTTTGCAGCACATTAGTGAACCATGGACTCCTAGATAAAAGTAGTTCTATCTAGGAGTCCAGAATTAGTTCTATCTAGGAGTCCATGAGTGAACCGACAAGAGTAAGACCAGAGAAAACATCTCATAGTTTGGATTTGCTTGTTATTTCTGGAAATAATCAGACGTTCAATTTTTCCCTTCGCTAGGCCGTCGTGATTATTCTATCAATAAAGTTGCCAGGCCCGTAGCTAGCGGGGGGCTGGGGGGGGGGGCTGCAGCCCCCCCACTAAAACTTTAAGCCCCCCACTAGAATTTTTGGAAGGTTTTTTGACCTTATTTACATCTAAGCCAGCCAAGTGATGATGAAGTTACGATCCGCAATTTAAATTTAAATATAAATGTATTAAATAAAAATAAATAAAAAGATAAATTTAAAGTACAGAGTAGCACGCTACGTGAGTCTGTAGTTATGTTTACCCTTGGACAAAGTGATGAGCAAAAGTGTTCACCAGAGTGGAATCAACTTCGTGCTGTTTATTTTAGCATGTTGGACAGTATATTAGGAGAGTTGATTGAAAGGTTTGTTGATGGTTTTTTAAGGGTTTAACTTGTGCAGTGTCTGCTCTTCTACCAACATCAGAGAAGTTTTTAGATGTCAACGACCTTAAACCGTTAACGCAACTGCTAAAAAAAGACAGGCATGACGAAAAATATACTGCAGACGAGGCTCTCATTGCAAGTAGGTTTCTAAAAAAACAAATTTCAACCAGACTGCAGTCTCCAGGAAATGATGGATTTTATGCTGTACTATAAAGATGCATTTTTCACTTTATATTGGCACTATTCAGCTGCAATAACTGCCACTTGTGAGAAATCATTTTTTTCTAACGAGTTCTACGACCACAGAGAAGATCAATGTCCCATGAGAAAAAGAGCAAACTTGTACTTCTGGCATTTGAAAAATCGCTCTGTAAAGCAATTGATATGGATACATTCTTGCAGAAATTTTCTATTCAATCACGTCGCATTTTGTTGTAATTCTATTTTTTGATAAAAATGTGTGCACCTGTATCAAATACCAAGAATGCAATAAAATGAAATCATATTCAAATCATTGTTTTGACAATGATCTAACCACATTATAATGAAATGCACTTTTTAGTTTAGTTTCTCATTTCAAGCTACTACACTTATTCATGTTTTACACATGGAAATTGTCATCAGTTTCATAATCAGTGCTTAGACTTAGTCTTACAATACTATAATAACTTCAATCTTACAGTTTTAGAACAGAGAAACAAACTAATCCAGCTTAGCTGACAAACTTTGGCTTCTGATTTTTGAATGATTCTCAATAATTCAAAATATTTTCATAATTTAGTATTTTTTAGGGCTAGTCTGACAGTGCATGGAGATTTTCATCAGTTAACCCCAATATTGCTGAACTGATTAATTCGAAGAAACAACTTAAAGCTTACTGTCAAACCACCCAATTTTTATAACAACATAAGTATAATGACATACTTGATATTTAGATTTTTTAGAAACTGACAGTGATGGGCACCAACTACTTCAATTGTAGTTACAACTACATGCCAACTACCTCATGACAGAAGTAGTTATAACTACATGTTAACTACTTTAGAAGAGAGGTAGTTATAACTAGTTTGTTAACTACTACTAAAGTAGTTAACTACTTTCCAACTACTTTTTAACTACTCGTATATTTATAAAACATGTACTGTAAGATATAAAAACACAACAACAACAAATAAATTTGCATTTAATAATTTTTTTTTAAAGAATAATAATGATTGTTAACTAAATATAATAAAAACAAAGTATTTTTAAGCAAATATAATAAAAACAAAGTATTTTTAAACAAATATAATAAAAACAAAGTATTTTTAAGCAAATATAATAAAAACAAAGTATTTTTAAGCAAATTTGAGAAAAACAAAGTGTTTATTGATACATAAAGGTTGAATGACAAAGTTCAAAATTTGTTAAAACTGGAACGGCTTTTCAGAAAAACCATACGGTCAAATAAAGTGTCACTCATTTTGCACCTTCGAGGTGTCAAAATCATACCAGCCATGCTTGGAAGAGTAGAATTGGCTTTTAGGAAAGCTCATTCTACAAATGGATAATCCTTCAGTGATTGAACATTCGATGCTTTAGATTATATTTCTAAATTATCTGGCTTTTTAATAATTTTGTTACAGCGCTAAGTCAAAGTAGTTAGACTAGTTATAACTACCAAACTAGATCATAAAAGTAGTTATAACTACATGGCAACTACTCAAAAACAAAAGTAGTTATAACTACCATGTAACTACTATAAATGTAGTTATAACTACAGTAGTTACAACTACAGTAGTTAAAGTGCCCATCACTGGAAACTGATGACAAGTTTTATGTGTAACACTTAAATAGATGTGTAGTAACTTAAAATGAGAAGCTAAACTAAATAATACATTTTATTTAAATATTTAAATCCGATTTTATTTTATTGATCTCTTGGCATTTGATACAGATGTACAAGTTTTTATCAAAAATAAAAAAAACAAGTTATTGTATTGTGGACTATAACGGTTGTCTTAATCAATAATTAAATTTGGACAATTTGATTTAGTGCTGTCATCCCAGTGGTGTGCCATGCACGCATCAAAAATCAAGATTGTAGATAACAACAAGCATACTGTTATTTGACGAAATTGCCAGTGAAAATTGTTAATTTTTGTTATTACGGGCAACAGGGACGTAAATTGGGGGGACAGGGGGGGCATTTGCCCCCCCTTATTTTCAAAATTTGAATTTTTTTACCTAGAGTTTACTATATATTTATTTAATTTTAACTTTACTTAACCTAGTGATGATGCAATGCGTATTGGAATCCTTCTGGCGTGTATAGACAATTCGCCCCCCCCTTGATTTCTAAAATTAAAATTTTTTTACTTAGAGTTTACTATATAATATGTTAATTTTAACTTTACTTAACCTCGTGATGATTCAATGCGTATTGGAATTCTTTTTGCGTGTGTAGACAATTTTATATCTTAGCTCGATGCTAGATTTACCAATAACTGCAGAGTAATAATTTGTGTATCAGTGTTGGTCCAAAGATTAGCTGTTTTCTGTGCCAAAATACAATCAGCGAACTCGTGGAATTTTAACCTATTAGTGGTATTGAGATACAATGTTGATTCCCTCACAGCTGTCTACATCAAAGTTATTATTAATTACACAAAAATAAAACAAAATTATACCCACCCCATTTTGGACATCTTTTTTACAAACTTTTTTTTAGGTTACAATCTCTGTTTTGTGTGTGTGTCTTTCTCTGTACGCAAATCTTGCAAGTGAAATTTAACCAGCATTTTGACTAGCTAGGAAGTTGAAACTTTCAGCATAGCTTTATATTTGATGAAAATACATGATTCAATTTTTAAAAAACTTTGAACATATTTTGCATTTCTAAATTGAATGTATTTTAAATCAAAGTTTGTGTTGAAAAACTTGTTTTCCTTTACTTGTTTCACTGCAATATGATTAAATCATTCATCCCCCTTATACCCAGTGGCGCGTGGCGAATCCAGAATTTTCTGGTGGGGGATTCACTTCAGAAATTTTTTTATATTCTCTTCCAAAAAGCTGATAACCGGTAAGGGGTAGTCGTAAGTATTTTTCAAAAAATGTTTCAAAGACTTCTAATTTCTCCTCCCAAAAAAGCTTCGGTCGTTTTCCAAAAACAAGGTATTATACCCAAAAAATTTCAATTGATACTCTGATGGGGGATGCATTTCCCCATCCCTCTCTGCTTGTACCTAGGTATTTATATAAATGTAAAAGGTAATGTATGTGTGAGAGCATTCGTTTATCACATCCAAGCCGCAGGAGCAATTTTAACAACATTTGGCATGCAGGTAACTTCATTGATAAAAATTTTTTGAAAAATTACAAAAAAATCTGTTATTTCTTTGACTTTTCATTGGCAAAAACGAGACAAAACTAAGCACAAAAAACCCGGACAAAACCCACTCCCTAAATCCTGCCTACGGGCCTGAAAGTTGCTGTAAGTTTAGAAAGGATTACAGAAAAACAAAAAAGAACTTTGTTTTAATCTCGGCGATTATGAGGGTTTGCAACATGCATTCTTGGGTGCTTTTCACTTTCACTTTTCAGGGATCAATTGAAGATAAGAATGTCTCATTAGAGAATCGGTGGAGATTTTTTCGTGATAATTTTTTGGTAGTCACTGATTAATTTGTGTCCAAGAAAGCGGTATGTAAAAGACACAACTTCTGACTGACCAACAATTTACGTATTCTTATAAACCTCAAACATAATTTATGAAACCGAATTAATAAATATGGCAATTATTTATTTGTAGAATTTAAAAAAGTCAGAGAAAGTGAAAAAAATTTCCAGGCAGCTGAGTATAGAAGATCAGGATAAGAATGTCAGAGATTACGAGTCCAATCCTAAATGATTTTGGAATCGCGTAAACAAAGTTCTGAAGTGGCAGAGAGATGGTGGAAGATAAAAATAAAGCTGAAGCATTAGCATCAATCTACATTAAAGAAAATAATTTTGAGGAGGGTGAGAGGCAGTTCAATAAATGGGTTCACTCAGAAGAAATGGAAAAATTGACCATAGACAATGTTGTTGTTCTTAAAAAACTGAAAAAGAGAAAATAACAAATTATTTTAAAAACACACTTTTATATAATCGATTGTGTAGGTCACATTTTGTTACATAAACAACGAGTATATTAGCATAGACAATAAATAGTTCGACGAAAATATCATATATAATTATTTAATTAAATTTTGTCCAATTGATCCGAAAATTTGATAGAATGCATTGTTAATCAGTTCGGAGGTATTTTTAAATTTTTAAGTCTCTAGCTCATCGAGAAGTTAGTTTAAAATCGATTGCAAATTTTGATTACATATCGACAGACAGAGAAGTCAAGATAAGTAAAATTGTATAAAAACTTAGTTATATGCAAATCTTCCGATTGACGCGCACCACTGAGTTTTCAACGCATTGAAGAATTTGTTTTTTTGTCTCATAATTTTCAAGCAGAACTTTATTTGTTCAATTTGTTAATAGCTAATAGACTGTTAGTACTGAGGTTTTATTAAAATACTATATAATTGTTTGCATTCTAAATTATTATTTAACTGTATGTTGTATATCTTGTAAGATGAAGATGATTCATCTTACGTATTTTCATAATATTTGTTTATTTTATTTTATTATGTGTGCATTTTGTGATGATTGGATATGTTGAAACAATAAGTCATATATATATATATATATATATATATATATATATATATATATATATATATATATATATATATATATATATATATATATGTGTGTGTGTGTGTGTGTGTGTTTATATATATATGTGCGTGTGTGTGTGTGCGCGCGCGCGTGTGCGTGTGTGTACGTGTGTGTGTTTATTATTTTTTTTATCTAGGAATTTATATATATATATATATATATGTATATATATATATATATGTCTCAACTTCAGACTCGAACCCACGACTGTCGGATCGGCAACACCGCCTCGCATCATGCGAACTACCTTACCATCTGCGCCACTTCCACCGCCAAAAAACAGTGGTTGTTAAGCGCTTTTGTTGGGGTATGTTGAACACAACACTCGACTATGAATGGGTACGAATCAATGCTCGATAGTATATATAAGTTGTACGGCTAACATTCCGTCACTAGCTAATTTAATAGCTATCGAAGATATATGTTTTATGATATATATTATAAGGAAACATAGCGTTGATATGTTTTTACGAGCCACATATATCAGAAACTTGGATGGCTTACAATCCACAACGAAATAACGCAAATATAAGTGTCTCAACTTCAGACTCGAACCCACGACTGTCGGATCGGCAACACCGCCTCGCATCATGCCAACTACCTTACCATCTGCGCCACTTCCACCGCCAAAAAACAGTGGTTGTTAAGCGCAGATGGTAAGGTAGTTGGCATGATGCGAGGCGGTGTTGCCGATCCGACAGTCGTGGGTTCGAGTCTGAAGTTGAGACACTTATATTTGCGTTATTTCGGGGTGGATTGTAAGCCATCCAAGTTTCTGATATATGTGGCTCGTAAAAACATATCAACGCTATGTTTCCTTATAATATATATATATATATATATATACATATATATATATATATATATATATATATATATATATATATATATATATATATATATATATATATATATATATATATATATATATATATATATATATATTTTCTTTAAGACAAGCTCGATTAAAAATAAGTCTCCATTTAGCCGCTATGAGTTTTATAGATACTTTCTCAATATTTCGGAACAACGTTTTTTGTTTACTGCAACACGTATTAAGAAAAGTATTAACATTTAAAACTTTCTTTATTTCAGACTTACGGGTCGTTTCGGCTTTCGCCATCTTCAGAGTCTGTAAATACGATCGCGTAAAAGGAGGCAAAAGATAAGAAAACATGTAATAACTAAATATACAAATAAACTAATATCCTCAAGAAATTATCTCAATAGAAGGATATTAATAAAAATAATCAAATTTAGACAATGTAATTAAATTAACGTACATAAAATAAACTGGAGTTATGAGGATAAAATAAGTATAATTAAAAACGTTTAATTAAAGAATAAAATAATAGTAGCAGTAATAATAATAATAAAAGCAAGTATTATGATAATAAATGATTAAATTAAGTCGAAATTACATAAGATATTTAAATAAATAAAATCAAGAATATCTCCGCTTTCGTCGAACAGTGATGTTCTCGTTTGAAAGTAAATGGAGGAAGGAACTGGATGAGTACGAACAATTGTCATCAATCGGACATTCTTCTTCGACACAGGTGAGCGCGGTATCATCAGGACTAACAGGTTGATCCAAGTCATCAACAACGGTCGTGTAAGAACAAGGACTTTCTGTGAGGATATTTTCTAAAGTATCTTTAGATGACGGATCTTGCGTGGTATCGAAATATTGCGAAAAAGAGCATTCGTCCAAAACGTCAGGACTGTTTGTTTTATACATATCACACTTATGATTAGGCTGAAACTCATCAGGTGAATCAGTCTCAAGAAAATTATCAAGTGATTGAACGAGATCAACAGAGCAGTAGTTACCGTGGAATTCATTAACAATGGAAACATCAAGAGTCGCGTTAGAAAAGGTATCGAGAAGATGACCATTTGAAGGATCAATAGGACCCATGCTATTTCCATTAATCAAAGTGTCAACATTGTCAGAGGCAGTCAAAACATTGTTACTCTTTTCAAAATTCGGTCGTGAAGCAATGTCCTCAGTGAATCCAAATAATCTAAGAGTTGTAGAAAACTTTTCAAATTGTTTAT
Organism: Erpobdella octoculata; assembly: GCA_963978895.1. Classification (NCBI taxonomy): domain Eukaryota; kingdom Metazoa; phylum Annelida; class Clitellata; order Hirudinida; family Erpobdellidae; genus Erpobdella; species Erpobdella octoculata. The sequence goes on from OZ022240.1 coordinate 35,400,548, forward strand.
TAATTGAAGGGCAGAGTTTCTGAATATAAAGAGCTTCTTTTATTTTAAGTCGAAGAGGATCGTATTCTTTAACAACAATATTCGAATTAGCAACGAGAACTTCACGTGTGAGTTTTCGATGATGTATTGTTTCAAAATGCTGTCGAATACTGCCGGATTGCAGATGCATTGTTAACCTACGAGACAATTTAGTTCTGGTATGACCAATATATTGTTCCACCTTACTGTGTGGCAACGGACATTTAAATTGGTATACCAAGTTTGTTTGCTGTAGGATATCATCTTTTTTCCGGGTTCTATTATTGGCAATTACAAGGTTAAAAAGTTTGAGGTTTTTATAGTAAATATATAACTTCAACGCGTTATTATTAGGATGTATAACTGAAACTTCTTTACTGATAATTCTACGTAAAACAGATTCGTCCAATTTATAATCGGAATGCATCTGATTTCTATAGAACAAGGTTATTAGTTTGATGTTGTCCTCTTTTACCTTCTGTGTAGAGGATTCTTTGGTAACCATCTTGGTAACAAAACTATTGATGGCGTTGTCGACAACGGTATTAGAGAAGTTATTGTTGATAAGAACTTTTTTAATCCTTTCGACTTCGATGTTGAACTCCATCCAATTCTCAGAAAATCTGTATGCCCGTAATAAATAACTATTGATGACACTAGCCTTATATCTGTCGGGACACTCGCTATCACCATTTAGACAGACACCATTATTGGTTGGTTTAATGTAGACTTTTGTTTTGAGTCCGCTCTCGGTGGAAGTAATAAGAGTATCTAAGAAATGTACTTGTTGTTTATTTTGATGATTCAAATCAACAGTAAAATGTAGAACGGATTTTTCTTCAAAACTATCCCTCAATTTAAACAAATCAGACTCATTTTCCACAAGAAGAAAAATATCGTCGACATATCTAGCGTATAATAATGGTTTGGGATTGAAATTTAACAGAACAGTTGTCTCTAAATTTCCCATATAAAAATTGGCGAATGTAGGTCCGAGTGGAGACCCCATGGCGACACCGTCGACTTGGAGGTATAAATTATTATTAGGATGTTGAAATGGTGATTCTGAAGTACAGATAGTCAAAATTTGTTTCAAAAGCTCTTCAGGAATTCTTGGAGGAGGCAACGTTGAATGATTATACACGTAACGGCAGATAATTGAAATTGTCTCTTGAACAGGTACATTAGTAAATAAACTTTCAACATCTAAAGATGCACAAATTCCTTTATTCTTGCAACCGTGAACCAAGTCAACAAAATTCAGAGACGATTTTAGACTATATTGATTAGGACAAAATGGAAAAATTATCTTGTTGATATATTTAGCTAAATGATATGTAGGAGTAGGGCATTGAGAGATTATTGGACGTAAAGGATTACCAGCTTTGTGAGTTTTCACCATACCGTATAAGTAACCAGGTGCAAAATCTCCTATTAAAATAGACATTTTATCTTCGTCGAGACAATTATTTAATTTTCGAATTAAAACATTAACTCTTTGTTTAATTGCAAAAGTTGGATCTTTTGTAATTTTCAGAAATTTATTTGTATCAGCAACTAATTCATTTAGTTTCATCAGATATTCAGAGTTGTTCATAATAACACAGCTTTGAATTTTATCAGCCTTTAGTATTACTATATTAGGATTAGATCGTAATGATTTAGCCGCGTGTCTGAGATGAGTTGGAATACTAGAATGAAATGGACGATACCTGTTAATTTGTCCCTCGCGTAGCAACTCGATTCTTAAAGAATCATCAAACATAATCAGACCAACTTCTCGCAATGAATGGAGTTTTTCAAAGAGAATTTCCAGCTCTGTTTTTTTGTTTGTTTGATCGTACTTTTTGCAGATATGAAAGTTAAATCCAAGATTTAAAAAATCACGTTCGACGGGAGAAGGAGTATATGAAGAGAGGTTTATAAAACAATCAGTAAAATCCTTCAGTAGAAACGAACCGGAGTATAATTTACTGAGTTTTTTGGTAATAATACTTCGTTTAACTCGCTCCAATTTGATAAATTGTTCTTGTGTAAATTGAAGAAAAGATTGTGAAGCTTCCTGGTCCCAACATACAGAAGAAACGTCATTCAATAACTTTTCATAACTCAAATTAAGTTCTCGGAATGTACATTCGGCAGAAGTACACTCCTCCGTTAACTGTATGCGCATGTTTCTAGCATTAAACGGAGTTAATTGTTTTGCCATTTTCGAACGGTTTTTATTAATAATGTAAGATGGCATAAGATTTTCTTTAAGACAAGCTCGATTAAAAATAAGTCTCCATTTAGCCGCTATGAGTTTTATAGATACTTTCTCAATATTTCGGAACAACGTTTTTTGTTTACTGCAACACGTATTAAGAAAAGTATTAACATTTAAAACTTTCTTTATTTCAGACTTACGGGCCGTTTCGGCTTTCGCCATCTTCAGAGTCTGTAAATACGATCGCGTAAAAGGAGGCAAAAGATAAGAAAACATGTAATAACTAAATATACAAATAAACTAATATCCTCAAGAAATTATCTCAATAGAAGGATATTAATAAAAATAATCAAATTTAGACAATGTAATTAAATTAACGTACATAAAATAAACTGGAGTTATGAGGATAAAATAAGTATAATTAAAAACGTTTAATTAAAGGATAAAATAATAGTAGCAGTAATAATAATAATAATAATAAAAGCAAGTATTATGATAATAAATGATTAAATTAAGTCGAAATTACATAAGATATTTAAATAAATAAAATCAAGAATATCTCCGCTTTCGTCGAACAGTGATGTTCTCGTTTGAAAGTAAATGGAGGAAGGAACTGGATGAGTACGAACAATTGTCATCAATCGGACATTCTTCTTCGACACAGGTGAGCGCGGTATCATCAGGACTAACAGGTTGATCCAAGTCATCAACAACGGTCGTGTAAGAACAAGGACTTTCTGTGAGGATATTTTCTAAAGTATCTTTAGATGACGGATCTTGCGTGGTATCGAAATATTGCGAAAAAGAGCATTCGTCCAAAACGTCAGGACTGTTTGTTTTATACATATCACACTTATGATTAGGCTGAAACTCATCAGGTGAATCAGTCTCAAGAAAATTATCAAGTGATTGAACGAGATCAACAGAGCAGTAGTTACCGTGGAATTCATTAACAATGGAAACATCAAGAGTCGCGTTAGAAAAGGTATCGAGAAGATGACCATTTGAAGGATCAATAGGACCCATGCTATTTCCATTAATCAAAGTGTCAACATTGTCAGAGGCAGTCAAAACATTGTTACTCTTTTCAAAATTCGGTCGTGAAGCAATGTCCTCAGTGAATCCAAATAATCTAAGAGTTGTAGAAAACTTTTCAAATTGTTTATTAATTGAAGGGCAGAGTTTCTGAATATAAAGAGCTTCTTTTATTTTAAGTCGAAGAGGATCGTATTCTTTAACAACAATATTCGAATTAGCAACGAGAACTTCACGTGTGAGTTTTCGATGATGTATTGTTTCAAAATGCTGTCGAATACTGCCGGATTGCAGATGCATTGTTAACCTACGAGACAATTTAGTTCTGGTATGACCAATATATTGTTCCACCTTACTGTGTGGCAACGGACATTTAAATTGGTATACCAAGTTTGTTTGCTGTAGGATATCATCTTTTTTCCGGGTTCTATTATTGGCAATTACAAGGTTAAAAAGTTTGAGGTTTTTATAGTAAATATATAACTTCAACGCGTTATTATTAGGATGTATAACTGAAACTTCTTTACTGATAATTCTACGTAAAACAGATTCGTCCAATTTATAATCGGAATGCATCTGATTTCTATAGAACAAGGTTATTAGTTTGATGTTGTCCTTTTTTACCTTCTGTGTAGAGGATTCTTTGGTAACCATCTTGGTAACAAAACTATTGATGGCGTTGTCGACAACGGTATTAGAGAAGTTATTGTTGATAAGAACTTTTTTAATCCTTTCGACTTCGATGTTGAACTCCATCCAATTCTCATATATATATACATATATATATATATTTATATATATATATATATATATATGTATATATATATATATGTTTTTCCAGTTAGTTAATGTTACAATTAGATATATTATTTTGTGTATGAATTTTTAGAATTTAGACAGTGTGTTAAAGTTGAGTGTTCGAGAGATAATAAAAGTTTGAAAAGACGTGCTGCAAAGAGAAATTGGAATTATCAAAAGAATTGTCAGAACCGGGCGAACTTCTAAAAAGTGAGATAATTCAGTTTAGAGTCAAGTAAAAGATTATATTCAAGGAAGAATAAAAAAGTTAGAATAAATTCGAGAAATATTGTGTTATAAATAACATCGACTTTAACGTTACGAATCGCTAGAAAGCTTATTCCTCTACGTTTACATTGGTGACCTCGACGTATTTACGCATTTTCATCCGTAAATATATTTTCTGAAGTTGTTTGATCACAAGTGACCGAATTTTTTTTTTCTTTTGTGAAAGATGTCTGACGAGAAATTCATTGCGATGGGACAGGCTCTAGGCTATTCCGGAGTGGATTTAAAGAATTACGTCAAAGAGTTAAAGGATGAAGAAAGGGTTAAGAGAATGGAGGAACGGGAAGAAAAAAAAGCTCAGCAGGAGCGGGAAGATAAAATAGCGCAACAAGAACGTGAAGATAAAATAGCGCAACAAGAACGTGAAGATAAAATAGCTCAACAAGAACGTGAACGTGAAGATAAAATAGCTCAACGAGAGCATGAATTGAAGAAGCTGGAATTAGGGGCCCTAACAAAAAAAAAAGAGCCAAAGGTAGAGGTAACAAAGATTCCATATCCAAAGTTCTCGGAAGGTGACGACGTGGACGCTTTTCTGCTCCGTTTTGAGGCATTGGCCACGGCAAATGATCACCCAAAAAAGGGCTGGGGAATGCTTCTGGGTTCTCTGCTCAGTGCGAAGACATTGGAAGTGTTTGGCCAACTCAGCAATAGTCAGATGCAGGATTACGGATCGGTAAAAGAGGCACTCCTTCGCCGTTTTGGGAAGTCGGCAGAAGACTACCGCATAAAGTTTCGAGAGTCAAAGCTTGAACCAGAAGAGACTTGGGAACAGTATCTGGTGCGACTAGATAGTTACCTCAGGCGCTGGGTGGATCTCGCGGGTACAAAAAACTTTTTGTTTTTGTTTTTAAAAGAGCAGTTTTTTGGAATGTGTCCGTCGGGAATGGCTGAATATTTGTTGGAGAAAGAAAGCCATGACGTCAATGAGTTAAGTCGCTGGGTCAACAAGTACAATCAAGCTCACCCAGTCAAAAGCTTGGCAAAAGTCAAAAACATAAGCAGGATTAGCGGAAATCGTAGTCAACCAGACATTGACTCGGGAATGGTTGGACCACGCTGTTACAATTGCAATAAACTGGGCCATATGGCAAACGATTGTCATCAAGCTGGACATTTGGCTAGGGACTACAGGCAAGGCACTCAAGCAACTCCAGTCATGTGTCAAACGCGTAGAGAGGCCACCATGACACCACCATGCAAAGACTCTGGAGTAGTGAATGCATGCGCGGCCATGGTGATGGAAGGTAAAATAAATGAGGTCCAATTAAAATGTGGCTGCTTTTCACCGGTAATAGCGGATGGTTGTTTTCACTCAAGAGAAAAGTTTAAATTAACCAGAGGGTTTGTGAACAGAAAACCGGTAAACGTTTTGAGGGACACTGGCTGTTCTGCCATAATGGTAAAGGAATCATTAGTGCACCCGCGTCATATGACCGGAAGAACAAGACCCTGTGTTTTGATCGACGGCACAGTTCGGGTGGCTCCAACAGCAGTGGTAAAAATCAAAACAGACTGGTTCAGAGGAACCAGAGAGGTGGTGTGCATGAAAAACCTACTTTGCGATCTCGTGCTGGGAAATGTTGAAGGAGTAAGAGGTTTTGATGCAATGGCTGCAGGAAAACGCTTTGGTCGGAAACCACAGAAATCCGCTCCCAACTACGACAGCACACAGAGGAATGATCGGGTAAATTATAGAAAAACGTCGGCTAACTCGGAGCTGTATCAAAGCAAGGAAAGAAGCACGTCTGCCATTTCAAAAGTAGGAAATAAGGTTGAGGCAAAAGTTCAGGCTTTGAATCCGCCAAAAGAAAGACCAAGGCTCAATCTTCTGCCTAGAAGCCAAAATGGAGGGGTGGGGAAAGATGGAGAGTTGAATTCGGCAATCTTCGGAGATGCCCGCCCTGTTGACACAGCACGCAGAGAGATAGAGATTGAGAATAAGTTGAAAGTAAACTACTTCAAAGGCAAGGAAAACATCGGTGCTGATTTTCTTAGTCGTAAAGAGAGTGACGATGTAATCAAGAAACGCTGACGCGTTCCTTTTTTCGAAGAGGGGGGATATGTAAGATGAAGATGATTCATCTTACGTATTTTCATAATATTTGTTTATTTTATTTTATTATGTGTGCATTTTGTGATGATTGGATATGTTGAAACAATAAGTCATATATATATATATATATATATATATATATATATATATATATATATATATATATATATATGTGTGTGTGTGTGTTTACATATATGTATGTATATTTGTGCGTGTGCGTGTGTGTGTGTGCGCGCGCGTGTGCGTGTGTGTACGTGTGTGTGTTTATTATTTTTTTATCTAGGAATTTATATATATATATATATATATATATATATATTTATATATATATATATATATATATATATATATATATATATATATATATATATATATATATATATATATATATATATATATATATATGTTTTTCCGGTTAGTTAATGTTACAATTAGAAATATTATTTTGTGTATGAATTTTTAGAATTTAGACAGTGTGTTAAAGTTGAGTGTTCGAGAGATAATAAAAGTTTGAAAAGACGTGCTGCAAAGAGAAATTGGAATTATCAAAAGAATTGTCAGAACCGGACGAACTTCTACAAAGTGAGATAATTCAGTTTAGAGTCAAGTAAAAGATTATATTCAAGGAAGAATAAAAAAGTTAAAATAAATTCGAGAAATATTGTGTTATAAATAACTTCGACTTTAACGTTACGAATCGCTAGAAAGCATATTCCTCTACGTTTACATATCTATTTGTCGTATACTAGAAATATCCCGTCAAAAATAACGGCTGAAAATGACATAAGACATAGAAGTGCTAAACTTATTTTAAACTGCATTCAACGGTTTAAATAGCATTAGATTGAGGCCATGGGCTGATGAAACCAAAAAAATGAAGAAACTGTGCGAAGAAAATGTGAAACCTGAATAAATTGCCATTTTTTTCTCAAGTTATTCTTATGTTTACCAGCCATTTTAAGTTAATAGGTCGTTTTGTAGGTATCAGCTAAGTAGCTATTGAAATAGCTAGCCCTCAAAATCAGTTTGCCAAAAAAAATGATCGACTAAAGGTCAAATCTCATCAAATTTGTTTCTTTTTTTGTATGTGACATTATACAAATCAATTTTAAATGCAATTATAGTTTTGCCATTGTTTATAAATACTTTAATAAAAATTTTAATAAGTTATTGACATAGTCATGGCTACCTAAAAGTTCATTTAATTGACGCCACCCAAAGAACGAATTTAGGTTTGCTACAAATAAGTATTGAAATTATTTGAAATAATGATTAAATCGCTTCGAAAATAATTGAATATTGTTTTTCCAGGTGGCTAAAGTCTATGCTGAAAGTTTCAACGTTCTAAGTAACCTGAAAGCTGGTAAAAAATTTGACAACAGACAAACAGAGAAGTCAAGTTAAGTAAAAGTGTGTTAAAATAGGTTTGAATATAAATTGCATTAATAAAGATGCCCAAATCTTATTGACCTTTAATAGATTAAAATTGTTTCTATTGTGATTAACCAATTAATAAATTTGTAGTTTGTTAGCCATCAAAACTTAGACAATTAAATTATCAAAACGTCACAGTTGCAACTGCATCACGGAAAATCTTTAAGCCACTGCTATTTGAATATTCATATCAGAAAATATTTTCTTCACGTTTGAAGAAAGGTTTGACTCAAATTTTATCATTGTATCGTCAAGAACCTTTTGTCCGTGAAGCTCACTGCAGCTGGGCGTACCGGTGAAACGTCCACATAACCTGTAATGATGACTCAAAGCTAAACTTTCTGGAGCAAAATAAGATACTTCACCACTGTATAAGTGTAAACGTGTGTAGCAGTAGTGGTTCATAAGGTTGAAACAAAATAATGGTTTGAGGATTGACTTTGATCCAACATAAGCTGCCATTGGTTTTGTTCTAAAACGATATTTCAGTGTCTTCAAATAAAACGGTTTATACTGGTCAGGTGGGAAACTGAGAAAAAAGTATGTATTTAAAAAGCTGTAGGACATAATTTCTGTTTTTGGCCTTAGTTTTTCATCGATATTGATTATTAAATCATGAAAGTTTGTAATATTTTCTCTAGGCACAATGAACTCGTCATGGTCTACGATAACTATATAGCGATACCGATACATGTTTTTCATAAGACAATCATTTAAACACGTAGATGCAAGATTGGTTATTCCTAAGAAGCTATATTGACCATTTTCGCCTGGACCATGAGGATGAGGTGTTTGAGACAAGACTAGAACGTTTTTAGCAACATAGTAATTGAATACCTCATTCATATTTTCATAACTGCTGTTGTACAAATTAAATTCCTGTACTCCCATCAATCGATAAAACTCAAACCATTCTACCATTTCTGCCGCGGTGTATGTGCCAAAGCCGTTGACGACACACAGTCCAAATTCAATTGGTGGTGTCGGGTAGTATTGGTATATAACTGGTAAAAACGTGTGGTGTTCTTTGCAAACTACTGTTTCAGTCACTGACACATATGCTGGATTGAGATTGCATAACGGCACAGGGCACGAAAGGATGTATCCAGCATAAACCTCGTTCTTGGAAGCAAACTTGTTTATTGAAGTTTCGTTGAGTACACCCAATGACACAAAAGCTTCGTCTAAGTAGTCTTTATACCAGAAGTGACAGTACATTTTTATTCCTGTATATCTAATGGCCACAAGATTGATTCTTACCCATTCCTGTGGACCTGCCAGCGTCCTGTCATCGTATATGGCTGAATACAAATAAACTCGACTGTTGTTGGAAAGTTCAGTTTGCCATTTGTTTCTCGTTAAAATGATATCATCCTGTTTTGGAATTGGTTGAGTTGGACATCTCAAAGAGTTGTTGTTGATAACCATTTTGATAAGTGGAGTTAATACGGATTCAGAATGATCTCGAGTTTTTAAACTTCTTTTAGTTGAAAAAGCGAAAAAACGGTCATCGTGTTTTAGAAGAATAAAGAAAAACACGTTAATAGCGAAAACCAGGAGAAGAAACCTGCATAAATTGAAAACAAACTTTTATTGTGAGTTTATATTTTTATTGCATTACAAAAACTTTCTGAAACAAAAACGAATATACACACACAAAAGCAATACTAAAAGTCATACGTGTGAATGTGTTTGCATTTGTGTACCTATCAAGCTGTGTTGAACCTGGGCACGTTAGATTAAAAATAATCTATATATATGTATATATATATATATATATATATATATATATATATATATATATATATATATATATATATATATATATATATATATATATATATATATATATATATATACATATATATAGATGGTTTGCTTCTTAGGCTACCGACAAACATTATAAAAAAATCAGATGTTCTTGGTCGCCGTGGCGCCGGTTTTATTAGCCATTAGCTCGTTACAAAATTGATAACGTAATCTATAGCAGCAATGCTTCGTTTAATTTAAAAATTCTTTCAATTTTCTTTCGCCTACGACGTTACAGTAGTCGCTTTCTCGACATTAGTTTAGTGCGTCTTTTTTTCGAGTGTTTGAACATTAATTTTCGGAAGTTTGCTAACTCGTGTCGATCGGTTGCGAGCCGCAACCTGAAAGCACTTTTAGTTGCTCGAGCCCTTGCTGTTTAGGCTACAGACAAACATTATGAAAAAATAAGTTTTTGTAACTTCTTAACGCCTACGAAGTCGCAGTCAATCGTATCTTAACTTTCGTCCATATTCTTTTTTATTTTTGCTAACGGTATCTATAGTAGCAATTAGACCTCCTAGCCGCCGCCGGCCGCCGCCGCGCTGAACTTTTTACAGCCGCCGTAAATCAGCCGAAAAAAAATTACGGTTTGCCGGCGTCCAGCCGAAAACGGTACGCTGAAAATCCGCTATAAGATTTCCGAACGCCAGCTTAACCTAGACTTTTTTTTTATTAGTTACGTTTGACTCATTATAAAACTAATTTTCAATGTAAAAGTGCAAAATCAACTATTATGTATACATTGGTGTGCAATGTTTAATTTCCTGAATTTCTTTCTGAAATCAATTACGTTGTCTATATTTTATTATATTATCTTTGCTTTACTTATTATCGCTAGGTACTGACAGACGCTTTAAAATAGGAATAAACTCAAGTATCACAATTCTTTTCTCTTGTTAATAGTTAATAATTAGATATTATAGATAATTTAGTTTGTAATTCGATATATTATAGTTAAGTAATATTTTTTGTATTTAATTTTATATTAAATTTTAGCCTAATTTAAAATAACTATCAGCCACAAATTTGAATAATCATGAGCCGGATAATTTAAAATTCAAGCCGAATAATAATTTTACGCGTAAATTCGGCTAATCCGAATATCAGCCGAATTATTTGTTCAGCCAGCCACAAACATAAACAAATTCGGCTAGGAGGTCTACTAGCAATGACTCGTCCGCTTGACGACAAAAACATCATTATATATATAAATAATAAATAAATGAAACGAAAAAAAAATATATATATCTAATAAAAAATTTTTCTTCTTATTTTTTTATTAATCAATTAAACAATTGAAATAAATAAAAGAAATATGATAATTCTTTCTATTTCTCTATGTGTCCGAGCGCTATTGAACGATAGGAAATAGAGCTATACAAATTTAACCGATTGATTGATTGGTTGTTACCTTGGTTGTTACCTTAGTTACAAATTATAGGCATCTTTTTTATGTGCAAATAAGTTTTATATATTATTCAATTATTTATATATGTAATAACTAACTACTAATAAAAATATTTACTTTTAGCTGTACGACTAATTACTTAAGAAATATGGTTACGCCTATAGAGCCGTGATGCCTCATCCAATCACAAAGACGACCTCTCACCATGATTCCTACCAGTCGAATTTTGTACATTCCTTGTTTGTTTGCTTTGACTAGTAATGGTGACCATAACACCCCCTTTCCTCATTTAATTAATAACTCAAACATTACATTACTTAGACGTTAACTTTAGATTTCTCTCGCTCTTGGTCTTCTAGTTTAGGTATTACTTTCGGTCATATTTATTTTATATTTGCTCTTATGATTTTAATGGTAATTAATACATCCCTTTGTGTTTTATTTTTGGATAAAATCATATTTGTCAGAACGATCTCACACTGTCAGTTTTTGCGGTGTTATAGTCACAAGTCGACACTGAATACTTTGGTGTACCACAAAGATCTGGTATTATTCATTTTAAACATTGCTGACATTAAAAAATAATTCACTCATTTGGCTTATCTGTACATTTATATGCCAATGATTCTCAGCAGTATTGTAGCAGCAAGCCGTTGGATGCAGCCACCCTAAAAAACCACCCAGTCAGTACAACAGGTAGTACGGTGGATGGCTTACAACAGATTTCAACTAAATGCTGGCCAAACTGAATGTATGTAGTGTGCCACTACGCGTTGACAACTCATTTTCGACTGCTGCCCAATTGACCTAGGTGGTGCAACTATCACTCCATCCGATATGGTGCGATACCTTGGTGTGCTGCTCAGATCAGACATGTCCACGGCTGGTCACGTGGGCAAGATGATTGGAAAGTGCTATTACAAGCTGCGACAACTTAAGACATGCAGACGATGCATATCAGTATCTGTCGCGTTGTCACTGGCTAATAGCTTTGTTGTCTCAAAAATCGACAACTGCAACGCTCTACTCGCTGATCAGCCTGACTACGTCATCTGTAGCTTTCAGTCAGTACTCAAAACTGCAACGAGACTCGTCTTTGGTCTGAAGAAATTTGACCACATCTCAGATATCATGCGTGACAAACTTCATTGGTTAAGGGCTCGAGAGCGTGTCGAATTTAAACTGTGTCTGCTGGTTTTCAAGGCCATGCATGGACTCGCGCCTGAATACATCACGTCAATGAGCTTGCCCGCTAGTTCAGTTGAATCCCGTCGACGATTGCGTTCTGCGACCGCTGGAGACCTGATCGTGCCTGCGACGACTACCAAGTTTGGACAACGGGCCTTTTCTGTTGCGGCTATTAAAGCATGGAACTGTCTTCCTAAAATTATTCGTTTATTTTGTTCTGTTGAGGCTTTTAAAAATGCTCTTAAAACTCATTTGTTCATTAAGTCCTACAACTAAACAATTTTTTCTTTCAAAGTTTTTGACAGCGTTCTTGTGATGACTGTTTCATTGTACTGCGCAATATAAATTACCCATGTTATTTTTATTAGTTATGAAATGATGAAAAATTGCAGTTGAGGACCGGTCATGGCGGCCAGTGATAGAACGCTTTACGATAGAAGTGTGTTTTCAAACGAGATTTGAACCAGTTGATAAAAAAACAATCTTTTGTTAATTTAAGTGGTAAATTATTCCAGACATGACAAAATGCTCTGTCTAGAAAATCCGTCCTCAAGTTGTTAATACCTGCCGACGAGTGGTCAAAATTTTAAAAGTTAGCAGTGCAATTTTATATTCGAGATGCCCGGTCAGCGGCAGTCATTGCAATTGTGGAAGTACTGAGGTGATGTGTTTGAAACGTCTAGTGCCGATTACGATTCGTGCCAAAGCGTTTTTAATATATTGTAGTTACAGGAAAAATAAAAATTAAAAGTTAAAAAAATTAAAAAAATTAATAGGGTCACAGATGGCCATTGTTCCCTTTAAGGTTTTTTTTAAGTTTTGTTTTTGAAAAATAGATATCGAAGTTTTAGAAAAATTATTTTTTAAGAGAAGTAAAGAAGGCCGTTGGGTCTCCTAAAAATATTTAAAAAATGTTTTATAAACGATGAATTTGGGAAATTTAAAAAAAAATGGGGGATGGTAGGGAGGCCGTTGGCCCCGTCCAAAGATTTTCCAACAAAATTTTCTTGAAAAATTAATATGGAGGGAGTTTTAGAAAAATTTTGGAAAAAGCTCCTAAAACTACTCAGTTTTTAGTTGATTAATGTGACTAACGTTTGCATAATAAAATTTTTTATTAGCGCTGAGACTAACTGTACACTGTAGAAAACCTTAATTCGTATAAGTATACATAAATTATCTCAGCCAGTCCTTTTTGAAAATATGATTTTTAACCATCAAACAAAAGTTTAATTGATCGATTCATTTCATCCATTGTTTCGTTGATTCATTTATTAATTCCTCCACCATCTGATCTAGTATTGATGCATATTCATAGAAAAAAACCATTTAACATTGATGAAGTGTTTAGAAGATTTGATAGTACTGGCCATAGGCGCGTCGTACTAGCTTTTTATTAAATACTTTAATGTCTATACATTTCAATTTTATGTCGGATTTTTCTACATAAGTGCCCCGGTAATTTTACTTAGCTAGTTACGGCCCTGATAATTAGCAATTGATGAACGCATGGAAAACATAAAATCTTAATTTCCGAAATTAATCAAAAACTCATTAATTTATTAAGAATTGCCGAGTTTTTTAAATCTTGCTAAGCTAATCAATCAATCATATGATTAAATTTCAGTTAACAATGGAAAATTGAACATGTGAAACTATACATGCTCGTGCTCAAAATAGAAAAAAACTCACCTCAACATTTTGCAAGCAGCCATTAAATCAGTTATTTATTAGACACCAAACAAAGCGCATAATCCCAATCTTCTTTACACATGTTAATAACTGGCGCATGCTTTTATACATTGTTCAAGGTCAAGGAGAATGCGCATTTAAAAAAAACGCTTTCAGGTGTTGGAGCTGTGTCTACGCGCAAAAAATTTTATAATTGAAAAAAAAATGTAATTTAATTAACAGGAAAACCGTTAAAAACTTCGTTTTTAAAAAATAAACATAATTTCTGATGTATATATATATATATATATATAAGTATGTATGTATGTATGTATGTATGTATGTATGTATGTATGTATGTATGTATGTATGTATGTATGTATGTATGTATGTATGTATGTATGTATGTATGTATGTATGTATGTATGTATGTATGTATGTATGTATGTATGTATGTATGTATGTATGTATGTATGTATGTATGTATGTTTGTATGTATGTAAGCATGGTTTATTATACATTATAAAAATATTACATTGTATGTGTTGGAATAGCAACATTATAAACGACATATACCATATAGTGGGGTCAAGTTAATTATGTTAATGTGACCTACAGACAGCTTTCCGTAGAGATACGAACTTTCTACTGTACCAAGGCATGGAATTTTATAACTAAGCTTGTGTCTTGATTCGTTTTCTTTGTCGTCGTCTTTTGCATGTTTGATAGCTTGCCATTGTGTTTAGTTCATCGATTTGACTATTAAACATTATTCTGTCAGTATGTATGTATGTACTAGCATTCCCGTCGCGGATTCGCTTGCTTGAAAAAGAGAGTACGCATCCACAATAGCGTCCTTAATAGCTCCGTATCCAAAACCCAACCCTAAAACTTTATTTATCTTACCCCTTACCAAAACCCTACCATAACAATTGTCTTAAAAACTTAAGGTTTCAAAAGTTTTTCTAAAAAAACTTCCCATTTTGCAATTATCATTTTTGTTTCTTTACAAAATAAGTATGTTTGTTTGTATGTATGCATATGTGTTTATATATTCTTTATGTGAATTTTTCAGCAGCAGTGCATTTTGTATTTTTATCTTTATTTTTATGTATATTTACAGTTTTGTATATATATATATATATATATGTGTATATATATATTTATTGTTACTTTTTTCTATGTATGTATATTTATGAATATATGTATATTTATATGTGCATGTTTATGTATATATATGTTTATATATATATTTGTATTTATGTATATATATATGTTTATATATATTCCTTTTTTATATATGTATATATATATATATATGTATTGAATATTTGTATGTATGTATATATCTATGTATATATATGTATATATTTATATCTTTTTCCTATTTTATAAGCTCATTGCATATTTTCTATTCTTTTTTTCGAAAGGATCAAAACCTTGATCCACGACAGGAAGTACTTATGTGCTTCTTACATACAGTCAATTCAGTCTTAAAACACTTGGTGTAAAGGACTATAAACTATAATATAAAAAAAAATTCTTTTTTTCATATTCAGTCTTTGAAGAAGAACGCCAGTTTGTTCAGACACAATTAATCATTTTTGTTTAAACTCAAGATTATAATATAAAAGATTTAATTTACAGCAAGGAAAGGTATTATACATTGAATCGGTCCGGTCCATCGACAACTTGGCCCGGCCCGCTTCATAAGCCAAAATTTTAGGCCCGGCCCGGCTAATCTACAAGCTTGAAATTTCTATATACTTGGCAAAAAATCTCGGCCCGTCGCACCTTGACTTCAGGTTTGGCCAATCCGGTCTGAAGGCCCTCAAATCACGGCCTGGCCCGGTCCGTGCAGCATTCTAATCCATAGTGCCCTACGCGGATTTGTTTGACCCGGTCCGGCTTATTTAATGGACAGAAAAACTTAGGCCTGTCTTGTTATTTAGGCTTGAACTGTACTGTTTTTCTTTTTGAGAAGATCCTAAAAATCTTTTTCTCCGCTTTACATTTGTAGTCCTGGAAGCCAGAACAACAAAATTTATAAAACATTTGTAACTTTATCTTCTAAGTAGTATTCAGTTATTGTTGTGATGTTTATTTGTTTAGAAATCAAGTATTGATTTACAGAATGTAACTGGATTTAGAATTCTTATAACTAGCAAGTAAAACATTAACTAATTTATATCCTTTGTACCCGGGACCTTCCCTTCAGGGAAATAGGTTATTGATATTAATTTATATACACATACATATATATATACACATATATATATATATCACATATATATATACATATATATATATACATACAAACACATACATACATACATATATATATACATATATATATATATAACACCTCCCTCCTAAGCTAGACACCGCTGGTGTATGACTTGCTTTGGTGATTTATTACAAGCCGAGATGGAGCGTGTCGTTGTCTATCAGATCGCCTCAGTTGTAATGATGACGGTGAACGTGGTATTACTGATTCTGAGTTTTCAGTAGAAGGGAATGGCGTTGCTGCAAAGTCCTGTGTAGGCTGTTCTGGCTGGTGTTCGGTGCCTAGCTGAAAACGAACAGATTTTTTAAAACGGTCTGAATCCTGACCTTTCAGAATGCCTCTCTTTGTGTTAATGTTCTTTTCCATGGTTTGACCAGGTTCGGCAGTTGTGGCATTTTCTCCTTGTCTTGTATTCTGATAAAGTAAGTCAAATGTTTCGAGTAGTGTTGTTGTAAACTTCGATTCTTGACGTGGGCGTAACTGGTTGATGTGGCGCTTCCAGACCATTCCTTTTACGATAGTATCGTACAGAACTCTTCCCCTTCTACGGACAATCTGTCCTGGTATCCACGTCACAGGTCCCGGTCGATAATCGCGAACGAACACTAATTCACCGTTTTGGAACTGTCGAGGTCGTGCCCCATGATGGCGGTTGAACTGTTTCTCCATGTCATTTGATCGAGGTGTTGAATGTTTGATGTTTTTCGGATGTAATTCGCTTAATACCGAACGTAATTGTCTGCCTAGGAAATTTTCCGCTGGAGAGAGACCGTTCGGCGATGAAGTGCAGGGAGTGGTTCTGTAGCTGAATAAAAATGTTTGAAGAGATTCTTTGTAAGTTCCGTCATTTCTTAATTTAATCAAAGCTCTTTTGAAAGTGTCTACAAATCGTTCGGCCTGGCCATTGGATTGTGGGTGAAATGGTGGTGATCTCACGTGTTTGATCGCGTTTTCTTCACAGTATTCCTGAAAAACAGTTGAGGTGAATTGTGTGCCGTTGTCACTGACAATTGTTTCAGGCAATCCAAATTGTGCAAAGATCCGCTGGAGTGCATTTATCGTGCTGGATGTGGTACTGTTTGCCATCTCTATTATTTCTGGCCATTTTGAGAACGCATCTACTACTACGAGATACATTTTTCCATGGAGCGGTCCAGCATAATCGATGTGAATTCGACTCCAGGGTTTGGTTTCTTTTGGCCATGAACATAAAGTGTGTTTTATGGGTGATTTAGCTGCTTGTTGGCATGAAGAACAGCTGCGTGTCCAGTTTTCTATGTCTTTATCAATGCCGCTCCAATAAACGTGTTCTCGAGCAATTATCTTCATTCGAGTAATACCCGGGTGGCCTTTGTGAAGCATTTGAAGTACTCGTTTTTGCAAAACCTGAGGGATAATTATTCGAGAACCAAAGAATAAACAGTCTTCATGTATCGTTATTTCTTTTTTTAAGAGTTCGAGTTTGCTGGTTTTCAGTGCTTTGTTTTCGTTCCACTTTCCTGTTTTGACATATTGGAGAAGGGGATTTAACTCATTGTCTGTTTTTGTTGCGTCACAGATTTCTTTATTTGAGACTGGAAGTTGTTTGACGGCATTGATATACAGGGAGTTTATATCTTGATTGATAGTTGCTATCAATGTGTCTTCTTCTGATGTTTTATGTGGACCTATAAGGCGCGAAAGTGTGTCAGCTTGTCCAAAGGACGTGGTTCTGCAGTATTCAATTTTGAAATCATAAGCAAGCAGTGTTAGAGCCCAGCGTTGGAGTCTGTTTGCTGTATATGATGGTATGCCTTTTTTATTGCCAAAAATGGCAAGCAGAGGTTGATGGTCTGTTAATAGAGTAAAGTGGCGTCCATAAATATAACGGTGAAACTTTCTGACCGCGAAAACTAGTGCTAGACCTTCTTTTTCTATTTGCCCATATTTCTTTTCTGCTGGAGTGAGAGCTCTACTAGCGTGTGCAATTGCCTTTTCTGTTCCATCACTATATTTGTGTGATATCACTGCTCCAATGCCGTATTCTGATGCGTCGGCTGCAACTACAATTGGTTGGTTGGGGTTGTAATGGGTTAACAGAAGGTCGGATAATAAAATTTTTTTAGTTTCGTCAAATGCCCATTGACAGCTTTCAGACCACTGGAACACAGTGTCTTTTTTTAAAAGGGCGTCTAGTGGTGCTCTTAGATTTCTCATGCGTGGTACAAATGAGCTGTAATAGCTGATCAGCCCAAGAAAAGTACGGACCTGTCCAACATCTTTGGGTGGAGGCATATGAATTATTGCATCGATTTTTTTGGGGTCGGGACGACGGCCTGCAGCTGATATTACATTTCCCAAGTACGTGATTTCCGTCATTAACAAGTGGCATTTTTCAATTCTAATCCGGAAGCCATAATTTAAAATTCGGTCAAATAGAGCCTCTAAGTTCGTGTTGTGTTCTTCTAATGTCCGTCCCGTGACGATGACATCATCTAAATAGGCGGCAACGCCATCTAGACCAGTAATCATAGTGTCTATGATTTGTTGAAAAATACCTGGTGCTGATTTCACACCAAATGGTAGACGGTTATAACGAAACAAACCTTTATGAGTGTTGATTGTTAAGAGCTCTTTACATTCTTCCGTCACTTCTACTTGATGGTATGCTTCTGCAAAATCTATTTGGGAGAAAACTGTCCCTCCATTTAATTTTGTGAAAACGTCATCCATGGTAGGTAATGGGTGTCTATGGAGCATCAGTGAGTCATTTAAGCCCGTTGAAAAATCTGCACAAAGTCGGATGGAGCCGTTTGCTTTACGGACAGCAACTATGGGTGCTGCCCACTGAGAGTGATCCACGGGAGAGATTATTCCTTCTTTTAGTAACCGGTTAATTTCGCTATCCAATTGTTCTAAAGCGGCATGAGGAACAGGGCGTTTCTTTCTAAATATGGGTTGTGCGCCGGGTTTAAGCTGTAAGGAAGCTGAAACTTTCGTGCACAGTCCTAGTTCCTGTCGGAACACATCAGCGTATTTGTGTTTTAATTTGTTTGTAATGGCTGTGCGTTCCGCGTCTGTGTTGAAGCTCCGTATTTCCATGACAGAATAGTTTTCTAACAGTTCTTTAAAGTCAGGAAGTTGTTTTATCCATGGCATTCCCATGAGGTCGTTTGAATCTGTGACGTAAACAGTACCCCGACCATGGTACTTTTGACCTGATTTATTTGCAACGGTAAATTTTGTCTCAAACATTCCTTCGGTCTTCACGGGTTGACCATTTGCTGCGCTTAAATTTGCCGTCGCTGTGGTAAGATTGGGGCGACCGATGGCTATCCATGTTGGACGAGAGATGAGAGTCACTTCGGCTCCTGTATCTAACCGAAGTTGAATCGGTCTATCGTTGATGATGACTTCAATGTACTGTTTGATTTCATTTCCGTTGTCTACTCGGTTAATAAATCGGTCTTGTCTTGAAGCACTCTTTTCTCTGTGTGTAAAAGAATTTTGTCTCCAGTTTGGATGATCCCGTGATACAAATTTTCGTGATTTGCGAAAATCTGGAGAACTCGTCGGTCTAACGTTAGGACACTCTCGTTTCCAATGTGGTCCGCCACAAATGGGACATGGTGTTTTTGGCTCTGCTTGATGTCGTGGTGACAATGGCTTTCGGTGAGGTGAGCTGTATCTGTTAATTGCCTGAATTTCTACATCCGGTCTTTCGATTGTTTTAGTATCATCCAGTGTAGTCTTAAGTCGTTCAGACTCTGCTATTAATTCAATGACTGTAATAGGTTTTTCGCTATTTTCGCTATCCAACATGCGTAACAGCCTGGAACGTATCTCGACATGTTCTTGTGCCTGAAGTCCTGCTACATATTGGACACACTTATGTGTCTCGTCTGACATTCCTCGAAGCTCTGCTGCCTCCGCAGCAGCAATGATCTTATTTCCATAAGTGTTAAAATCACTCCCTGATGTACAAATTATTCGACTAAAGTCAAACCTTCGTCGAAAGAGACTTTTCTTAGGGCCAAATAGTTGTTCAAGGGTTGTGATGGTTTCTTCCCAACCAATGTCGCTGGGAAGCCGTGGAGAAATTCTGGTAGAAAAAACTGCATAAGTGTGGTTGTCCAATAGAGTTCGAAGAAGTTCAGTTTTTGACTCTTCTGGAAGATGTCTTTCGTGACCTTTGACAGTGTCTTCAAAACGTCTGAGCCACAGACTGAAAAATCGTTCTTCCTCTGGTTCGTAGGAAAACTTTTCCACTCTCTGACGTAGTCGATCAAAAAGTGTTTCTTTTGACTCTGTCTTTTTTTCTTTTTGGGACTCTATAAATTCTAACAGTTTCTTTTCTTTTTCTGAATTTTCTTTCATTAGCTTTAGGAATCTTTCTTCGCTCTTTTCCATCTGCATCCTGTGTCTCTCTTCGCTTTTTTCCATCTGCATCTGAAAAAGTTCAAATATCTTTTGAATATCTGCCATTGCGTGATTTTATTCCTATCCTTCGTCGCCAATTGTTGTGATGTTTATTTGTTTAGAAATCAAGTATTGATTTACAGAATGTAACTGGATTTAGAATTCTTATAACTAGCAAGTAAAACATTAACTAATTTATATCCTTTGTACCCGGGACCTTCCCTTCAGGGAAATAGGTTATTGATATTAATTTATATACACATACATATATATATACACATATATATATATATCACATATATATATACATATATATATATACATACAAACACATACATACATACATATATATATACATATATATATATATAACAGTTATAAATGTGTATATTTGTAGTATTTTCAGTTTCAGAGTCGCAGTTATTTTTACAAAAAATATAACCCTATATCTCCTCCACATTTGTAGTCCTGGAAACCAAATTTTCAAAAATTAATAAAACATGTAATTTGTTATTTTGTAAAAACAATCACGGTACTAAATTGCACTTATGACGGCATGAAACTAAAATTTAATGAACTAAAGTTAAAATTTATTTAGTAGTTAATAGTGTGATGCATGCACTGTTTATGTTTATCATTGCCGCCATGTATACGCATTTGCACCATATAAAGTTAAATGTCATAATGAAATTAAAAAAATTAATAAATTAAGGCATGCATTGTCACAACTTGTACATGGATGTCAACGTTTTACATCTTATAGTTATATACATTTGTCACACAGTACATTTGATCTATTGACTCGGACTTATGTACAACAGTTGAGCACTCATGCTGCACTTTATGAATCATCTTAATTTAATTATTTTCTTTATCGTGTGTTTTAAATTGTAATATTATTATTTCATTTATTTATTCAATTGAAATTTAATTATTTGATTATTTGCATCCATAACATATGATTGTTCGTCCTGTGTAAATAACAGCGGTCTGTCTGTTATATTCAAATAAATTTAACGTTAAAGTTCCGCAGTTGTCATAGAATTTGCACGTCTTCTTGCCAATCTCACGCGGGCACAGGTGGCAGCGTCTCTGAGTCCTCTTCTTTTCATCTGATTTCTCGCTTACTTTTTTGAGATCTCCAGAGTTCAGCTGTAGAAGCTGGATTGCATCCATAGTTGGTTTTTTGAGTAGGGCAAACTTTTTTTTCAGTGGCTTGGTAAGAGACTCATCGCTTTGGACGATTTGTTCCAATCAGGGTTATTGCACATCCAGATAACAAAATTGGCAATGGCAGCTGTGTCAGGAATGTTGAAGAACAGGGCCACTGGTCACCTGTTGATTTTTTGCTTACATAGGTAGATGTAGGCCAAATGATCCATGTTAACTACATTACTTTTAGTTGCATAATTATGAAGGATGATCTCTGGATTTTGTTTCAGATCATCAATAGAATTGTCATAATGCATTGTCAACAACAAGACGACCGAATTTTTTTGTTGGGGACATACAACTATAGCAGATCCATGGGGGCCATTCTAACCATAGCCTCCTCACATTTTGTCAATAGATTTTGGCCACTAACATAAATACAAAATTTTGAATAGGCTATGAAAAAAACAGGACACACTTTCAAAATAAAACGTTTCTGAAAAATTTCATAACTGATTAAATTTTAAAATGCTTAATAATTATGTATTTCCTTCGCATCTATATTTAAAATCTCCTATAAACTGGACGAGAAAAATTATATATTAATATATATATATATATATATATATATTTATGTATATATTTATATAAATATATATATATATATATATATATATATATATATATATATATATATATATATATATATATATATATATATATATATATATATATATATATATATATATATATATATGTATATATATATATATACAAATATATATATATATATGATTTTTTTATTTAGCCTCTTCCTATTTAGTCATACATAACAGCAAATTACAATAGAAGACTGAAGTTATATTCAAAATGAATGCTAAACACCATCAACAGATGTCGTTGAAACTCTCTTGCACAGATTTTTTTAATATTTCATTTTAAAGACATTTTACTTGAACGTTCTGCTTTAGAAGACGATATTCTACATTATAAAATAAAAAAAAAAGTTAATTTATCATATATGATATTTCAATCAGTTCTTTCAAGAAGCCAAGAATTGGGAATAGAATTTTCTCATGCTTATTTGTTACCTTGTTTGCTTGAATCAGAAATGTTTAGTTGCAATGAGTTAATACTTCAAAATTTTGATGTTGAAAGATATGTAAAGGCATTCAAAAAAATTCTTACAATCAAATACTTTCATGTTATTTCCATTAGCTATACCAGCTCTGATTCTTCTGTGCTCAATTATATACCTCCTCCCCCCAAGATTTGGCTGATGATGTATGAAACCATAAGAAGTTTTCAATGTTCTTCAACTAGCTTAGAATCTTTGGAATTAGATGTGTACTGCTGTCAACTAGAAATTTTTGACAAAGTAAACAGTCCTGCATGGTTTTGCCCAAATTTAAAACAATTGTATTTATGTTGTAAAATTGCATGTATAGATAACAGAAACCATAGCAACAGAAGCATAATCAGTCTACTGAAAATTGATTTTCCAGATAAAAATTTAATAGCACTTAAAATATGTGAATGCAAATTTACTACGGAACTATTGAATAGATTGAAAACCTTTACAAATCTTACAAAACTATCACTATCACCTCTATATGGAATGTTAGTGTATTTTGATGAGATTTGTAATGCAATTCGTGACCTATCAAAGTTGACATGGTTGAAATTATATCCCATATTTGAATATGAATCGTCATATATGCAACCATTGTTCAAACTAATTGACTCTTTGTCTTTTTTATCCTATTTGGACTTGAACGAATTTAGGTTCATTTACAAAGAATCGCTCCCATGCGCATTTGAATATGTGGGAATATATCATCCTAAACTATATCAAAAAGAATCATCAAAGATGTTTTTAACTAGTGTTAAAACAAATAATAATCAATTTCTTCGCAATTTAACTTTAGTTGATTTGTGTATAAATGTTGAAAAGACTATAACATCCCTGAAGTACGATCTTTTTGATCCCTCAATCTGTGCGTGTGTTCTTTCAGCTTTACAGAAATTCCTTAAGCACAAAAAATATCATTCGATAATAAGAAGCCATTTTTCTTTTATTATGAATTGTTTACATAGAGAGTTATATAACCATAGTGGTGAATCTTGTATTTGTTTTAGTATTTTTAAAGTTTTTTTTTATTTAGTTGAAATTGGATTACCAAAAAGCGATTATAAAAAATTTCTTGATGTTATAGTGTATCAAGTTGTTCATACAAATCTTAACGCTGATAGGTTTGCTCTAATTTCAATCATTGATCTACCAGATCAAATATGGAGAGAGCTGTTAAAAGACAACGTGTGGATTTCTGCTAGCCTCAAGGCATATTCTGAATTTTCAAACTCTTCACATTTCTTAATCGCGTTGAAAAAATATTACCAATTTTATGGTGGTATTATTCCTCAATCATTAGAAATCTTGAAGTTTTTATCAGGACTTGAATCGTCCAGTCACAAAAACAATTTTGAAGTCGAATTAGAAAACATTTGCGAAAAATTGAGTAAAGTTAAGGATTGAAAAAAAGACAAACAAATTTATTCTTAAAGCAAAAAACTAATATAAATCGCAGTATTTATTTATCACCAAATGTTTTGTAGATTTTAAAAATTAATTAGTTGAAGAGGCGTGCGGCTTGGTTTTTAAATCTCTTTATCAACCAACTTCACCGCCGATCCTGCTTGCCTGCTTGCTTGAATGTCAACCTTAAAACTACTTAAAAGTGTAAATTAACTAACATCCCGTCATCCAATCAAACTGAAATTTGAAATATAGGTTTGTCTCTCATGATAATGTATGTTATTAAAGCTCGAATATTGGCTAAAAAATTAATTTTTAATTAAAAAGAAAAATTATTTATTTTTATTATCGCTCCCGTTTCTTTCCTCGCTTGTTCTCCCGCTCTCGGTCGCTTTCCTTTTCCCGCTCGCTCTTTCGCTCCCGGTCGCTTTTTGGCTCCATTTACTTTCCAGTTCCCGCTTGCTTTCCCGTTCCGTTTCGGCTCATTCTCCTGCTCCAGCTCCGCTCAATTTGTGACCGATTTCAATTTTTTTTACGAAAACCTTTTCCGATCGACTCTCAAGGTTGTGTGATAATTTCATTACGATCCAATGAGTGGCGTAGCAATGCATAAAGAAGACACATACAGACATAATCTCATTTCTTATCTCTGTTTTAAGAAAAAACAAGTCAAATACAATTACATAGATGTTTACATATATACATTCAAAAAATGGCGTTTACAAGACAACTTTGTAATACATGAAAAGCCGGCAAATCCTGATATTTAAGGAATTTGTGAAAAACTTCGTTTTACGGCTTACTTAATTACCGCTGCTGAAGTTAAAAAAAAACTTTTATTTAAACATCAATGGAACAATTTGTTTAATTCAAATAAAACTACTAATAAAAAAATAACTTGTATTCTTCTAAGTTCTGTATTTCAGTCAATAACTGTTCTCCTCCATCCATTTTTTCCAGTTCCCAAATAAAATCGTATATGAATTTAGAGCAAAACGTTGAAACAAATTTAAATAATTCAATTGCCTGTGGAATAATTTTACCATGAAACTGATAATATTTTTGTAACAGTTTTAAGCAATGTGGAGATTGATTAATGTCTCTTTTTAATAAAGAACCAAGAGCTTGAAAAGATTTTTCATGTTTAAGAAGATTAGAAATCCATACGTTGTCTTTCAACAATTCTTTCCACATTTCATCTGGCAGATTCAAGCGAAATATCTGTACAATTATCAGAACATTCAAATTTTCATGAACAGCTTGATACATTATGACATTGAAAAAATTTTGGAATAAGCTTTTTGGTAATCCAATTTTTACTAATTTGCAGAAAATAGAAATACTCATGAAGCCATGAATATATAAATCTTTGTGCAAGTTCTTCATTATGATAGAAAAATTATTTCTTATGATTGAGTGATTTTGATCATCATTGAGAAAGTTTAAAAAATGTTGGAAAATATGACCACGAAATGCCAATTCATGAGGACCGTATCTCATTGATTTTATAATATTTTCAACACTATTGCTCAAATCGCTTATACTTAAATCACGAAAAAAATAGTTATCAATTGGTTTAACAACATCTAAAAATAACTTTGAATATTCGTCTTCTGTTTCATAGTAATTAATAATCGCAGCATGCTCAAGTTGTTTCGGGTGAGTGTATGGAAGAGATTTTTTATAAATTACTTTTAAAAACCCCAAGTCCAAATGTGATAAAACCGGCAAAGTATCAATCAGCTTGCACAATGGCGGCATTAATAAATTTAGATTCTCAATAAGATGTAATTTAAGCCATTCCAACTTTGATAGACCATTTATTGCACTGCAAATCACACGATAAGGTTTTGAATATGTACATAAACCTCCTATCGATAGTTTTACAAGATTTTTAAAAGTTTTTAATTTATCCAGAAATTCTATTGTAATATTGCAGCTAAATACTTCAAGTGCTAATAAATTATCATCTGGAAAATCAATTTTCAGGAGATTGAAAGTGTTTATCTTACTATGTTGGATGCCAATGTGGTCCGTTTTCCTACATCTAAAAAATATGCGTTTTAATTTTGGACATGACCAAACAGAAGAATTCAACTTGTGAAAATTTTCTAGTTGACAGCAGTAAACATCTAATTCTAAAGATTCAAGGATAGTTGATGAATATTGACAATCCCATATGGTTTTATACAAGGTCAGCCATTTCTCAGGAGGAGGCATATACAAATTCTCCCAACCTTCTGAATAGATAATGGAAATTACGCGAAAGTACTTTTTCCCTAGTATTTCTTCAAATGGTTTCAAATGTTTTTCGACTATAAAATTTTTTAGTACTAACTCATTGGAACTGTATATCTTTGGTTCAAGCAAACAAGGTAACAAATATGCGTGAGGAATCTGCATTTCCAGTTCCTGGCTTCTTGAAAGAATTGATTGAAAAATCATTGACGATAAATTGACAACTTCTTTTACTTGATAATTTGGAGCAACTTCTTCTGAAGCAGAACATTTTAGTAGAACATCCCTATAATGAAATATGACAAAATCTGTGCACGTAAGTTTTAATGACATTGGTCGAAAATATTTAGGACTCATTTACAGTTTTATTTGTATTGTTCAAGTTTATTTAGTATAATGCATAAATAGGAAAAAGTTTCATTTGATATATATATATATATATATATATATATATATATATATATATATATATATATATATATATATATATATATATATATATATATATATATATATATATATATATATATACATATACTAAAATATCTATATACTTGGTGAAAAACCTCGGCCTATCCCACTTTGATTTAAGGTTTGACCTGGCCCGTGTGAAGAGTCTAAAATAACGGCTTGGCCCGGCGGTGATAAACTGGACTTTTAACCGGCACAATACTTCAAAATACTAATTTTTACATTTGTAGCACTTACAGTTTTTGAGAAGCAGTTATTTTGAAATCAAATAACCCTTATTTCCACCCCACATTTAAGGTCCTGGAAACCAAATTTTAAACAAATGTTGAAACACTTATATCATTATTTTTTGAGTAAATACTAAATACTAAATTTGACATCTGTAGCATTCACAGTTTTTGAGTAGCAGTTACTTTAAAAACCAAAGAAACCTTTTTTCCACCCCACATTTGAAGTCATGAAAACCAAAATTTCAAAAAATGGTGAAACACATATATCCTTATTTTTAGAGTAGAAACTAAATGCTAATTTTTACTTTTGTAGCATTTACAGTTTTTGAGTAGCAGTTACTTTAAAAACCAAATAACCCTATTTTCCACCCCACATTTGATGTCCTGGAAACCAAATTTTGAAAAAATGGTGAAACACCTATATCATTATTTTTAGTGTAGAAACTAAATATACTAATTTTTACTTTTGTAGTATTCACAGTTTTTGAGTAGCAGTTACTTTAAAAACCAAGTAATCCTATTGTTCACCCCACATTTAAGGTCCTGGAAACTAAATTTGTAAAAAATGGTGAAACATGTATATCTTTATTTTTAGAATAAAAACTAGAGGGTTGCCCGGTAACGGGAAAACGACCGAGAACGGGAAAGCAAACGGGAACGGGAAAGTAAGCGGAGAAGGAAACCTGAGCAAGAGAGACAAATATTAGAAAAACCTTTAAAAACCCCGGGCAACACCGGGTAACCCCGCTAGTATGTATATATATGTATGCATATATATATATATATATATATATATATATATATATATATATATATATATATATATATATATATATATATATATATATATATATATATATATATATACATATATATATATATATATATAAAGTTTCCGCTCGCTCACCCGCTCCGCTCATTTTGTGACGGATTTCAAATTTTTTTCTCTGTATTTGATTCCCCTTGACTCTCAAGGTTGTGTGAAAATTTCATTACAATTGGATGAATGGTGTAGCAATGCATAAATAATATACATGCATATATACATACATACATACATTCATTTTTATATATATAGACTAAATACTAATTTTTACATCTGTGGTATTTACAGTTTTTGAGTAGCAGTTGCTTTAAAAATCAAATAACCCTTTTTTCCACCACACATTTGAAGTCCTGGAAACCAAATTTTCAAAAAATGCTAAAACACGTATTTCATTATTTTTGGAGTAGAAACAAAATACTAATTTTTACTCCTGTAGCATTCACAGTTTTTGAGTAGCAGCTACTTTAAAAACCAAATAACCCAATTTTTCAACCCACATTTGAGGTCCGGGAAACCGAATTTTAAACAAGTAAATTAAAAACGAATTTTTAAAACCAATGCTCTTATATGTAATTAAGACACAAATTTTGCAATCAATTTTTTCTTATATTACTCTTTTATTTTATATTAAAGTCTGGCCTGGCGTAATATGGTTCGAAGAGCATTGCGATTTCCATTAAGCTCATAAACAAAAATTTTGCAATCAATTTTTTCTTATATTACTCTTTTATTTTATATTAAAGTCGCAATATACAACAAATAAATATAATAAACATATATATATATATATATATATATATATATATATATATATATATATAAAATCCTCAAGAAAATTAACTAAATTAATTGACTTATTGTAAAACTAATAATTGAATATTGCATTGTCTTCTATCTTGAGCATGTATGCAAAATTTGAAAAAAATCTATCATCAGGAAGTGACTCAAAAATTGATTGCAAGATTTGAAACAGAGAAACAGAGCCGACGAGTTAATAAAAGCATTGGTAAAAAATGGTGAAACACGTATCTTTTTATTTTTCAAGAAGAATCCATATACCAAATTTCAAAATCTCCTCATTTTTGTTTTTCAAGATATACATTGTTTTAGAAAAAAGTTTGTTTTCCAGTTTCTTCCCCTCAGGAGTTAAGTTGTCGACGGCCCGAGCCGAGACCTAAAAAATTGATCTTTACTATGGATGCACGGTTCAAACTCTCTAATTTCATGCGAGCGAAGCCGCTACGGGCACTGCTAGTAAAAGCATAGAAAAATAAAATAAGCAATCGCCAGATGGACGCAAGCTGGCGAACACCTTTACAGACGGATCTGCAAGGAAACAAGCAAGCAAAACAGGCGGTTAAGTTAATATAAAGGATTTAAAAACAAAATTGAAACAGAGGCTGTAAAAAAAGTTAAACACGCCCAAATGTGAATTTAGGGCAGAACTTTTTTTTTTGAATTCTAGGATGGCCGATCTTTAGAACAACGTCGTAAATTGGACGCGTTCGTTAAACAATTGAAATCAGAGAGGAATGTTTCAGTTTCTAGTAAATAAACTTTATCGAAAAAAAACAAAACAATTTTATTTTATTTGTTAATCATTTATTGTAACCTTTTTTGAAGTTTTAAAAATTTAAAAATTCATTTTTTAATTTTTAATTTTTATTTTGGCGTTTCGATTCATTTCAACTCGCTCGGTCTTTTTCGGTCTGCCGTTTTCTATTTTATGGAAGAGTTTTGCCAAAGTCTCTTGAGGACGGCTGATGTTTCTCTGCTCTTAGGACCGAGGCAGTAGATGAAGTTGACAGTGGCTCGTGCCGTCGTAAAGCTGCCGTGGTACCAGTCGCCTGACATGTATTCGACTTCGACGTGGATGTACTCAGCTTCGTCGTCGTCGTTTTCGAATGCAAACGAGCGCCTCTGGTTGGCGTCCTCCGGTAAGTACTGTTTGTTTGTATGCATGTGTGTGTGTGTGTTAATCTGTGTTTGCTTGCGTGTATGTGTGTATAGTTTATACTGTATGTGAGTATGTGTGTGCATGTAAACATATACAGATAGTGGTGGTTTGCGAAGGTAGTAGGACAGTCATGTTGCTGGCGGTGACAGATGGTAAAGAAGATGGCTGTAATAGGGTTGCTGGAGCTTTATAATTTTACTTTATGAAAAGGTTTGCCTGATGTTTTGGGGTGAATTGGGTGAACCGTTTAAAAGAGTCGAGTGGAAAAAGAATGGTAAAGATGGTGGTTATAGTTATGAAGTGCATATTGATTGTTCATATAAACGTAATTAAATACAAATAATGTTGATTGTTTGAATGGGGGTTGGGGTGTAGGTGTTTAACGAAACAAAATCAATAATGAAATAACTTGCTAAAAATAAACACAGCTAATAGAAAATTAACTTATTTTTGACTAAGTTACACGTAAAGCAAATACAATATTTTTATTTTTACAAACTTTCATTTAGGTTACAATCTCTGTTTGTGTGTGTGCGTGGCTTTCTCTGTACGCAAATCTTGCAAGTTAAATTTAACCAGTTTTTTGACTAGCTAGGAAGCTGAAACTTTCAGCATAGCTTTATATTGTATGACAATACATGATTCAATTAAACAAAAACTTAATTTGAACATCTTTCGTATTTCTAAGTAGAATGTATTTGAAATTAAAGTTTGTGTTAAAAAACTCGTTTTTTCTTTTACTTGTTTTAAAGATATAAAAGAGAATAAATAAATTTAATTAGTTCTTAAACCATTGGTTAAAAAAATGGAACTAAGTGATAATTGAGTTTTTTAATCGGATTAGTTGTCGCTTATAACCTTGAACATTTTTTATTAAAAGGATGCTCTAAAAATTCATAAAAACTTTTCTAAATCATCAAAGTTGAGATAATTTAATGAGGCTCTAGCCAAAGAACATAATTGAACGTTTCTATAGTATCCTTATCTTTCAAAAGCGTTCTGAGAACAGTTCAAGACTGAACTATTCTTGACAATTCGATTTATTATCTGAGCAGCGCATTTTCATGACATTCGTTTAGAAAACACTATATGAAATAAATATGAATACTATTAGAAAACATGGAAATACAATAATTTAAAACCAGCGTTCATACTAAAATTTTGCTAAAAATGATGAAAAGTTTTAATTATTAACTGAAGTGTGGAGATCTTGAAATGAGATATACTCTCGTAGTAGGTTGAATAGAAATTTGATTTTAAAAAACATTCGGATCTTAGAGCATTTATATTATAAACATTCTTTTAAAAACGTTTTTGTTTTGTTTTATTTGTTTTTCAATTTTAAGTCTTATATTTAAAAACTACAAAAATAAAATTACAATACATTTAAAACCTAAAAATTGCGTGTTGACTGTGTATATGTTTGCTTGTATTTGTGAGGATTGGGGTAAGTATGTGTGTGTGTGTTTTCTAGAACCAGAAATAACATTAACATTGAGTTAAAATAACCGTGGTAACATAGATAGACGTCGTCCGGTAAAAACTCACCAAATTTATTGTTCTCAAAGAAAACGTGATGACTAATATGGGTGAATAGTTTGTGGTGTTCAGGTACACGGAGCCCAGGGTCAGTATTGGTTTTGTAAATAAAGGCACTGCCCTGTCTATACTGGCCAGACCGATCATCTGAGGATGGTAGCCCGAAGAAGAACTCTGAGCATCTTGAATGATAAATAAAAAAAAGATAATAATTAGTAGTACCCAATAAAACAAAGGTCAAATAGCTACAGGAACAGCTGATTTCATATAATAAAAACGAAACACATATGAAGGCCAACAAGACCCAACAAATTGTTCTAGCTCAATTTTTGAAAATTTCAAATGTATCAATTTTTTTTACAGAAGATGTGTTTGTAAACAAATTCAAATAAAGCAATTTCACAGTGAAACATGAATGATAAAAAAAAATCTACTTTAGACAAACAAATTCTTAATCAATCTTGCTACATTTTCACTTTCATATTTCACATTTTCCGTTTCTTCGAGCGATTGTTTCATAACAATTCATATGTTTGATGTCGTCAGAGATTTTAAAAATGATTAGAAACAGCTTTTGCGACAAAACGAGACAATAGAGACATTAATCAAAAGTTTAATTAAGCGTTTCAAGCATCAACATTTGCTTACCTGATTTAAAAGCGAATATAAAAACAAAGTAAAGATGAAAGATAGAAAACACCGCAAGTTTGACTTACCAATGAGCGCAAGGCTGCCAGTTAAAACAATCCAAAACAGCAGACAAGCCATGATTGATTAAAGAAGTTCACCAAAAATTTCTATTTCTGTTTATCTACCTGCTAAGATTGTACCTTTCATCTGAATGAACGTTAGAACAAGACCAGCTTATAGTACATGTTCAACATCAGGAACCGATTTGTCTACGGAAAGAAAATTTTTCAGCCGATGATGTATCGATTTTTCATCCTAAAATTAATCAATGCAGTTCTGTTTTAAAATAATTACCTTTGCCGAGGTGTTGCAGTTGTTAAAAATGAGTTTCAGCATCGGCAATCGTTGAAAAGGTTGAAGCTGTTCAGGTAAAACTGGCGCCAGGTTTCGTGTTGCTTGCATGCACTGAGCTCGTGTCGCAATAATGAAAATCTATAATAAAATTATTAATTAAAAATCGTTTGTCTTATTAGAAAGTTTTTGCTAAACGTCAATTATAATTTTTTAAGTTTTGTCAGCGCAAATGGCACTTTAAACGTTGTTGGTTGGCTGTCTGGTCAGATGGAATGGAAGAGGGGTTGTTTTAGTTACCTGCTGATGTGAAATTTGTTAAAATTATCTGTAAAGTTGAACATCGTAGCATTGAAAACAAAATGTTTTGATCTCATTTTGCGGAAATATTCTGAAAAGACTTATAAAACACTTAAAAAATTATGTTAGTTAATTTTGTTGAACAAAATTTAAAAACGTCCTGTTCACACTAGTTTGATATAAGTTTAACTTTGGTGGTTGAAAAAATCTTGAAAGGAGCTCAATAGGTGTTTTTGTTACCAAAAAGAAGCGAAGTCTTATCTTACTAATCTGAAACCCTGTTTGAAAATTTATTTTTTGTTTTAATAAGAACATGTATCAAATTTTAAGAAAAATCGTAATATAGAAAATACTAATACATTTCATCATTTCAACCCAATGAGACCTGACTTTTCAGAAGGTTTAAAAGTACCAACCCAACAGTATCAACCTACGGAAATCTTTGGTATATGCATGTAGCTAAAAGTTTCAAATATAACTGTAGCATGAGCACACGCAATTTGTTGTAATCAAAAACCTCGCGTTAACATTAAGGCATTAATCATCTTTAATCAAACCAGAGCATTGAAAAAACAACAAACATTTTCAGCCAGCGATAATTCAACGATAAATGACAAAATCTGAGTCAAAAAATTATTTGTTATAATGTAATGGTCGGAATAGATGTTCATTGTGACTTCAATGTGATGTAGCTGATTGCAATAAAGACTGTGACAGATGGAGCTTATTTATAAATATTTTGATGTTCCTGAAATAAGTTTTAAATTTGAATACATTAAAATAAAATAAATTGATAATAAGAAAAAAGCTGCAATTATTCAAAGATTTAAATTACTTTTTTTTAATTGGATTAAATATGTCCCTGGTCGCCCACAGGGGGGGAAGGAAGGCACTTGCCCCCAGATTGATTAATTCAAAAAAAAATTTTTAGACAAAAAATTACAACTGTAACTTTCTTCATTGTCATATCAATATCATCATCATCATTATTTCTGGCGATGCCTCCCCGATGGTCTATTTTTGCTTGATTTACCCTCTCATTTTAATACAATTTTCCTAACTTATTCTTCATAGCCTTAATGGTACCAAATTTCTATCTAATAATGACAGTTTGGCTGTGTCGGAGATATGAACCTCTCCAGCTAAAGCATTTTTGAAATTTTCAGCGTGTTTTTAAAACATTTTGGATTTTTTGTTATGCTGTAAAATAAAACAAATAGAGGAAAAAACGAGTTTTTCAACACAAACTTGTTTTAGTTTTTTAATTTGAATCATGTATTGTCATACAATATAAAACTATGCTGAAAGTTTCAACTTTTTAGCTAGTCAAAAAGCTGGTTAAATTATACTTTCAAGATTTGCGTACAGAGAAAGACACGCACGCACACACATACAAACAGAAGCAGAGATTGTAACCTAAATACAAGTTTGTAATAAAGTTAACTGAAAATTGTATTCTATATACCCAATTTTAAACAAAAAATTTCAAAAATTTTCTTGGGGTTAAATTGAGCCCTAATAGTCCACACAACTTTGGGGAAAAAACCGGAGAGAAAATTTGAGAGAAAAGGCAAAGAAAAAAAAATAAGAAGCTTGCCCCCTCCTGGACAAATTTCTGCGGGCGCCCATGAATATGTCTGAGTTTTAATTTCGGCAAACTGCAAAAGTTATTCGATGTTTAAAAAAAAATGTCAGCCACTCGTAAAATGAGAAAGAAGTATTTAATTGAACTTTAAATATTTTTAGCGGGCTTTTTCATGAGCTGTGACTTGTTCAATTATAAGTAAAAGCTCATTTTAAAACACAAAATATTATCCTGTTTTCGATCCGAACATTAAACCGCCCAGGTCTTAAAAGAATTTTTTCAAGATTCCGAGCGACGTTTAATGCCTTTTGAAAGCGCGTTATCGTCAGAGTCATTAGCAGTGGTGTTGTAGTTACAAAGAAGAAGTCAGCCACTACTTGCACGACAGTTGCTCATATAGAATGTTTAAAAAGCCATCCAAACATTGAAACGACGACAATAACAACGATAGAATGGCGCTAAAAGAAGCTGTTGGTAGTAATGAGCGCGAGTCATATTAATGAATTTATTAGAAAGGGAAATTAAAAATAAGCCTCGCTGTTCCAATGACTGTCGTGTCAACTCCCTTTCTCACTTTTGAAAATACGACCAAAGCGTAACAGCGCCATTACTGTTGAGTATCTTTTTCTTCTTTTTCTTTTTTCTTCTATTTCAGTCTTTATTTCTCTCTCTCTCTCTCTCTCTCTTTCTCTCTCTTTCTCTCTCTCTCTTTCTCTCTCTTCTCTCTCTCTCTCTCTCTCTCTCTCTCTCTCTCTCTCTCTCTCTCTCTCTCTCTCTCTCTCTCTCTCTCTCTCTCTCTCTCTCTCTCTCTCTCTTCTCCCTGGTGGCGTGTAGTTATTTTTTGGCAAGGAAAGACTCGTTCAGCGGGGCAAGTAAATTAAAGTTTATTGTTTAAAAAGGCACATTTTAGTACTCTCTGCAGGACTAATTTAAAGCCGAACGCGGGCTGGATGGAAGATCTTATCAGTCCTCTGGCTCGGAATAAAGGTGTGCGTGTGCGTGTGCGCGCGTGTGAATGTAGCATGTTTTGAGGGGTGGGAGCGGGAAACAGACCAAAATACCTGTTGCTCAACCGGGGCGGGAAAATGATGTCTTTAAAACTAATTTCTTTGCTTTTTAAGTAACCTGTGTCTACTCGTCATCTCTTGACTTTTTCAAACTCTCTTTAACCGTTAATAGAAATTAGACACGGTGTATAACAACAGATACAAATTCAAAATATCTCACAAACAGCCAATGAGCTGCTAAACTGCCGATTTTTTTGTTTTAAATACAAGTAACCAACGATGAGCGAAAAAAAATAAATTTCAATTTTTAACACTTTTTCGTTTTTTCGGGTGTGATGACAATAACTGGCTGCAAAAAAAAATCAAGTAATGATACTCCCATTAAGTGTACATGGCTTAACTCTTAACTCTAACCTCGTGCACAACGCACCGAAGGTGAAGCTTTTTACATTCCAAGGAAGTACAAGATGTATTCCAAAACTATCGAACTTTTACTTGCTATTCCGCTGGACGATGAAAGTGATGTAAACGAAATTCCATTGTCAAATATAACTTCGGAAATTATGGAAGAAGTTATTAAGTACATGCAGCACGACGCAACCAAGACAATCAACTATTTATCAGCTGTAGCGATCACTTCCCGAAGGTGTTTTCATTTTAATAACAAACTTACGATCCCTCCAAGGCAAATATAAAATAATTAGCATCGAAGCATGTTGGACGACGGACAGGAAAGAAGAAACGCAAATATTTAAATAAAAAAATATATTTTTTTGAAGTCAGCGTAAAAATGAGTTAGAATGCTAAATATCACTGAAATTGGTGCCTCCTGTTGTAAAATTATATTGAGTTACAGTCTACAGTCTGCCAATTGTTAGCATAGATTTTTAAATTATAAAAATACTTGAAACTGTTTCTTATATTCTAACAACATGGATTAAATTAAAAAATCTAAATTAATAGAAAGTGTCAAATGATTAGCATGATAATGATAAAATTGATTAAGATGATTTGATTTGTGGGTTTAATGTCCTTGTTTCTTGTTATCATTGTTCCTGCAGTGCTTGGTATTGTTCTTGTAGCCATTGTGCGTGCGCTGAGGACTGAGCACGAAACCTTCGCGAAAAAGTTCTGAGCTGTTCGTGTGTAAGGTGCGTTGGATCTGAAAACTAAAAAGGCTGTTCGTTGGATTTTGTGATGATGGCGGCGATCAATGTTGTGGTGAGTGTTGTAAGCGTGGAGATAAATGTAAGACAAAAGAAGAAAGAGAGAGAGATTGTGTACGTGAGAGCGATAAAAAGGAGAGAAAAAAAGAGAAAGAGTGAATTTTGAAACTCACACAAATAAAAGGTTCTTAAAAGTTTTAAATCTTTTTACCAATGCTTTTATTAACTCGTCGTCTCTGTTTCTCTGTCTGTCTGTTTCTCTGTTTGTCTGTTTCTCTGTCTGTTTCAAATCTTGCAATCAATTTTTGAGTCACTTCCTAATGATAGATTTTTTTCAAATTTTGCATACATGCTCAAAATAGAAGACAATGCAATATTCAATTATTAGTTTTACAATAAGTCAATTAATTTAGTTAGTTTTAATTAATTTCGATATTTCGATATAATTAAGATATTTCGACTTTAATATAAAATAAAAGAGTAATATAAGAAAAAATTGATTGCAAAATTTGTGTTTTAATTACATATAAGAGCATTGGTTTTAAAAATTCGTTTTTAATTTACTTGTTTTAGTTTTACGTTTTATCGGTGAAAAATAAAAGAAAGTCTAACTAAAAAGCCAGATAATTCCGCTAGCTGCTTTATGAAAAGAAAAATATTTTAAATGTAAAACTACAACTCAAAGCAATCTTTTAACACATTTCCTATTAGTTTCGCTTCTCATGGCGGAATCTTTTAGTTAAAATTTCACTCACTTCCTGACTATCTAATATTTTAAAATTAAATGTGCGTGTGG
Source organism: Erpobdella octoculata (assembly GCA_963978895.1). Taxonomy (NCBI): domain Eukaryota; kingdom Metazoa; phylum Annelida; class Clitellata; order Hirudinida; family Erpobdellidae; genus Erpobdella; species Erpobdella octoculata. Next base: position 35,437,928 of record OZ022240.1, read on the forward strand.
GGGCTTGCCTATTTGTTATTGTAAAAATAGACATGTGTATATGTGAGTATGTGTGAAGACAATTACCCGCTCATTATTGAGTAGATTGGACGGGCAAGTGTGGGAGGGTGGGTTGGGGATAGTCGGAGTGTGAATGTTTTAGTTGTAGAGTCGGGTTTTTGAAACTTGAGTTGAATTGTTGGGAGCTCAATAAATATTTTTATAATATAATTGTTCTTCACTCACAACTATTATCAGATTCGTTTGAAAAAGTCAATAAATCTGTGCGTGCTGTATAATCTGTGCTCACTTGCAGATATATACCATACACTTCTATACGTATCTCAATTATCTGTATAGTTTATTCTTAATTATATGGTTACACGTTAAAAACATGGGCGCTAGTGCCGATCAAAATCAAAACCTAGTAACACAAAAATTAAAAAAAATTAAAAATTAATTTATAGAAATATTAGCCGAAAAGGAGTAAGGTGAGAACAATAAAGCTAGTTATCTCCTGCAGTGGTTTTTTTTAAAGTGTTTTTCTTTTATAAACTTATTTCCATATCAGTGCCACAGTGAAATAAATTTTGAGAATTAAACCAACAATTTGAATTGTTGAAATATTTTGTATGAAATTGCTTAAAACAGACTCTACTACAGCCACTGAAATTTCTGGTACAAACTCTTCTGGTCATTGCTAAAACATTTTTAAACTTTGCGCTGAAAGCGCATTAATTTAAAAACAAACGTTTTGACACACAAATTAAGACTTCAATGGACAGGAGCCCGTTGGCCCCGTCCGCCCCCCCCCCCCATTTCTACGCCATTGACAGGAGCATGAATACAAAACGCAGTTTACGTCTTTCTGACACTCTCTGCTATTTCAATAACTTGTGGTCTTCTGATGAATATATATCAGTTATGAACACATTAATAAATTTAACACAAGCAAAATCTTAATGTCAACTTGATGACCATTAACGGTAATGAAATTGCAGAGAATGGTGCTTAACGTCAAGAAAAATGTCATGCAACGCTACAGACCGACTGTGAATTGATTTGAAAGAAGTAACAAGTAAATTAAAAACGAATTTTTAAAACCAATGCTTTTATATGTAATTAAAACACAAATTTTGCAATCAATTTTTTATTATATTACTCTTTTATTTTATGTTAAAGTCGAAATATCTTAATTATATCAAAATATCGAAATTAATTAAAATTATCTAAATTTATTGACTTATTGTAAAACTAATAATTGAATATTGCATTGTCTTCTATTTTAAGCATGTATGCAAAATTTGAAAAAATCTATCATCAGGAAGTGACTCAAAAATTGATTGCAAGATTTGAAACAGACAGAGAAACAAACAGACAGACAGAGAAACAGAGACGACGAGTTAATAAAAGCATTGGTAATAATAATAAAAATATCATCAAAAAGCATCGAATTTAAATATCTCAACTATTTTCATGAAAATTTCGTACACGCTTGAGAATCGCGGTCAGTGAGTGTGGTTCGTGTTAACTTGGTAAAATAGTCTGCCAGTCGGTTAGCGTTTTGTGGTCAAAAAAACCCTCAAGAAAACCCTCAAGAAAACCCTCAAGAAAACCCTCAAGAAAACCCTCAAGAAAACCCTCAAGAAACCCCTCGATAAAATCCTCAAGAAAATTAACTAAATTAATTGACTTATTGTAAAACTAATAATTGAATATTGCATTGTCTTCTATCTTGAGCATGTATGCAAAATTTGAAAAAAATCTATCATCAGGAAGTGACTCAAAAATTGATTGCAAGATTTGAAACAGACAGAGAAACAGACAGAGAAACAGACAGAGAAACAGACAGAGAAACAGACAGAGAAACAGACAGAGAAACAGACAGAGAAACAGAGCCGACGAGTTAATAAAAGCATTGGTAAAAATAGATGCGTTTAAAGAAAATTTCCTTTTTAAGAAATTTTACACAAAACATTTCGTACAAAACCAAAAATAAACGTTCACTGCAGGATGCTTATACCTGTTTTATACAGATCAGATCACGGCTCAGATATGAAACTTCTTTATAACTTTCTTTTTTAAAAAGTCATTTCAATAAAATTAATGAGAGCAAAGTGTCGATGTTAAGTTGTGCATATGCCCCAATCCAGTGGTGGCAATTTTCTTCACATTTTTTCTCCAGAATTTCCTTCTCTGGAGTGTCAGTCAAAGCAGCTGACTTTAGCTTTCGCCCTGTCCTGTTTGTTTTTTTTTCTTGGTGGTGCTTTAGGTAGAAGTCTGATCTTTGAAGGTGAAAAACCAGTAGACATACTTTGGATATCTGAAGGGTTTAGACGATCAGTAACAAAAGCACCAGCAAAATCAGAAGTTAGAAAGATGTTTAGATTCAACGGCCACAGTCAAGTTGTTCTGAAACCGCTGATAATGTTGCTCGGATTCAGAGCCAGTCGCAAACTGACCCTGACTATTGCAGGAATGTCATAAATAAAGGCTGCACTTTGTGGGAACAATGTGGTGGAAATGACAGCATGATAATGTGGTTTTCTTTAGCCTTTCTTACTACTTCAATGATGACATGGGAGCTATGATTATCCAGTAAAAGAAGAACTGGAGCCTGTTCTGCTGGTTTTACGTGCTGAATGAAGTGTTCAACAAATTCATTTTTAGTCATCCAACCTGAACTGTTGCCAGCTCCAGAAAAACAAACAAACAAACAAACAGAGAAACAAGTGAATTTAAATAAAAGCATTTAAATAAAAAAACCCCATTAAAGTGCCCCCCCAAATTTTGTTACATCTAGCCCCAGACCCAAATTATTAACATTTTTATTTCTAGAAAAAAATGATTGGCTTGGGTTATGTGAAAGTACTATCATTTGGTAGCCTAATAAATGCATAACAAAAAATAATAAAAACATTTTTCAATTACTGACCATATGATCTTAGAATCAAATTTTACGAACAAGTATTTATTAGCTTTTTGGCAAAAAAAAAGTACTCTTCCTGACACCGGGTCATGGAACTATTCCGGAGAGGAATTGAAAAATTTTGTCAAAGAATTAAAGGATGACGATCGAAATAGGAGAATGGAGGAACGGACTAAGGCTCAGCAAGAACGGGAGTACCTATTAGAGAAGGAGGCCCACGATGTTAACGTTTTGAGTCGTTGGGTTAATAAATACAACCAGGCTCATCCGGGGAAATAATACCCTGCCCAAGAAGAAAAAAAGAAATGGAGTACGGTTCATTCTACAACTTACACCTCTGGAAAAGTTCGGAAATGCTTCAATTGCAATAAGCTGGGCCATATGGCAAAGGATTGTCGTCAGGCTAGTTCAAAAATCACTGACCGTCAGGAAAATACAAGTGCAACGTGTAAGAACACAAACAGTACCTGTGCTGCAATGATTCTGGATGGCACGTTGGAAGAACTGGAGCTGAGCTGTGGGTGTAATTTACCGGTCATTGCCGATGCCTGTTTTGTCTACGGATCTGTCAACGGGATACCGGTTAAGACTTTAAGAGACACGGGCTGTACATCGGTCATTGTAAAAAAAGCTTTGATACGTCCTGATCAAATGACGGGAAGATCTAGACGTTGCATTCTGATGGATGGAACGATCCGCGTCGTTCCCACAGCTGTAGTTGAGATCAATACGGAGTACTTTGAAGGGACCACTGAAGTTGTCTGCATGGAAAATCTGATTTGCGACCTTATTTTAGGTAACGTAACCAAACGTGGTGCTCCACCCTCAACTTCAGAAGTCGTGGGAGCAGCTGCTGTTACTTGGCTTCAATCTTCAAAAAAAGAATGAACAAGAGGAACAGTTAAAAACGCCACTTCTACAGAATCTATTGTCTTCCGAAGAATTCGAGAGAAGTCAAAAAAAGGATATTTCATTGGCCAAATATTGGGAACAGGCCTATACAGATCATGATCCAAACCAGTCAATTGGTTTTGTGGTCAAGAGAAACTTATTGTACAGAAGATTCAAAAAAGATTCTAATAGAGTTTTAAACCAACTAGTACTACAAGAAATGTGTATTAATGATGCGCTTTTATTAGCACATGGTCTATTTGAAGTACTGGAAAATATGAATGAGGTAGATTACCGTATCAATCTTAAAAACAAAAGTAAGATTTATCACTGTAAGATGAAGATGATTCATCTTACGTATTTTCATAGTATTTGTTTATTTTATTTTATTATGTGTGCATTTTATTATGATTGGATATGTCAAAACAGTAAGTCATATATATATATATATATATATATATATATATTTTTATATATATGTATGTGTGTACGTGTGTGTGTGTGTGTTTATTATTTTTTTTATCTAGGAATTTATATATATATATATATATATATATATATATATATCTTTTTCCGGATTTTTAATGTTGAGATTGGAAATATTATTTTGTGCATGAATTTTGAGAATTTAGACAGTGTGTTAAAAGTTGAGTGTTTCGAGAAGATAATAAAAGTTTGAAGAGACGTGCTGCAGAGAGAAATTGGAATTAACAAAAGATTTGTTAGAACCGTGCGAAATTCTACAAAGTGAGATAATTCAGTTTTATTTGAGTCCAGTTAAAAGATTATATTCAAGGAAGAATAATTAAGCTAAAATAAATTCGAGAAATATTGTGTTATAAATAACTTCGACTTTAACGTTACGAATCGCTAGAAAGCATATTCCTCTACGTTTACATTGGTGACCCCGACGTGATTTACGCATTTTCATCCGTAAATATATTTTTCTGAAGTTATTTGATCACAAGTGACCGATTTTTTTTTGATTTAGTAAAGATGTCCACTGATGCTGAATATATAGCAAACGGAGAAAAGCTTGGCTTTTCTGGTGGGGCGCTGCTGAAGTATGTCGAAGACTGTCGAGAGCGGGCCGAGCGACAAAAAGAGCGGGAGGAAAAAAAGGCTCAGCAAGAGCGGGAACGGGAACGTGAACACGAAAAGAAGAAGACTCAAGAAGCTAAAGAAGAACGAGAACTCCAACTTCAACAAGCTAAAGAAGAACGAGAACTTCAACTTCTACGTGAGCGCGAACAACGCCAGCATGAATTGGAATTGAAAAAGCTGGAATTAGAGGCCCTAACAAAAAAAGAGCCAAAGGTAGAGGTAACAAAGATTCCATATCCAAAGTTCTCGGAAGGTGACGACGTGGACGCTTTTCTGCTCCGTTTTGAGGCATTGGCAACGGCAAATGATCATCCAAAAAAGGGTTGGGGAATGCTTCTGGGTTCCCTTCTAGTGCTAAGACATTGGAAGTGTTTGGCCAACTCAGCGAGAGTCAGATGCAGGATTACGAGTCGGTAAAAGAGGCACTGCTTCGCCGTTTTGGGAAGTCGGCAGAAGACTACCGAATAAAGTTTCGAGAGTCAAAGCTTGAACCAGAAGAGACTTGGGAACAGTATTTGGTGCGACTAGATAGTTACCTCAGGCGCTGGGTGGATCTCGCGGGTACAAAAAACTATTTGTTTTTGTTCCTAAAAGAGCAGTTCTTTGGAAAGTGTCCCTCGGGAATGGCTGAGTATTTGTTGGAGAAAGAAAGCGGTGACGTCAATGAGCTAAGTCGCTGGGTCAACAAGTACAATCAAGCTCACCCAGTCAAAAGCTTGGCAAAAGTCGAGAACGCAAGCAGGATTAGCGGAAATCGTGGTCAACCAGACTCTGACTCGGGAATGGTTGGACCACGCTGTTACAATTGCAATAAGCTGGGCCATATGGCGAAGGATTGTCGTCGGGCTAGTTCAAAAATCACTGACCGTCAGGAAAATAGAAGTGCAACGTGTAAGAACACAAACAGTACTTGTGCTGCAATGATTCTGGATGGCACGTTGGAAGAACTGGAGCTGAGCTGCGGTTGTAAGTTACCGGTCATTGCCGATGCCTGTCATCACAATGACGGAGAACTTAGCTTTGTATACGGATCGGTCAACGGGATACCGGTGAAAGCTTTAAGAGACACGGGCTGTAATTCGGTAGTTGTAAAAAAAGCCTTGGTACATCCTGATCAAATGACGGGAAGATCTAGACGCTGCATTCTGATGGATGGAACAATCCGCGTCGTCCCTACAGCTGTAGTTGAGATCAATACGGAGTACTTTAAAGGGACCACCGAAGTTGTCTGCATGGAAAATCTGATTTGCGACCTTATTTTAGGTAACGTAACCAAACGTGGTGCTCCACCATCGATTTCAGAAGTCGTGGGAGCAGCTGCTGTTACTTGGCTTCAATCTTCAAAAAAAGAATGAACAAGAGAAACAGTTAAAAACGCCACTTCTACAGAATCTATTGTCTTCCGAAGAATTCGAGAGAAGTCAAAAAAAGGATATTTCATTGGCCAAATATTGGGAACAGGCCTATACAGATCATGATCCAAACCAGTCAATTGGTTTTGTGGTCAAGAGAAACTTATTGTACAGAAGATTCAAAAAGGATTCTAATAGAGTTTTAAACCAACTAGTACTACAAGAAATGTGTTTTTTTTTTTATGATAGTTTATAGTCCTTTACACCAGGTGTTTTAAGACTCTAATGGCTGTATGTAGGAAGCACTTAAGTACTTCCTGTCGTGGATCAGAATTTGATCCTTTTAACTTTTTCCTCCTCCTTCCTCCAGGCTTGGGACTGGCTCGCAGTTAGCGAGGCGGAGTTAAGAAATGTGTATTAATGATGCGCTTTTATTAGCACATGATAGTGCTATGGGGGGTCATTTGGGTATCGAAAAAACCATGAGTAGATTGTTGCAAGTATTTTGGTTTCCTGGTTTGGGTGCTCGGGTTACAAGTATTGTAAATCTTGCGAAGTTTGCCAAAACACGATAGATAAAGGTCGAGTAAAACCGTCACCGCTTGGTCATATGCCAATAATTCGGACTCCGTTCCAAAGAGTAGCAGTAGACCTTATATGAGAAATTTTACCTCCATCACATGTATGGACTATGCTACGAAATATCCAGAAGTGACTCCTCTAAAAAATATAAGGGCAGAAACAGAGGCTGAAGATTTAGTCACTATATTCTCAAGAGTGGGAATCCCTAGTGAAATTCTGAGCGATCAAGGCAGCCAATTTATGTCTAACGTACTCGCTGAAACCCGTCGGCTCTTGTCGATAAAACAACTTACGACGACTCCATATCATCCAATGTGCAATGGCTCAATTGAAAAATTTAACGGCACGCTTAAAAAAATGTTAAAGAAAGTGTGGGCGGACACAGCCTCAATAGTGGGATAGATTTATTGACCATTACTTTTTGCATACAGATCCACTAAACAAGACAGTCTTCAATTTGCGCCGTTTGAGCTATTATATGGAAATAATGTTAAAGATCCCCTTAACATTATGCGAGAATTACTAACAAAAACAGACGATCAGCAAGATGTTAAAACTACCTACCAATATGTACTAGACTTAAAAATCGTTTAGCCGAAACGTGTCAGATATCTCCCAAGAACTGGAGAAGGCAAAAGAAATTCAGAAAAGTCAGTATGATCGTTTCACAAAAAAAGATTACTTAAACCAGGCCAGAAAGTGTTGATCCTTAAACCTTCCTCTAATAATAAGCTACTGATGCAATGACAAGGTCCATTTGAAGTACTGGAAAATATGAATGAGGTAGATTACCGTATCAATCTTAAAAACAAAAGTAAGATTTATCACATTAATATGTTAAAGGAGTTCAGTGAACGTGAACCAAAAGTTCCACAACGTAAACACGGTCACCAAAAGAAACCCGTGATAGGAGGAGCTATGATACTCGATGAAAATTCTGAGATAGAAAAAGGTGTTGACTTAGAACTACTGGAAAATCAAAATATTGAAGCAGGTCAGGATATTTTTGTGAATCCAAAGCTAAGTTGTAAACAACAAAACATGCTTCAAAGGCTCTTAAGCACATTCGCGGATATTTTTCATCAGTGCCCAGCATCACACATCTTGGTGAACACGAAATACACTTGACCTCTTTACAACCTATTCGTCAAAAACCTTATCCCTTACCGTTTGCGCTACGGGACAAGCTACACGAAGAAATTAATGAGATGCTTAAAAATGGGATCATAGAAGAATCTAACTCCCCCTTTGTAGCTCCAGTGGTTATGGTTGAAAAAATGATGGTGCCATAAGAGTTTGCTGTGATTACAGAAAGATTAATAAGGTTACAATAAGATTTGATCACCACAGACAAACAAACCAACAAACAAACAGAGAGATGAGTGAAGTTAAATAAAAGCATTTAAAAAGCATTTAAAAAAATCTAAATAATAAGCAGCTTTCTCGACCTCCTGGACAGTATCGACATGTAATTCAAAACCAGGAATATCATCTTCCTCACTGCCAATATATTTTTCTTTGTATTACCTAAATTTAATAACCCATTCCATAGTTTCCGATGTTATGTTTGACAATGGGATTTTGTTTACTTCACTTTCATCATCCAGTGGAATGGCAAGTGAAAGTTCGATGGTTTTGGAATACATGGCGTACTTCCTCGGTACGTAAAAAGCTTTACCTTCGGTAGATGTTAACTTAACACCGACAAAGGTGTTTCCAATGCAATCCTCATCTGTTAAAGTTCCGTACTCTTTGTGGGCTACTTGGCATGGTAGAGACGTAGTAATTAAAATATTTTGTTATCAGAAAAACATTTTCTGTCCTAAACAATTACAGGTTTTAATGACACAAAAGTGAGTTGTTTAAACTATGATAGTTTTTATTTTGTGTTATTTCAGTGAGGTCAAAAATGCGGAAATGTATGCTTATATATATATATATATATATATATCTATATATATATATATATATATATATATATATATATATATATATATATATATATATATATATATATATATATATATATATATATATATACATTATACATATATATATACACATATATATATTTATACTATATGTATATATTTATACTATATATATATTTGCCCGGGCTTTTTAGAAGTTTTTCTCTCACGCTCCCGGTCGCTTTTCCATAATATAACTTTTTAAAATAATTTTCTAAATAGCTTACAACCTATCCTCAGACCTACAAAATGTATACAAACAATTTCATAAAAATCGGTTCAGCCGTTTCGGAGGAGTTTGAAGTCAAATACTATGACACGAGATTTATATATATATATATATATATATATATATATATATAGATTTTACAACGCTTATATTAACTTGCAACGTTGTTTGTTTGTACTTTGTTTGATATTTCAGCGCAAATGTTGTTTTTGAAAATACCTCGTCTCGTCCAACCAACGAAGTTAAGCAACGTCGAGCTCGATTAGTACTTCGATGGGTGCCATTAAATACATTAAGCCGATTTTAGTTTAAAAAAATTTAAACACTAAAAATGAAATAAAAATTATAAATACTATTTAGATTTATAAAAAATAAACACTAAAAAATAAAAAATAAAATAAAGTATAAAAATGTTTTTTTTTTAAACAACGCTTGTATACTAATGTACTAAAAGGTTAAAAATAATATTAAAGTCTACATATTACCATTTTTTAAAATACACTTTTTATTTTGAATATAAGAGCGTTGAGCGTTATCTATATAATATCTATAACCTACTTTCGCCCAAAGTTTTAATCTTCCAAACGAAACGTTTAGTTCAAAAACTGTTATTTTTAACCTTTTAGTACATTAATATACGTCATACGAGCGAAAATAATTTAGAATTTATTAGTTTTGTTGCAAAATGTTCTATAACACAAAGAACAGGCAAAAATTGGGAAATGCTGAAGAAATTCCTGTTTTCGTGAACCAAAATGTTTCTTTACCAGGTGGGCCAAGTCAAAGTGGTTGCCATTTCGGCCCTGGTAATCAGTATTATATAGGTACAACAAAAGACAAAAACCCAACGCAATGAGATGAATGCTTTTAATGTTTTTCCTTCATGCATATAAACGCAGTTTTTTTTTAATTATTATTCAATAAACATTTAGCATATTTACAAAATATACTTTTCGAGATTTCTATTCACAAATTTAATTCTAAGTTGTTTTATTGATCTCAAAACGCACCCTCGTGACGTCACTAGCGTCCTTTTTTGAAATTTTCATTGCACTTCCTCCGAGTCGTCTGAAAGTTGCGCGACCGGAGTTGAACTTGATTTGAAAAAAGTTTTGAAAGATTGATTGCATTTGTAAAGAGAAGATGCGTTATCTTCTATTTCTTTTCATCATCTGTTTTGTCTTACGGGACCCGGTGGAATCTTGCCAAGTTGAAGGAGAACTGTTATCATGTAGCGAAACCGATGGCGGGCTTCCTGAACCCAACGTAGATTGGAGTAAGATAAATTTCTTTGAAGTAGTATGCGGAGATGAATGTAAAAAGCTGAATGAATACAGGAAAGTGATAAACAAAGAAGAACTTCAGGGTTTTATGATTGAGGATAGTACAATTACAGTAGAAGAATCAGAAGTTGAAATTAAAAACAGAAAAGTAAACTCGTTTGCCATAGTTAACAGCAGGATCAACATTCTGACCAAAAATATGCTGCAGGGAACGTCTTGTAATAGTGTTTTTTTTAGTTCAGTAACGATTGGTGCAAGCAAACCAGGTGCTTTTAATGGTGTTGCTGTTGACGGGTTGCTGTTTGAGGGTGTAACTTTTGAACAATCTCCAGAGGAAATATTTAAAGGAAGTCAGATTAAGAAAATAGTTATAACTAATTCAACTGGATTGAAGATGGAAACTTTTGATTTTCTTGGTTCGGCAACTAAATATCTAAGTTTGACTGATGTGAAGCCGACTTTCCCTTTTGATGAAATGAAGGTTAACTGTGATTTTATTTATTTATTATTTTTAAATGTAATACAATCAAATGTTGACTTTTATTAGATTGCATTTAAAAAGAAATGTTGGTTTTGACGCGGTCATGTTTATCACTTCTTCCATTAGCTATTTTTTATTGATTATTGATTATATTATAATGAATTCTAATGATTATTATTATATAATGGAACGTAATACAATTACAAATAACAATTGCAGACGAACGAAAAGTTAAGCTTTGATTATCTGGAATTTAATGGAAGCATCGACTCGTTCAATTTTTTAGAGAACGACAACATAACTGTTGAAAAACTTGTTATTTCTCGAATGTATGGACATGCATGGAATTTCAGTAATTTCAAACAATTAAAGAACCACTTAAAAGAATTAAGACTGCCAAATAATAAAATTGCTGATCCAATAATTGATTTAGATGAATTTCTTGTATTAGAGATATTAGACCTTCATCAAAATAAGTTATCGGAATTTCCCATTTTAACAAACTTATTGCCAGGACTCCAGAAAATCGATTTATCAGATAATCCTTTCAAATGCGACTGCACAACCATGTCTTATGTGGGAAAGAACGAAGGGAGTCTTGTTGATGTTTTGAATTCCATTACTTGTAACAGCTATGAACAAATATTTAAAATTAAAGATTTTCTTAACCGATATTGTTTTACATCTGTGCCGACCACAACACATTCAGAAGGGCCATCATACACTGAGGATCTCGTAATTTCAGAAACGTTATCAACTAATGATGGTTCTACAGGACTTGAGGTTCACTCGGACACAACTCTCACTGAAGACAAAGATGGAAAGAGAGAAGTTATATCCAGTAGTACTACTAGAGACAATCTTGGTGAAGGAGTGACTGACCACGTAACCAAATTGGATTCAGACAAGACCAACAGCGCTGAATTGAGCGAAAATGTTAGTTCAATGGTTTCGAAAGGAATCAAAGTTTCCAACTTGACTTGGGTCATGACCAACGATAGAAAGACAGAAGTTATATCCAGTAGTACTACTAGAGACAATCTTGGTGAAGGAGTGACTGACCACGTAACCAAATTGGATTCAGACATGACCAACAGCGCTGAATTGAGCGAAAATGTTAATTCAACGGTTTCGAAAGGAATCAAAGTTTCCAACTTGACTTGGGTCATGACCAACGATAGAAAGACAGAAGTTATATCCAGTAGTACTACTAGAGACAATCTTGGTGAAGGAGTGACTGACCACGTAACCAAATTGGATTCAGACAAGACCAACAGCGCTGAATTGAGCGAAAATGTTAGTTCAATGGTTTCGAAAGAAATCAAAGTTTCCAACTTGACTTGGGTCATGACAAACGATAAAAAGACAGAAGTTATATCCAGTAGTACTACTAGAGATAATTTTGGTGAAGGAGTGACTGACCACGTAACCAAATTGGATTCAGACAAGACCAACAGCGCTGAATTGAGCGAAAATGTTAGTTCAACGGTTTCGAAAGGAATCAAAGTTTCCAACTTGACTTGGGTCATGACCAACGATAGAAAGACAGAAGTTATATCCAGTAGTACTACTAGAGACAATCTTGGTAAAGGAGTGACTGACCACGTAACCAAATTGGATTCAGACAAGACCAGCAGCGCTGAATTGAGCGAAAATGTTAGTTCAACGGTTTCGAAAAGGATCAAAGTTTCCAACTTGACTTGGGTCATGACCAACGATAGAAAGACAGAAGTTATATCCAGTAGTACTACTAGAGACAATCTTGGTGAAGGAGTGACTGACCACGTAACCAAATTGGATTCAGACAAGACCAACAGCGCTGAATTGAGCGAAAATGTTAGTTCAACGGTTTCGAAAGGGATCAAAGTTTCCAACTTGACTTGGGTCATGACCAACGATAGAAAGACAGAAGTTATATTCAGTAGTACTACTAGAAACAATCTTGGTGAAGGAGTGACTGACCACGTAACCAAATTGGATTCAGACAAGACCAACAGCGCTGAATTGAGCGAAAATGTTAGTTCAACGGTTTCGAAAAGGATCAAAGTTTCCAACTTGACTTGGGTCATGACCAGCGATAAAGGTATAAGAATCATTTGCGAGGCACATGGCCGACCCCCGCCATATGTGATCATAGTAATGCCACGAGGCTCTGCTGCCATCTATTCAAACAAGAAGAATCTGATAATATTTAGAGCCATGTACATAATAGATGAGGCACAGGAAAAGCATAAAGGATCTTACGCATGCTTGGCTATGAACAGTGGCGGTGCAGATCAAGCAATGATCGAAGTTGATTTTTTCTTAAGATCAGCATCGCTGAGACTTGACATGCGTCTTTATGAGATTGTTTTTATGGCAATAATAAATGTCGTTTTGAACTTCAGTTGACCGTATTTCTTACGTTTATTTGCATCTTCCGTTGGAAGTGATTTTTGTTTTAATGTTCCTTTTGAACCTTGAGAAAGATACTCTTAAACTTTAACTTGTTGCACTGATTTGATTTTTTAGTTAAGTTTTAAAATCACTTGTTTTTGTTGTCTTCCACGATATTAATGGCTTTGTGTGGTAAAGAAGTTGAAGCCTTTTGAAGTGTCAGTGTTGAATTGTTCATTCGGTTTTTCGAGCTCTCATTTGTATAGGCAGGTTGTTGAATGGCGTACCTCTGACTTGTTGAAATATATTTTAAAATAACTTTAAAAGTCGCACCCAATAAAAACGTGCATTCTCCTAACTCCACGACAGTACAACTTCTTCAATCGAGTGTCAACGAAATGAAGGGATTGCTAACTAGGCTGAAAGTTGTCATGCAAACAGGTAGAGAGATTTACCAATTGATTTATCAGTAAGATTTCCATCCTGTCTGTGAATGTATGTGGTGTGCAAAGGGTTTTCCACTCGAAAAATTCCTCGTACACTCCTGGAATTTACGCAAAATTCCAAATCCTAAGAAATATTTGCTTCGTACACCCATCTGGAAAGTGATCAACCCCTCGGTGAGTGAGTGACGAAGGCTACTATATTATATATATATATATATATATATATATATATATATATATATATATATATATATATATATATATATATATATATATATATATATATATATATATATATATATATATACATACATATATATATAAATATATTAGTTCAAAAAATGTTAATATGTACACTTTAATATTATTTTTGACCTATTAGGAGCGTTGTTTAAAATTTTTTTTATACTTTAAATGATTTAGTTTTATTTTATTTACAGAAAAAGTTAAACCGGACTTGGTTTTCTTATGCTTCGAGATTGATTTGCGGCGTAATCAGGAACTGGGAATTTCTGATGAGACGACGAGACAGACTGCGTTGGCACCTTAATGTAGAAGGGCAGGGATTGATGATGATGACGATGACGATGACGATGACGATGACGACGGCGATGACGATGATGATGATGATGATGATGATGATGATGATGATGATGATGATGATGATGATGTTGATGCCGGTAGGTGGAGCGGTAATACAATTCAGAAATAAAATTCGAACCCACAAACAGCAAACGAGAAGACATGGAAATTACCCTGAAGATGCGAGATTCATTCAATTTCCGCTCCTCACGTGACGTGTCTTCTTCCACATTTTTCTTCCACAATTTCACTTTTACTTATTTTCAGCTTTTTTATTTTCTATTTTTTTACTTTTTCTGTTATTATGTCTGTTTATGTTTTAGTTTTATATTTTGTTAAGTGCTTTTATTTCAGCTCCATTTTCTGTTTCATTTTTATTTCTGTTCAGACAGTGATCCTGTTTTCAGTTTTTTCGTTTACTTCCTATTTGCGTCGTCTTTTGGCTCGTTTGAACGTGTAAAACGGACTGCTCGTATAATTAGAATTGAACCAATAAATTACAAATTGAAGCCAGGAAAACGCTCGTACAGCTATGACCACTACAACTATGACTCAACCACGCCCACCGCAAGCGCTTCAGCTGGCGCGACTTCAGCTACCGCAAGCGACACCGTCACCACCAAAGCGATCGCAACAAAAAAGTAAGTTACCATTTTGAAATTCTTTCGTTGGAAGGAGATAAACATTTGTGGCATGTGACTAATTCTCAGTAAAACACATTGTCACAATGAGTTTATTCGTAACATTGGTATGTGTGGTTGTCTGTGTGATTCTATGTGTTAGTACGTGTCTGGGTGTGGACCTTTGGATCAGTCTGCATTTTTGTTATTTCTGGCTGTGTTTATATGTGCAAGTAAGTATGTCTGGTAGACATCAAACGCATAGTTACCAGTCTCTCTCTCTTCTCAATTTTTTTTCTTTCTGACCATTTTCAATTTTTTTTACTTTATACAAGTGTGTCCCTTTCTTTCTGTGTCTCTGTCTCTTCGTTTATCTGTTTCTTTGTATTTTGCTTTCAACTCTCATGGGAAATCTATTTTATATATTTTAAGCACTTAATGCTGCGAACATTGAGTTTTTTGAAAATTTTGGTTTTCAAATTTGAAGTCAAATTAAAATAAATAAAGTTAAAGGTGCGAATGAGGTTCGATTCCCCACGAGATTTCGTGGTTTCTATGGGAATCACACGGGAATAGGAAGTACCACTAAAAATTTGATGGGAATCCTGTGGAAGTGGGAATTTCATTCATGGGAATGGGAATCAATGTAATGGAAGTTAGGAAAATTCCAATTTAAAAAATGCGTCAGGATGTTAGATGTAAACTCTGCCATCTCTGCGGTTTGTTGAGAGAGCGTGTTTTGGTGGTTGCGTTGCGAGTAAGCGGTGTAAACGATGGCTGTACAACTGTATAGCGTATACATGCAAATGATAAAGATTGTTTGATTGCGATTATTGACTTTTTGTCTAACTTTGAACTAGCTTCAGAGGAGGATTGCGCTGAATGTTTTTCAACGCTTGCTTTTGATAGCTTGCTGAGATAATGGTAATGAGACTGTTATGATATTTCAGTCAAAACCCATCTTCACTTTGTTCAAAAGTACGCCTTGATATAATACATGAAGTTGCTGCTCTTTTGAACCCATACACTGGCATACACTAAAGACCTTTACATTCAGCACAGCAGAAACAAAACGCTTTATGAAATGAACGAATTACCATTTCTCTGTCGCAAAAAGACAAACAAAGTTCAAGGACTGAGATTAATTAATATATCTTGCTAAATGTTATATGAAGATTTGTGCGATCTTAAAGATATAAGCAAAGTGAATTTACAATTGATTAGATATGTCAACAAGAAAATTAAGAAGGATGTTAATCAGAGACAAATCTGGATGAACAGCAGGTTGTTTCTACCTTATTTGTTTACTGTTACAATACGGATTCATTCACCATCATCATCTCAGCTAGTGCAAAAAGTGTTTAACACAGCTGGGCGCCTACTTGAAAAGCGTGGGACGTTGCAACATCCTTTTCACCAATGAGCCTTCACAGCTTGTTATAGCATAGAAACATTGCCAATTTCAGATAATAAACTGAAAATTTCTTTTAGATGCGTTGCTTTAAATTTTTAATGGAAAAGACAACAACACATTTGTTGATTGCCGAGCGTATGGTAATGGGAGTGATAGGAATGAAAATGCACACGTGAGAGTGGGTGGGCTGGGAATTTTTGTTTTTGGTTTTTTTCATACCTCTATTACAAAAGTTGTAGATTTAATTAACCATGTATTAATAAAAAATTGTGCTTAAATGGCTACCTTGGCTAAAAACCCTTTTTTGCTTTTGTGCAAGACTTGTCTTGAAAAAGGCGTGTGCTAAATCTAATTGAAAAAAAAACGTTTTCTTTTTATCATTTGCTTATTATCTATTTTTTTCTCTTTTTCGCTTTTTTCCCTCTTTTCTTTGTTTTTGTTTTGCTTTTTTATTTCTTTTTTTTCCTTTTACTCAAATTTTTTTTGAAGTTATCAAATGGTTTCTCAAGTGTTTAGTTTTTCCAGTTCTTTTTTTTGTTCA
Source organism: Erpobdella octoculata (assembly GCA_963978895.1). Lineage (NCBI taxonomy): Eukaryota > Metazoa > Annelida > Clitellata > Hirudinida > Erpobdellidae > Erpobdella > Erpobdella octoculata. The sequence continues at coordinate 35,454,707 of OZ022240.1, forward strand.
TAATTCCTAGACAATTTTGCACAACTTTTTCCACTACCCCAATTTTTATTTGTTCTACCACCACCCTTTTATTGTATTAGATGATGATTTCTTGAATTCCCATCTTCCTGTGCATGTCCTTCTACTTTCTACTGCCTGTTTTCTTCTCTTTTCAAACAAAATTACCATTAGCTGGCGCATAATGACGTTGCGAATGAGAGAATCACGTGTTCCAGTGTGTGTTTGTTTGTACGCGTACGTGTATTTGTGTGCTGTTGTGACTGTTATTGCGTGGGCGGGCATAGTCCTTGCGTTGTAGAAAAGTAGTTTTTCTGTGCAGTTAGGTGGTTCTTTTGCGTACGTCCAATCATGTGCCCCCCCCCCCCCAATAAGCAATTTTTATGCGGTCCTCCATGGTTAACTAGGGCAATCCACATGTCCTTATGTGCATTATATCGTTTGGTGATATTTTTAATTTCAAGTTGCAGATCTTCCGTGGGTGACTGGGTGATATGAGCATTGGTGCAGAGTGAAAAATGGGTTGGGTTGGGTCGGGTCGGGTTGGGTTGGGCTGGGTTGGGTCTACTTTTGTTAAACATGCGTGGGTTGGGTTGGATTTGTTTAAAAAATGAAAAAAAAACTTCAATTAAAAATATTTTAACTGTGGGCTAGGTTGGGCTACAAAATTTAATTATTCCGGTGAGTTGGGTTGAGTAAGTAAGTAATGTGTTGAGTTGCAAAAAATAGACCCATATCCACCTCTGAGACGGACTCAGTTGGGGTGAAACCAATCCGGAGGTAGCATAATATTAGTTCGATTAACTGAGTGGCAAAAAGCTTTCGTGGACAGATGGCGCGATTCATTCAAACCAGCCGACTTCTGAACTGGAAAAACACCTCTCGTCGCCACTCCTAACCAACGTTTAAAGCTAGTTATCTTAAATTTAATTTTATATCTTGTTGCGGTAATGATAAAGAATACATTTATATATCTGTTAAAAAACAATTCAGAGATGATATGATGTATTTGCTTGAATGTCTTCTGTCGTGTTCATGTGATGCAAAACGAGTGTGTTGAGTGTTTTTACAAACTTTTATTTAGGTTACAATCTCTGTTTGTGTGTGTGGCTTTCTCTGTACGCATATCTTACAAGTAACATTTATCCAGCTTTTTGACTAGCTAGGAAACTGAAATTTTCAGCATATCATTATATTGAATGACAATACATGATTCAATTTAAAAATAACGTAATTTGAACATCTTTCGTATACATACACACAGACACACATCGAGTGTATTTAAAATCAAAGTTTGTGTTAAAAAACTCCTTTTTTCCTTTACTTGTTTTTTAAGGTTTGAAACCAATCCGGAGGTAGTATAATATTAGTTCGATTATCTGAGTGTAAAAAAGCTTTCGTGGGCAGATGGCGCGATTCATTCAAACTAGCCGACTTCTGAACTGGAAAAACACCTCTCGTCGCCACTTCTTACCAACGTTTAAAGCTTGTTATCTTGAATTTACTTTTATATTTTGTTGCGGTAGTACAAAAAATGCATAATACATAAACAAATGGTCAATTAAATTGACGTCCTACATTTTATATAGAAGTTAAATTGTGGTTGTTTTAATATCATTTAAATTTTTAAATCCAATTATAAGTCCATTCTTATCACCCGAAGTATGATAACGTTTTCTAGATGTCACTTCAATTATCGGTTCAAAGTTTTAATATTTTAATATCTTGACAACAATCGCTAACTTTTTTTCATATATTTAGCTATATTAAATACACAATTTTTAGTTATTTTATTTAATTTAGAAAAAAAAACAAGATATCGTAACTTGCTATGGTTCATTCCTAGATATCAGGTCATTTTTAAAATTGTTGTTTTGAGAATATGCAAATTAAAATAGCTTTTTTCACATTAATTGTAACTAAAACTTGTCATATATCATGCCATCAACCACATTCAAGTAATAAACAATTATCTAATTAATTTTTAATGATAACATATAATTCTTTTTTATAACCGCGAAATGTTTTGTGAACGTTTTTTGACTTTTTTGTGAGAACGGGACCAGCAGATTGTGGTTTCTTGTTTCTGTTTTTCAATTATTCCATGTTTGCCTATTTCTGCTTTATGAGCTTTCACAAACCCCATCAGGACTACAATTGCCATCCCCACTATCCCCCCCCCCACTCGTACCCTCTAATGGCTAATAACATAATTGTCATTATCACCGTCAAGGTTATAATTAGTTTCGTCATAATCACTAACCAAACGCACAATATCACAACCACTATCCACCATAATGATCATCGTCATACGTTGTCAGATCTCTCATTATTAACAACCATCACTTATTGACAACTGATGCAGTCGTCAATAAAACACCCCTAACAACCCTGAAAAGAAGAAAAAGAACCGAACCATTTTTCGCCAGATGTCGGTTAGGTCCCGTGATTGATGGATTGCCCCACCAGTTGATTCGCCAGGGGGCTGGCCTCACGGCTGATTGATTGATTGTCCGGGGTTCGATTCCTTCTTCGGCATCCCCTAGTTTTTCTTAATTGACCGATGTTCTTTCATTTCTCCCGCTTGCAAGCGTGTTGAGCCGTCATTTTTCTTTTTCCGCTGATTGATGGATTGACTGATTGAAAAAGTGCCGGTTGATTGATTGATTAAATGATTCATTCGCCGGTTGAAAGAAATGAGTGATTGGTTAAAAGTGTTCCGATTGCTTGTTCCTGCCTCCATTTTTCTTTCCTTCTTTCATTGTTACCATACCACCCATTTTTTCTTTATTTTGTATCTCTCTCTCTCTCTCTCTTTCTCTTTCCTTCTCTTTTTCCTCATCTCTTTTCTTATTTATTCACACCGACAGACACAACCACGTACACAGGCAAACACACGCTCATTTATTTTCTCTATTTTTCTTCACAGAGCATCAACGCTGGTTGCTATAGATACTCAAATGAGTCAGTTGTTGATAAATTACATTTGGTTAATTATTCAATCTGTAATTTATCTCATTGAAAATTAAACAAAATCTAAAATAAAAATTTATATAAAAAAATTATTATTGTACATTGACCTAAATAATTATTGACTGATTGCTTGCATGTTTGAAGATGAACGAATCCAATCGATTTCTTTTGTAATATTTTCATTTCAACCGACCCAGTTTTATTGCTTACGAAATCTTTCCGCGCAAACGAGAACAGAGGAGGCACCATTCAAATTGTCTCGTAAAGCAGTCTTATCAATGATGGCACGTCTATGATTGGCTGCTCCCGAAGGTCAGGAGGTCAAAAGGCGGAGTTAACCCGGCCTACTTGGCGCAGTTTTGCATATCAAATGCACGTGCGCGCGTCGGATCAGCGAGTGGCACAGAACAGATGTTGAAAGCGAAACTGGAAGAATTGAAAATAAATTTAAAAACATTATGAAACCAAAAAAGTGGGTGGAAAGCATAAATAGAATAGAAAGAAGAAAAAAAAATATTTGAAGAGAGAAAGAAAGAAAAACGGGGAAAGAGAATAAGATGCTGAAAAAGAGGAAGATGAAGAAAGAGAGAAGATGTGGAGATGAAAATAAATGTCATTTCTGCGTTAGACATGTTTATCTCTGCTTATATGAGCAGTTGTTTACATATTTATGTGTGTGTGCGTGCGTATGTATATATATGCGTGTGTATGTTTGGGTCTGTGTGTGTGTGCGTTCCTCTTTTTCATTCTTCTCGCATCCTTCCTCCTCTCCCTCCTTCATTTCTCGGTCGTTTTAAGCCGTAAAATCGATCAGACTCGGAAATAACCACGCAAGCGTAGAAACAATCAAACGTACAGAGAGATATAGAAGAAAACAGAGTAGGAGGGAGAAATAAAAGAACAAACACAAAGTCATAAGGATGAAGAAAAGAAAAAAAACAGATAAATAAAAAATGAATAGGGATGGCAAGAATAATATATATACATATATAAAATAGATGGACATAAAGGAAATGTTTAGTAGTAGTGTTAAAATGTTTCCTATGACGTTTTTGTGGGTCTATAAACTTTATTCTGTGGGCATGGCTCGCCTTTCTCTGTCCAAAGCCTATTCCTCGGAGTATAACATACAGTTATAGTTTCAAGGTTTACATACTTCGATTTTGCCGATGACGATTCTGGAATACATGGGAATGTTGTGAGCTTGGCTATACAAGATGGGCTGACTGTACCAATTCCTGCAGATGGGAAGCATCCGAGATATTGCACAAAATGGACATGAGTCAAAACGGTACTGACAGAATTGAGAAAATTTTAAAACTATTTTTTTTTGAAGATGCTTTGTTGATAACTGGGAGCAGAAAATCGTGGAAATGCTTGGTATTCTTCGATGGAACTCGTGACAAAAACTGGCAGCAGAATAAACAAGAAAGCCGTAAAAAACTAGTTTTTTTTCACAAATCCCTTATATTTCTGGATTTTCCGGCTTTTCATTTATTGCAAAAATTTTCTTTTAAAAAGAATTTTTTGAATTTATATATGTAAACATCTATATAATTGTATTTGATTTGTTTTTGGTTTAAAAAATAGATAATTATTATTTTTAATTATAAAAAAAACTTTTTCAAGAAATTTTAGAACTTTAATAAAATGCATTGTAATGAGGAGCGAGCTTGTATTTCAAATTTCAGCTCGATTGGATGACGGAAAGTTAGTTAATTTTCACTTTCTAGGTTTGCAAACATTCAAGCAAGCAAGCAAGATCGGCGGTGAAGTTATAATATAAGGAATTTAATAATAATAATAATAATAATAATAATAATAATAATAATAATAATAATAATAAAAATATAAAGATAACGCGCTAAAATTTTTCTTAATTTCGTTCAGCGTCAATTTAAAGCAAATTCGAATTTCAATATAGCATTGTCACAAAGTACGTTAAAAAAAACTACCCTAGTAAACAAAATAGACTAATTAATTTACATATTCCAGACATGAAACAATATTTTGCTATCAAGTAAAAACTTTCAATCTGGAATCATCCGTGGGTCACTTTCGTCCTATCAAATCTTTAAAAAAAATTTCAAACATTTTCAACTGTTAATTCGGCTAAATTCATCAATGCAAGAAAATATCAATCAAGTTTAATCGCTGTCTGTGATAAAATGTCGACTTTAGAAAAAAATATATAAAAAACTTTGTTCTCTGAGGAAAAAGGATGGTAGTGGGCAGGTTTGGCAGGTATGATCAATTGAATGAGTTCATCTAGAAGCAAGGAATCGCTTTCATCGTTAAGCCGAAATTGATGAATCTGATTTTTCGGCGTATTCGATCATTATATTCGATCATTTTAATTTCTACTTTGATGCTTTCAATGTTCAGGGAATGTTCGTAATTTTTTAAAGAAGTTCTTTTTTTAACGTTCATCCGCTAAATTTCGCAACAGCAAAACTCATTCAATCCGATCTGGAAAACAGCAGTAACAATTCATTGAAGAGGTTGCAATCATGACGAGTTTTCAGGATCAATAATAATTTAATTGATATTTTCAGGATTTTCGGAGACATTTTTTTTAAACCATTCCAGTTTTTAAGAAATGACATTTTCTATAATTACTGGTCACTGTTGAAATAAAATACCAGCGTTACCTCGAAGTTGAACTAGTACTGAGTCTTTCAAGTGTAACTTCTGAATAGGGTTCGCCGTTAACTTCCTTATTTGGAGCAGCGTCTGTGATAGAAGATTAACTGAAATAAACTTGATAAATTTGCAGTGATGTTTTCAGAAAACATAAATTATTTCAAAAATTGTTTAGTAAATTATTACTTCTGAAAGAGAAAATCAATTTTGAAAACATGTTGTTTTTCAATAAACGAAAAATAATTAATCCATTTTTATTCGTTTTATGGTTGTGCTAAAAGTTTCAGGCCTCTAGCTTGTCGGGAAGTTGGTTAAAAATATAAAGGTAAACACTACTCCGGCCAATTTAAACTTTTTTAATTTCAACTTAAAAGTTATTTTAACTAAAAAAGAACGCAAGAAACAGACATGGTGATCAAATTTTGTATATCTTTGAAATAAAAAGTTACATCAATTTTAGGGTCGTATAATGTGTAAGGACACAATTTTATTTCTAGCCCGTGATGGAGACATGCAGTTTAAGTAGTCCCTAAATATTAATAAGCTGAAACTCCTGAATTTAATTTTTATTAATTAAACTACTTTCAGCTAATATCAGGAATCATTTGAAGCTAACAAATTTTTTCAGCCATGTTTCAAGCCTGTTTGGTGACATCTAACATCGGCTGATCCTGATAGTAGCAGTAGTAGTAGTAGTCGTTGCAGAGACAACGTGACATTTGAGAGCTCTTCCATTGCGGAGCGTCCAGATATGAATGACATTCGCATCTATCATGTGACGGGAAATGTGTTTTTATTTCCACACCGGTCCACGCGCCTGAAGTAGAGAAAAAGAGAGAGAAGTAGAAGGAATGAGAAGAGGGATGAAATATAGTAAGAAAACGAATGACAGAAGGAAAGAGAGAGAGAGAGAGAGAGAGAGAGAGAGAGAGAGAGAGAGAGAGAGAGAGAGAGAGAGAGAGAGAGAGAGAGAGAGAGAGAGAGAGAAAAAGATAGAATGTATAGCATAACTAATGCTAATAAAGCTTATTATATTTTCAAAACTCAGGTAATATAATATATAATAGGTCGGGTGGTTTATTTGAGGTCGCTGTGACAGAAGCGTACTGCGAAATGACGGAGTGGACTTGCAACAGAACCTGCTTAGTGACCTAAACAAACATACATCCTAAAACGGACTCCGCAGATAACGAGTTGTCCGTTTATAACAAAAACTTTCATTATTGTTTTTAACGCCAAAAATTATTGCGCTAAATCATAACATGCATACAACTCATAATCATTTACATACACATACACACACATTCACATACATACACACATACATACATACATACACAGATACATAATACATACATACATACATACATACATACATACATACATACATACATACATACATACATACATACATACATACATACATACATACATACATACATACATACATACATACATACATACATACATACATACATACATACATACATACATACATACATACATACATACATACATACATACATACATACATACATACATACATACATACATACATACATACATACATACATACATACATACATACATACATACATACATACATACATACATACATACATACATACATACATACATACATACATACATACATACATACATACATACATACATACATACATACATACATACATACATACATACATACATACATACATACATACATACATACATACATACATACATACATGCATACATACATACATACATACATACATACATACACACACACACGCACACATACACTTCACATCCAACAACAACAACGTTACATAAATTTCATCTACACACACACGCACACATACACTTCACATCCAACAACAACAACGTTACATAAATTTCATCCACACACTCACCAGCACGTACACACAGATGGACACGAGGGAACTATATAAAGCCGCCCGGCGAGAAAATCTTCTATCCGTGCCGCCGTCTCTTCCCTCTCGCCATTCCTCTTCGACTGTCGCGACCGCCTTGCGTATTAAACTGCGTATTTGCGTAAATTTGTATCTAACTCTGGGCTTGCGTATTTAACGTATCGACAGTTTGGTTCACGTTCGTAGAAGATAGAACCGCCAGTTGATGCTGGTCGCCTCATCTGTAAACTGAGACGAATAGCTTTTGTAATTGGGTGGGTACGGCGAGGGTTTCAGTGGAAACGAGCTGTAAAGTACAAGCGGAACTGGAAAAGAAAATATAAATTAGAGGAAATGAATTTTCGCTAAAGAATTTATTTATTCGACGAAAAATAAACAATCGTGTCGAGTCTTTTGTTTTATTTATTTTTATAAATAATAAATTAAAACAATAAATAACGAAATAAAATCCAGTCGGAAAAAGAATGAAACACTGAAAGGAGAAAAATTACGACTGAAATTTGCAATCCACTTTGCCTTTTCCACTTTCTCCGTCGGGATTTAAAACCGAGTCGTCCAAACGAGTTAGTCGACTTTCTTGTCTTTCTTAATTTCAGATTCCTTCTACCGTCACTTTCAATACATTAATATATTCATCTTCTTGATTTGAATTTGTTTCTTTTAGTATTCTTGTTATTTGTTTATTTTCTATATTTATTATTAATCATTGAAAATTAATATAAATTGTATAAAATTATTATTGTTGAACTAAATCTAAAAATATTAATTAAATATTTTTGTTTCTGTTTTTTATTAATTATGATTAATTTAATAAATTCATCATTAAACTCTTAAATATTTCACTGTGTGCTCCAACTCAAATAACATCCATAGAACTTAATTATAAACAGTTTTGTTCTTAATCTGAAACTACTTAACGACAATAATTCTGAACGAAATAAAATTATGTAAGACTTAATGTATATAATAGTATATATTACTTATTATTTCTACTCCTATTTCACAATGATCAGTTAACAGCTAACATGAACCCTGTGATGCAAAATGATACATGCATTAAATGCGACGTGGTCTAGCACTAGAATTTTCGATTTCTCTACGATTTGTGTCCCAGGTTCGAGTCCCGTGGTAGGGAAATAATCCCACACCCCGTACCGTACCTCCCTTGAGTAAGGAGTTTGTTCACTCTTACAGATCAGCTCAGTATCAGCCACTTGTACTAGATAAATAAGATTCGGTTTCATATGTGGGGGTAAGTGAGGGTCAGCCCATTCCGATTCGGACACACATGCGAGATTGGCAGGTGAAAATGTGCCATCAGATATGCACAACCCGTCCCTGGTACGGCCCTTTTAGTCGAACTTCAATCCTTTCGATTATGGCACGTTAATCTCATAATGAAGAACGGTTTACGTCGTAGCCGTGATTGCCCCTGATTACAAGTAATCCGCTCTTAATACTCTGACTTACAGCTATCGACTATCGACTAATAAGAAAATTTTTGTAACGATCAGAAGGCATACGCTGGGGGTAATTTTGTAATTTTTGTAATTAATATTTTTTCAAAATGACTTTAAGATTATTAGTTGTATATTCGGATAACGGGTACACAGTGTGACAAGTGGGTATTCCAGGTACTGACAACTAACCTATCTGAGTTAATAATGTAGCATATTTTCATATATGGTTTTACTGATAGCCTAACTTTTTTTAAACATATGATAAAAGCTTTTGTGTTTTGATTGCAAGATAAATATCTTGCATAATTACCGGTATAATTATTAATTTTTATAATTATTTTGTTGATATTTCGCTTCGATTTAATATAAAAACTGTGTTTGCCTGGAACTCTATTGATTTTATTATTTATGCACACGAGTTGTTTATTGTCTTTTTTAAAACGTCTTCACGGTCACGTGGGTAAATGTCATATAGAGGTCAAGGTCATTGTGTAATAATAAAATTCGCCATGTATATATATATATACTTAGAATTTTAAAGATTTTATATATGTGAATATATTTATTAATAAATATACATTAATATAAAATGAACGAATATAATTAATAAAAACTAACAAATTAATAAAAATAACACGTAGCAGAATTTTTTTATTTTGTTTTATTAATTCAAAAAAAGTCGACTCAAGATTTATTTTAAAATAGATTTCTAGTTAATTTAAATATAAAGTGACGAAAATTTTTATTTTTAGGAGTTTTATTTTGTACGAGAAAGAAAAAAGTTGTTTTTGCCGCGTAGGATCAACGGATGGTTGGATGGATGGATGGATGGATGGATGGATGGATGGATGGATGGATGGATGGATGGATGGATGGATGGATGGATGGATGGATGGATGGATGGATGGATGGATGGATGGATGGATGGATGGATGGATGGATGGATGGATGGATGGATGGATGGATGGATGGATGGATGGATGGATGGATGGATGGATGGATGGATGGATGGATGGATGGATGGATGGATGGATGGATGGATGGATGGATGGATGGATGGATGGATGGATGGATGGATGGATGGATGGATGGATGGATGGATGGATGGATGGATGGATGGATGGATGGATGGATGGATGGATGGATGGATGGATGGATGGATGGATGGATGGATGGATGGATGGATGGATGGATGGATGGATGGATGGATGGATGGATGGATGGATGGATGGATGGATGGATGGATGGATGGATGGATGGATGGATGGATGGATGGATGGATGGATGGATGGATGGATGGATGGATGGATGGACGGACGGATGGATGGACGGACGGAGGGATGGACGGACGGAGGGATGGACGGACGGAGGGATGGACGGACGGAGGGATGGATGGATGGATGGATGGATGGATGGATGGATGGATGGATGGATGGATGGATGGATGAATTGATGAATTGATGAATATTTCAATGTAGAATAAAACGAAAGAAACAAAATAGATAGATAGAGAGAAAAAGGGGGAGAGAGGAAGGGAGAAGAGATAAATATAAAATATACCTGGACAATGTTTATTACACACCTGCTTATATTCACAGCAGCTTAAAAATAAACTCATAATCCAAATAGCACATGGGTGCATGCTCAAATGCACATTTCTTTATATGTATATAATTACATATTTGAACATATGAACATACACAGTCATTCGCGCGCACACACACACATACACACACACACACACACACACACACACATATATATATATATATATATATATATATATATATATATATATATATATATATATATATATACATATATACATACATACATACATACATACATATCTATATATATATATATATATATATATATATATATATATATATATATATATATATATATATATATATATATATATATATATATATATATATATATATTCACACGTTCACCAACAGACACGTACACTCAGCATTAATTTAAGATGGGCAACTCACGTCTTCCAGCGTCAACATCTTCCAAACTGCTCGTACAGTCACACGCACACGTGAATGGAAACTCTGATTAACTACCTCACTTCCTATTTTTCTTCTTTTCTTCCTCTTCTTCAGTCACATCCCTTTCTTTGTTAATGTCTCTCTCTCTCATTCTATCTCTATATTTTTCTCTTTCTCTCTCACTTTTTCTTCTATCTGTTTCTATTCCTTTCTTTTTTCTCTTTTTTTTCTCTCTCTCTTTCTCTGTCTCTTTCTCTCAGATACGTATGTATATGTATGTGAGAGTACCTCATGCATATGTTAATAATAAACAAACAGACAAACAGAAACGTCAGCATACACAAACATACTCATCTGATGGACATCAAACATTTATTGTGAGCCATATTCTGCTATTTGAATTATCTCTCTCTCTCTCTCTCTCATATATATATATATATATATATATATATATATATATATATATATATATATATATATATATGTATATATATATATATATGTATATATATATATATATATATATATATGTATATATATATATATATATGTATATATATATATATATATATATATATATATATATATATATATATATATATATATATATATATATGCTTCTCAACCCCTACCAATGATGGAGGATCAGCATTGATAAACAAACACACATACGAACACTGAGATTCAAGCATATTCAGGCGTACGTGGAATTATTCCTCCTTCACAAGATCATAAACAATCATTTCCAAATTGCACGATGAAACCGGTGCATTTATTTCCTCTCAATAGTGCTGAAATGGTGGAGGTGTAACTGAAATGGTGATGGTTGTTATGATGAGGATGGTGAATGTGGTGGCAATGAAACTCACGATGCTGATGATGATGTCATGGTCCCAATTTTATTAAATGTCATCTCTTCCTCAAAAGTTATCTAAACTATCATCATCATGACCATCGTAGCCATCACCATTATCACCATCATCATCATCATCACCACCATCACTACCATCACCACCATCACTACCATCATCATCATCATCATCATCGTCATCGTCATCGTCATCGTCATCGTCATCATCATCATCACCACCACCATCGTCACCATCAACATCATCATCATCATCAAGAGCGCAATGACACGGCGATGACGTAAGCAATAAAATTTGAGATTTAAAAGCAGACGGGAAGCATCGACCAGGCTTCACCTCTTATTGCTTCGTTGCTCCTTATTTAAAGAAAAACTAAAAACCGCTTTGAAGAAATTGTTGCTGAGTTATATACGGTATATACGGCGCATTACTTTTTGTGATTAATCTCTCAAAAAACATTTAAATATTCAAACTTTTCGAGTCGTATTTTATGATTCATAGTTAGTGTAATTTACAAACAGATTACATGCGATGTAATTAAAAATAGTAACGAAAATGTATTAATTAATTTGTAAACTGATTGAAATTAATAAATGCTGCTTTGCGAATGCCTTAAAGATGGTCAGCGAAGTTGTAAATCGCCAGCATGAGAAGATCAGGTTTTGAACCTACGTTTCGCGTGCCAAGTACAACAGCTCTGTAACTTCGTTCGTATGACTTGAAATCATTTTCCAAGTTACCATCAGTTACTTGTAATATAGATATGCTCTATAAATAGGAGTATCTTACATTAGAAATACACATATTTTGAACTATGTAAGTTATTGTTATTTTACCTGTTACTCGCTTGCTCTGAACTTTTACAGGCTTTAAGTTCGAGTAGAATGGCAGCGTTCCATTGAGCCCCAGTCTACCATTGGCCAATTGGCCACTTGTTTCAAAAAGAAGTACTGGCGTTCATACCTTGGGTAGGAGCCGTCGACAATCCCTGGTTTCTCAGCTGACTTGATAGAAATATAATTCATCTCTAATTTAGTTGCCAGGAGGAGTCATTGAGTTTGATATTTTCATGAATATAAATGTCTCTACGAGCATATCTAACCAAAAAGTTATCTTGCAAAACAGAACGAGATAAGAAAAATAACAAAAATTTGAATAAAAAATATTAACAAAAAAAGAAAAACATTTTTTTTTATTCTTCGTTTGATGTATAGCATATGTGTCCTGGAGCGGTCAACAACAAAGGCGCTGTTGTTGTGACGGCTTTGTTGCCAGGGCAACCGAACGGGCAGCGTGTTTGTTATCTGGGATCTTTGGAGGAAGTAGGAAAAATATGATTGAAAGAATGTGTTTGGATGATGGAGATGAAGGTTGAAGCGTGATGTGAGATTGATGATAATCCTGATGGAAGTGATGATGATGATGATGACGATGATGACGACGACGATTATGATGATTCTGATGATGATGATGATGATAATGATGATGATAATTATGATGACAATGATGCTGGTTGTTGTATGAATACGGAATAATATGGCAAAAAACATTATTGATCTTATTGTAGTCGAGCTGTTCGTAATCTACATAAAAATGAAAAATGTCTTGTGATGAACGGTGAAGAAGTTAATTTGTTTGCCTCGCAAAAAAATATGTTTAAAAATAAATTATCATGTATTTACACATATACACACACACACACACACACATATATATATATATATATATATATATATATATATATATATATATATATATTTATATATATATATATATATATATATATATATATATATAATAAAAGAAAGAAATCTTAAAAGACGTCTGTGATTGGCAGCTTTGAGTCACGTGATTAACTGTGATGAATTGCTTATTTCATTGTAATTGTAGGTCATCTTTGATCACACTGGACTGACCACAGTTTTGTTGTGTTTATGATTACTTCGATGACTACTATGATGGTGATGGTGATGGTGGTGGTGGTGATGATGATGATGATGATGATGATGATGATGATGATGATGATGATGATGATGATGATGATGATGATGATGTTGATGACGTTGTTGAGGATGATGGTGGTGGTGATAACGAATAAAATAATAATAATGACAATGATGATAATGAAGATGATAATGATGTTATTGGTTGTGGTAAAGATGAAAGCCTTAGATCAGGAATGATATATCACCTCAACTCCAGCTTAAAAAGAGAGACAATGATTAATGCAACCAGCAGTTCTCTTTTAGTTTTTTCAGCTTTTTTGACACCACGGCTTCAAAGGCTACCTCAAGAAATGATAACGATGACACAACGATCAAGGCCATGATAGTGATGATAACGCCGCTAGCAAGATAATGATGGTGATTATGAAAGTTGAGTCAGAGACGTTTTTTGTGATAATGAAAATCGTCAAGGATTTCTGAACAAATATAAAACAAATTCGTTATTAAGCGATGACACCGCATCAATTTAGATAAATACGAAAAAAAGTGAGGGGGATTTGTGTCAACATCACAAGACCTTATTGGAATGTGGTACTACCAACCTTTTCTTTGGTCATTCGTGATTTTCCCTTGAATTTCGCATTTAGACTCAAACCATCGACAGTTTAATCAGCAGCCTAGCTGATAAACATCGCGTCAATGGCGTTTTCGGTAATGCTGATGCTGTTAACGGTGATGATGACGACGACGACGGCAATAATGCTTACGATGGGGTGATGCGGTGATGTAAACGAGACGTTGCATGTCGAGACCGAGACATCCGAGCCACGAGATGATACGAGATCGACGCATTTCATAAACGCGTTTCGAGACGTCCGATACAAGACATTCAAGTCACAAGGCTCAGCTCGACAAAGAAAGTCAATTGTCAATAATATTAGGATTTGAAAAATTAAAACCAGGCTTTTAAAAACGGCTTTAAAAAAAGGCACAATATAATTTTGAATGCTTGTCTTTCTCGCTCCCGTTTCCTTCCCCGCTCCCGCTCGCTTTCCCGCTCCCTGCGTTCCCGGTCGCAAGCGTGAGCGGAAACGGGAAAGCGACCGGGAACGGAAAGCAACCGGGAGCGAAAAAGCGACCAGGACCGGGAAGCATATTTACAAAGCTGTGCCGGTTCGCGACAGGCCACGCCCCTTTATTCACCCATCTGACTTTAAGCATGTTGCTGTTCTTGTTTATTTAATAAAAATAAGTAAAGTAAAAAAGACTTTATTTTAAACAAGGCTCTTAAAATTTCCCGCTCACTCTCCCGCTCCGCTCCGTTCATTTTCTGACCGATTTTAATTTTTTTTTTGCTCAAACTTTCCTCCATTTACTCTCAAGCTTGTTTAAAAACTTCATTACGAGCAGATGAATGGTGTAGCAACACATAAGTTATTTACACACACAAACACATAATCTTATTTTTATATATCTGGACTAGCATTCCCGTCGCGGCGTCGCTCGCTTGAAAAAGAGAACACGCAGCCACAGTAGCGTACTGCACGGGGCGATTTTTTACGGCCCGACTCGGTCCGGTCCGTCAACAACTTCGCCCGGCCCCAGGCGCGGTCATACCATTGGGGATGCTGGAAATGCATCCCCCACCAGCCTCAAAGCTAAAATTTTAAAAAATGGTGAATCACGTGTTTTTTTTATTTTTTAAGAAGAATCTATATACCTAATTTCAAAATTTTCTCATTTTTGGTTTTTGAGATATGTCTTGTTTTAGAAAAAAATTTGCTTTAAAACTTTCACATTTTTAGTTTTTCTTTACCCCACATTTGAGGTCCTGGAAAGCAAATATTCAGAAAGTGGTAAAACACGTATATCTTAATTTTTCGAGTAAATATTAAATACTAATTTTTACATCTGTAGTATTTACAGTTTTTGAATAGCAGTAATTAAAAAGAAAAACAAATAACCCTATTTTCCAACCGACATTTGAAGTCCTTGAAAACAAAATTTTCAAAAAATGGTGAAACACGTATATCATCATTTTTTGAAAAGATACTAATTATTAATTTTTACATCTGTAGCATTTACAGCTTGTGAGTAGCAGTTATTTTAAAAAACAAATAACCCTATTTTCCACCCCACATTTGAGGTCCTGGAAACCAAATTTTCATAAAATGGTAAAACTCGTATTTTCTCAATTTTTAAGAAAAATCTAGATACCACAGTTCAAAAGCCCTTCGTTTTTGGTTTTCGAGATATAAGTTGTTTTAGAAAAACATTTGTTTTCCAGTTATGCTATGGTATGGCTCCGCCGCTTTCCTCTGATTCCTTTTTTTTATTTAATGCTCATTGCAACACTTCTGAGAGGTGTTTTGTTGGAACTCAAACAGAATTGCCGATATGAAGTTGGTGTGATTTTATTTGATTGGAAAATGAAAGTTACATGTAACAGAAAATTCATATTACCTTGTTGTCTAGGTCAATCGATTACAAGATTCCTTCCACACTAAAAATTGTACTGAAAACTTAAAAATAGTAATTAAGCGTACTAAATAAATTTTTTAGAACCAAAATATTTTGCCACGTTCGGAAGATAAAAGCGTTGGGCGAAACAACCTTAATCTGTAATCTATATATATATATATATATATATATATATATATATATATATGGTGTTGATGTTGGTGGTGGTGTTGGTGTTGGTGGGTGGTGATGATGATGATGATGATGTTGTTGTTGATGATGATGATGATGATGATGATGATGATGATGATGATGATGATGATGATGATGATGATGATGATGATGATGGTGATGATGATGATAGCATCCGCCCAATCCTTGCTCGTCTCATCCGACGTTTTCACGTGTGACAGCTTCCGGAAGTCGCGTGACAGAGGCGTGTGAAAAGTGTGACTTCGTCGAAGCAATAGTAACATTAAGAGTTGTGTTGATCGTTAAAAAACTGTGACGTTGATGAAATAGTGACGCTAATGAATACCGCCCTGTTACACGCAAAAATCAACAACGTTGATTGATTGCTCAGCATTGCTGGAAAACACGGGCGCGTCATTAATTTGTTCTTCCCACAAAGCCTTCAAGTTATAATTAATAAGCACATTCATCATTGACGTCGTTATTATCTTGATGTTCACTACTCAGCATCTTAGTCGTCATCCTCATCATCATCATCATCGTCATCATCATTATCATCATCATCATCACCACCACCACACCACCACCAACATCAACATCAACACCAACACCACTACCATCATCATCACCATCACCATCACCATCATCATCATCATCATCATCATCATCATCATCATCATCATCATCATCATCATCATCATCATCATCATCATCATCATCATCATCATCATCATCGTCCTCATCATTATCATCATCATCATCATCATCATCATCATCATCATCATCATCATCATCATCATCATCATCATCATCATCATCATCATCATCATCATCATCACCCCTAACTTGCCAACCTTCCTCATAACCCACTCACTTTTTTATTATGGAATTTGTACATAACGAACGTGGCCAACAATTTCCTGAGGGCATTCGTTCTCTTGCTGAAAAATAATGCACTCCTTAATGTACAATCGCCATCTTCTTTCTTTTCATCATCATCAAAACTATCGGCATCATCATAACTATCTCCATTATCATTTTCATTATCATTATCATGGATATAACTCTATCATCATCACCACTACCGCCTCCGCCACTACCACCACCACCACCATTATAATCATCATCATCATCATCATCATCATCATCATCATCATCATCATCATCATCATCATCATCATCATCATCATCATCATCATCACCATCACTATTCTTATTTGTTTTATGTTATCTATATCATCACTATCATTGATGTCTTCTTCTCCATCATAATCACCATCTTCATCTTCCTCATCTTCTCTCTTTCTCCATTCCCGGATCTCTCGGGGAATTTCCCAGTAAAAAGATGTTAAACGACGTCATTACAAGAGATAGCATCTCACTACGATGACGTCACAGGAGTACTTCCACTTCATATTGGATCGTAAAACGTCGACCACCATATTTACGTCCTCTATTAATTTCCATTTTTTCTTTACTTTTACAATTTTTTAATTAATTTAGTTCCGTAATTGCTTAACGCAGCTTAATGTCAAACGAATGCTTATGCCATGAAGTGTGCATCAATTATGTCATATTGTGGTTTTAAAACTTTTTAAATAAAATAATTCAGAAGAGACTTCTGTGGCGTCACACACCGTGAGCATTATACACTTCGTAAGTTAACTCCTCCATTTCCATGTTTTAACGACCCATACGCCTTCAACCACCCAAGTACTCATCCAACCACCTTTCCACTAACCCATTCCACCCACCCACATCCCCACTCAATGCATCCATCATTTTATTCATTTAATAATTCATTTTTTTCTTCAATTCATCAACTCAACAGTTGGTCATCACTGGAAATTTTTTTTGTAATTTTCATTTTTTTAAATATATTTTTGAAGAATTCTTAACATTTTAATTTGTTTTTTTTAATCTTTTATATTAATAATGCCATTTCCTGCACGCATGAGCAATAGGGCTGAAACACTTATCTTCTTCATCATCAGCATCTCTGTCGTTATCATATTCTTTAGCACTCTTCGAATCCTCGGAATCTGAATCTGGCAAAACATTTTGAATTTTCATTACAAGCGGATCCGCCTGTTCGTTGACAGCATGGAGGTCTCGAGCAATTTTCTCTGCTCTCGACAACAGGCCAGGAAAATATGAATAGGGCGGACACAGAACCACGCCAACTTTGAGAGGCACAGATTTTTCCCACCTTTTGCCAGCTTAGTACACAGCGAAGACATCTTAGCTTTCTTTCTGCAACAATGTGCAGTTCATGCAGCACTAGTAATGCCAAATGTATTGTCCCCTTCTTCTAAACAATAACTTTCATAGTACCCCCCATCAAAGAGCTTCAATTACTTGCAAACAGACTGTAAGGTTTCTATCTATGCTGTCGGTTATTTTCAACTTCATTGTAACTTCATAAAATGGATGAAGTTGAACAGCATCGGCACAACATGGGTCATAGTCATATAACAAACTAGATAAGTAATTATAGTTTTTTTCATTTACTTTCAAGACAAAGCTGACGGAAAACCTTTTACGAGTAAACGTGTAAATCCGTATGTGGTGATGTTTTACCCGTGCCCGACCCGTATTCTATTAAATTTTCAAATTTATTGACAAATAAATTGAATATTTAAAACGTTACAAATTTTCTTCAGAGAAATAAACCATCAATTTTTATTTCATAAAAAAAAAACAATATTTAATTTTTCAAATAAAATAATTATAATAAAAAACCTTGATTTTTCCATATTGATTCGAAAGTTTATTATAATTTTCATCTTCGCATACTTTACATTTTATGGAAGTTTTCGTAATAAAATTATTTCCGAACCCGAATAAAACAGAACGTTCGGAAATTTGTTTCAGAAATTTCCTTTTTTTTTCTTAATTCCAAAAAAGAAAATTAAATCAATGCCTGACTTTTGTCTGAGAAAATTAACAAACTTTCCGCCATACAATCAAGTTGAAACTTTGCATTAAATGAAAAGCCGGCCAATCCGGAAATATAAGGGATTTGTAAAAAAAAAACCTCGTTTTTACAAACTTTTATTTAGGTTACAATCTCTGTTTGTGTGTGGCTTTCTCTGTACGCAAATCTTGCAAGTAAAATTTAACCAGCATTTTGACTAGGAAGCTGAAACTTTCAGCATAGCTTTATACAGGATGACAATACATGATTCAATAAAAAAAACTTAATTTGAACATCTTTCGTATTTCTAAATCGGGTGTATTTGAAATTAAAGTTTGTGTTAAAAAAACTCGTTTTTTCCTTTACTTGTTTATGGTTTGCTTGTTTATATTATCAACAACTAGCGGGCTTAACTGGCGTTGTTCGGGGTTTTCAGTGGTTTTTTTATCCTTTTTCTTTCTTGCTCCCGTTTCCTTCCCCGCTTGCTCCCCCGCTTTTCCGTTCCCGGTCGTTTTCCCATTCCCGCTTACGCTTGCTGTCCTGTTCCAGTTCCCGCTCGCGTTCATTTTCTCTTTTCCATTGTTTCCTAACTTCTTTTAGCCCATAAAACGTAAAATAGATTTGCTAAAACTGCCTAAAAGTAGTAGCTTGAAACCTTTAAACGTTGTTACGTAAACTAAATTTGAATTTTATTACGCAATTACCATGGATGGTTGTACGAAGCAAAAATTCCAAAAAATTCCTTAGCAATTTTTCTGGAATTTTTGCGTATTTTGGAAGTTTTTTGTTTTTTGGAATTTTTGCGTTATTTGGAATTTTTTGGGTTTTTATGGAATTTTTGCTTAAATTCCATGGGTGTACGAGGAATTTTTTGAGTGGTCAACCCCTCGTCTGTCCCTTCCAAATTTATGTCCCTGGCAAGCACACCATTGAAAGAGATGTCACCGTTAATTACATCGAAAGTCTGCAAATGTTTGGTTTTTTTGGAAAATACATGCATACATCGATAAAATTGAATAACATTTTATTTAAAAATTAAAAAAAAAACAGATTTGAAATTGACAGTGGAATGTTGTTAGGGCGATACTTTGCACAAAGTGCTTGCATATTATAATAAAGATTTAAACAGTTAATGACGCAATATTCAGTAATAGTCCTGAAGAGTAGAAAACTCTCGTGGAAGAGCGAAAGTGTTCACTTCTTGTGTCTCTAGAGAACAGACAGAGATTATATATTGATTTCATACATAAAGTCTAAACCCAAGATTTCGTTTATTAACTGGTTTCCTCCAGGCATTTTTTTGAGTTCAAGGAGAAAATCGTTTTCGACTTCAGAGTTAGAAGTTGAAAAAAACTTGAGAATTTGTTCCGCTTGAGGTAAAATGTTACCTCTAAAATGGTGGTACTTTTTTAACGCGATCAAAAAATGTGAATGGTCAAACCAGTAGTAATGTGCCATATTAAGAACAGTGGAAATCCAAACGTTATCTTTCAACAGTATTTCCCACATTTCATCTGGCAGATCACAGCAGGAAATCTGACAACCCCTAAGAACATTAAGGTTTGTATTCAAAACTTGATAAACTACGACATCTAAAAATTTTTGATAATAGTTCTTCGGTAATCCAATTCTCACTAAGCCACATATAATCCCAATAATTTTTACACCAATATTAAAATCATTACTATAATTGTACAAATCTCTGTGCAAACTCTTCATAATAACAGAAAAATTATTTCTTATGATTGAATGATACTCCTGATGCTCCACGGAACTGTGTAACAAATTATAAATGAATTCACACAAATTCCAGTCGTAAAAACTGTATTTCATTAGTGTAAATATTTTTTCGGTCGTTAAATACAAATCATCTAGAGTTAAGTTACGAAAAAAAGTATTATCAATTGTCTTAACACTTTTCAAGAATAACTCTGACAGCTCATTCTTATATTGGATGTCACATATTCCCGCGTGTTCAAACAGTCTCGGATGTGTGCTTGAGGGTGATTCGTTTGAAATAAACCTAAATTTACCCAAATCCAAATGGGTTAAAAAAGGCATATTGTCAATCAGCTGACACAGTGGTTGCATACACACGTGTATTTTCTTTGGAGACCATGACGTTGGATGTAAATTAAGCCATGTCAACTTTGTTAGGTTTTGCACTGCTGTACAAATTTCATCAAAAGAAACTAAACACTTACCAAAGGGTGCCAGTGATAATTTTTCAAGATTTGTAAACGTTTTTAATCTATTTATGAAATCAATTGTAATGCTGCAATGTAATACAATCAATTCTATTAAATTTTTGTCAGGAAAGTCAATTTTCAATAGACTGATTACGTTTGTGTTACTATGACTTTGGCCATTTCTATTTGCACAAATTAAAGATAAACTTTTCAAATTTGGACATGACCAGGTAGTTCTGTTTGATTTGTTAAAAATTTTTAGCTGACAACAATAAATATCTAATTCTAAAGATTTTAGGTTAGATGATAAATATTGACATTTCCATACGGTTTCATACATTTTTAACCATTTCTGAGGTGGGGGCATGCAATAAAATTCCTCATCATAAGCGTCGGGATAGGTAATGGAAATTTTGTTAAAAGATGTATTTTCAAGTATTTTTTCTAATATTGGTAAATATTTCTCAACATTACAATTTTGTAGTAATAATTCGTCTAAACTAAATTTTTTTGATTCGAGTAGACAAGGTAACAAATACTCATGAGAAATTTCCAATCCCAGTTCTTGGCTTCTTGAGAAAATTGATTGAAATATAAGTGACGATAAGACGACATCGTCTTTTACTTTATAACTAAGATTATCCTCCTCAGAAGGAGAACTTTTCAGTAAAACATCCTTAAAGTTGAATATAACAAAATCTGTGCACGAAAGTTTTAACGACATCTGTAAATGACTTTTACCACCCATTTTCAGTTTACTTTCACATTCCCATATTTATTTGATATAATGCTTTAATAGGAAATTGATTTTTTCTCAAGTAGATTAAAAATCATATATATATATATATATATATATATATATATATATATATATATATATATATATATATATATATATATATATATATATATATATATATATATATATATATATATATATATATATATATATATATATATATTACATATATAAATACATATATATAGATATATAAATATATATATATATATATTAGGGCTGTGGCGGTACGATATTTTTCTGCCGGTACCGGTATTTTCGGGCCAAAAACCGGTACTACGGTACCGGAACCGGTATAATGTCGAAAGTCTAAAATGGCTAGAAAGAGTGTTTGAAGGTGCGTTAGAGTTACCATCCACGGTCGGTCGCCAGCTCGGACGATAGAACTAAACTGAACTAAGCTACAATTTGTTATGGTCAGTTAACAAAGCGAAACGGTGCTAGACCGTTAGTGCTATGCTTTTGCTGAGAACCGTTGTCCGTAATTGAAGTGTAGCAAACAATGGGCATACAGGTAAATTGAACTGCTCATACTGCTGCTGTAGGTCTTTCACTTTTTTGTCTTTTATGCGTGATGTGCTGAATGCCGATTGTTCAATACCGGCACCCTTCATACCGGCGGAACGGTATTTGCCGGTATTGTAAAAAACCGGCCGGTATACCGTCATGCCGATATACTGGCACAGTTCCCGCTTGCGCTCATTTTTTTTTTTACATTCTTTCCTAGCTTCTTTTAGCCCTTCAAAACTTAAACTGGTTAAAAGTTGTTTAAAGCCTTCAAACGTTGTTACGTTAACTAAATTTGAATTTTTTTACGCAATTAGATTTGATGAACCGGGGGATGGAATCGGATGAATGGTGTAGCGATGCATAAAGGACTTACATACTAACATAATCTTAGTTTTATATATAAAGATGTTTGCTTTTTTATGTTAATGTTTTGAATTAATTTTGAATTCTTTTCCACGTTCCAAATTCATCCTATTATAACCACCTTTTTCCCACACATCCATCCGTTCATCCATCAATTTACACAGACAGACATACACACAAATACACACCCACACTAAAATCCATCCCCACATCCACCCACACACCCACGCACCCACACATCCACACATCCACCCACACA
Source organism: Erpobdella octoculata (assembly GCA_963978895.1). Taxonomy (NCBI): domain Eukaryota; kingdom Metazoa; phylum Annelida; class Clitellata; order Hirudinida; family Erpobdellidae; genus Erpobdella; species Erpobdella octoculata. The sequence continues at coordinate 35,478,224 of OZ022240.1, forward strand.
TCCACACATCCACACACCCACACATCCACCCAAACACCCACTCATTGGCACATCCACACACCCACACAACGCACACCCATCCATCGGCTACACAACATACGTACGTAAATTCATCTATTCACACGCGACGTTCTGAAGACAGTCCCCCGTTGTATTGAAAATAACCAAGCGGCCATAAAGCAGGCGGTCAATTAGTGATGTCATTTGAAGCTCCCTTTCATCCCTTTCATCCCTTTTCTACCCCCTCCACCAGAGATCTTTCCACTCCCAATGTGACAGAGTTAAAAAAAATATGAGAGAAAAGTTAAAAAAAAAGATTTTAATAAATAAAAAAATTCAATAATAAAATAAACAAATTGGAAAACTTTTTGCCCTGAAAATCTTATTAATAAATAAACAAGAATGCAGGTTTTAAAAGAATTTTAAAAATGAACACGTGCTGTCATCTGCATCTGTTCGAATTGCTTTTATAAACACACACACACACGCACGCACAACTTTACTTATATATATATATATATATATATATATATATATATATATATATATATATATATATATATATATATTCTTTATTAAAAGTCACCGCATACTTACACGATACAAGTTTTTGAAGACTTCTTTCAACGCTACGAAAATTCCTTCGCACACTTTCAACCGAAAACAGTTCACTATTCATCATTTTATTTAATTTGCCGACGCGTTTCGGAGTACCTTTACTCCATTTTCAAGGCTCATTGTAAACAAAACCCGCAAAGAACTTAAAGTCATATAATGAAAAGAAAATATGCACAAAACTAAAAGTCACATAAAATATTCTTCCCACTCTATACATACCCGATTCTAACCACAATACCTTGGTTTTACATATTACGAAATATAATCTACAATCAACTCAAAACAAGTCAGCGAAACAGCACCACAAACATCAAACAACCAATGCTCATTCATACATTCAATCATCTGTAGGTCTATTTTTTTCTTCGTCTTTCAGTGATGTTAATATTGTCCACTAAGTGAGAAAACCGTAGTTGCGGATCGGTCTCTTCATCAGCTCTGTCAACAGCTATCCTTACTTCTTCTATTTCTTCTGAAGCCGTGAGTTCAACTGTGACTATTGGAAGAATGGACTTGTCAAAATTGATTCCCAAATTAAGGAAGTCTTTCTGATCTCTTGTCAAAACGTAATCAGACAAATTGACAAAATTCTCAATATCTTCCTTCACCAAAAATGAACCTTTGTAAATATTGGTCAATAAATATTGATTTTAAGGTGGATAAATACATCGGATCCACAATGACTACTTTATCGAGACGCCTCACCATGCATTTGCAAAACGGTAGTATCTTGCAACATTTTAATATGACTCACGGCCGCGCTTTGAAACGTGATATTCTCGTTGACAATGTACGTGTTCTTACTAAAGAGAAAGATGTCAGACAGTTGAGAATCAAAGAGGCTCTACTAATCTTACAACGGAAGCCCGAAATCAACAAGCAGTTTGATAAATTTCCGCACGTCCTTACTTTGTATGAATTAGGGACAAGGAAGAACCGTGGCGAAGAAATAAATACAACAAATAAAGTAGTTGATGACAATCGTATCAATGTTTCACAGGACGTTGTAGCAGAGAATGTTGACAAGTCCATTCTTCCAATAGTCACAGTTGAACTCACGGCTTCAGAAGAAATAGAAGAAGTAAGGATAGCTGTTGACAGAGCTGATGAAGAGACCGATCCGCAACTACGGTTTTCTCACTTAGTGGACAATATTAACATCACTGAAAGACGAAGAAAAAAATAGACCTACAGATGATTGAATGTATGAATGAGCATTGGTTGTTTGATGTTTGTGGTGCTGTTTCGCTGACTTGTTTTGAGTTGATTGTAGATTATATTTCGTAATATGTAAAACCAAGGTATTGTGGTTAGAATCGGGTATGTATAGAGTGGGAAGAATATTTTATGTGACTTTTAGTTTTGTGCATATTTTCTTTTCATTATATGACTTTAAGTTCTTTGCGGGTTTTGTTTACAATGAGCCTTGAAAATGGAGTAAAGGTACTCCGAAACGCGTCGGCAAATTAAATAAAATGATGAATAGTGAACTGTTTTCGGTTGAAAGTGTGCGAAAGAATTTTCGTAGCGTTGAAAGAAGTCTTCAAAAACTTGTATCGTGTAAGTATGCGGTGACTTTTAATAAAGAATGTTTAAAAAATGACTTGTTGCCATTATTATTTATTGTAATAGTTTATAGTCCTTTACACCAGGTGTTTTAAGACTAAAATGGCTGTATGTTGGAAACACCTAAGTACTTCCTGTCGTGGATCTTAATTTGATCTTTTTAACTTTCCCCTCCTCCTTTCTCCAGGCTTGGGACTGGCTTGCAAAAGCAAGGCGGAGTTGACTTGTTGCCAAAATACGTTATATATATATATATATATATATATATATATATATATATATATATATATATCTATATATATAAAAGGCAACGTATGTTCATTAATAACGCCAAAACCAATGAAGGGATTTGCACGAAATTTCACATAATAAACATTTACCACCTAACAAATAATCTCATTTATTTAAAAAAATTGTTTTGAATGTTTTTAGAAAATTAATTTTTAGAAATATTTTATCTATGCAATTTTAGAAAATTAATTTTTAGAAATATTTTATCTCTGCAATTATATCGCGGCTTAACGAGCTTAGAGTTGCTTTCGACTTCTGTTCCGTCGTTGTTGGTTGTCGCGATTTCTCAAAATCAAAAGTGATTATTATTTTACTTATATCAATTATATCAATATATCAAAAGTAATATATAATATACTATATACTATACTATTATTTTTTTAATTACTGTATATCGTTCAAATGTTTTTGAATGTTTTAGAAAATTAATTTTTTTAAATATTTTCGCTATTGTATCAGAGCTATGTTTTGTTTACATTCGCTGTTTATCGTCTCGGTTTCTCGAAATCAAAGTAATTTAAAAACTTAGGCTACTATTCTTATATTATTTACTTAGGTTACTATTTTTATATTATTTAATTGTTAATTATTGTTGTGTATATATTAAATTGTAAATTGTTTCGGTCGTTGTGTGTCAGGCTATCATTATCGCTCTACCAGTCTAACCACTCTAACCAATCTAACCACTCTAACCTCTAACAGATATTATTTTGTGCTACTTTTAGTCTAACAGATATTATTTTGTGCTTACAGACAAGAAAATTGAAAAATTTATTGTGAGTGAGTATATCAATATAACTATTAATGTATTTTAAGTATAATAGTATAACTATTAATGCACCTTATGGAAAAACAAAAAACATTGTGTATCAGAAAGCTTTGCAATAAAATGACTGTATGTGTTTGTTGTATTTCTTTTAATTAAAAATCAAAAGTATCTGCATAAATGTTTCAATAGATGCAAAGATGCCCGGGCAAACGAGCGGTTAAGGAAACGGGAGCCAGAGAGAAAAACGATAAAAAAACCTTTAAATTCCCCGGGCAACGCCGGGTAACCCAGCTAGTATATATATATAAAGAGTATGAACGGATATTTCAATTGGTCAAATATTTAAAGAAGAATACCAAACCTGCGCAAAATAAGGAAAAGTGAGAAAATAACTTTTTTGCAGGGATTTCCGACGGTGAAGAAATTAAATTTAGAAAGCACAGTTCAAGTGTGCGACCCAGAAAATAAATATTTATGACCTTCTACCTCGCAAGTCTCAGAGTGATTAACGCATCTAAAATTAAAACCACGGTAACCATAACAACCGGTACAAAAAAAGTAACTCAAATGCCAACGGAAAACGACAATCCGCAATAAAGCTTTATTACTGTTTACGTTTTACACCGCAACTTCTCTTCCTGCGTACTGCGTACGCAACTCTTACGCAACGAGTCTCACGCAAAGATTGGCATTCAGAAGAACGTAAAATGTAAAATGCGTTCCCACTCTCCTCGCTTGCGTCTCTTCCTTAAGTTACAATCCCTGAGCACGATATTACTTTTCGTTTTAGTTCTCGTTCTCTTTTGAGACGACACTTTCCATTTTCCTAATGGTTATTTTATTGCTTTTTTTGAATTTTAGTTTTTACAAACTTTTATTTAGATTACAATTTCTGTTTGTGTGTGTATGTGTTTGGCTTTCTCTGTACGCAAATCTTGCAAGTAAAATTTAACCAGCTTTTTGACTAGCTAGGAAGATGAAACTTTTAGCATAGCTTTATATTGGATGACAATACATGATTCAATAATTTGAACATCTTTCGTATTTCTAAATCCAGTGTATTTTAAACAAAAGTTATTTTTCCTAACAGGCAGATAACTGAGGTCTAAAATTATATATGTTCATTCAAGAGTTGCAATTTACTGACTCTACTTGTTTTATTCGGGTTGGTGTTTTTAATTTTTTAATAGAAATTCATATCCAGTTCTGCAATAAACGTAAAATGTAATTAAGGAATTTAAAGGTTTTTTTTATATTTAAAGTGGTTCCCATTCCTGACGTTTTTAACATTACAAGTTTCAACCACTCCTGAAAACCTTAAATTATTAAAACAGACAGCAAAGCTTTTTAGCAATTAATTATTATACTTTGTTTTCCAGATTTTCATAACCTCGCAAACAGGCTACACTGACGTCTTTAGCCGCTGCTGCTGCCGCCGCAACAACCACAACGGCTTCTGCTCTTTCCAACTACCTCAACGACAACAACTTCAAGCGACGATGGCTGGGATCGTTGCTTCTACTCTTCGCCGAAAAGCCTTCCACAAAAAAACACAGGACACCAAGTACCAAGCTATCGATCAAGGTCATGCCAACGTAAGCCCCACGGATTCCAGGTCAAGTTCAAGGTCGAGCTCTCTCAGTCGGCTAGAAAACAGATCAGCCGTGGTGAAAACTCCAAAAGGTGCCCAGCTCTGCCATCAAGACTTTTGGCCGAAATGCACAAACTACCCTCATCCGATAATTGGCTCGACGAAGAACTTCAGCTCGGCTACTGCAGCTACTGCTACGGCATTAGCTGCAATACCTCTAGTTACTGGGAGAGGTGGAATGATTGCTAACTCTTCAGCTAGACAGCTGTCAAGAGAGGACAACATCACAAACGCACAGTTTGAGAGCTTCGAGTAAGCAAGTTGAAATTATTATTGATAATTATCCAGATGAAAAGCAGTCACAAAATATCAATGAAATAGACTGTTTTTAAATTAAGTTTGTTTTTTATAATCTCTGAGATATTGCTAATCTTCGGCCCGTAGTGTAATACAATCGCAGTTGTAAATAAAAAAAAAAAATTTTAATTTAAAAATGCATCACTATTACATCACTACGGCGTTACTGGCCAACCGAGTCATTGCATAGAACAAAATGAATCATCACCACATTTACCTCCATCATTCCATGTGTTCAGCTAGCACGTTTTCCACCAATGGTTTTCCATATACGATTTTGCGTATAAATGAATTCATCTTTTAGTACAAATTTGATCTTATAATGTTCCCAATCCCCAGGACTGGCAGATATTTTGGCCTTGGTCGGTCCTTGCTCTATGGAATTAGTTCCGTCGTCAATAAAAATATTTCTATGATATAACCATAAAGTGGATGTAGCAATGAGATGGAGTTGTGTCGCATAATATCCTATTCTGCACTGTTGTATCATTTACTATCCGTGTCTCTACTGTTGCATCATATACTATAACATTCTATCATGTTGTGTAATACAATATCTTATTCTATCATGTTGTGTCATACAATATCTTATTTTATCCTGTAGCATCATACAACATCTTATTCTATCCTGTTGTATCACACAATATCTTATTCTATCCTATTGTATGATACAACATCTTATTCTTATTCCAATCCATTCCAATGAACAAATAAGTTTTTTTTATAGAATTACTTAAAGCGTAGGAACGCCGATAAAAGGAAATTCAGTCATGGCGTGTGTATTTTGGTCTTTATACGCCTGTTCAATATACTAGTCCCATCTCTAGAGACTCAATCCTTTTATCGATCATAATTGTCTGTGGGCGTGTGTGTGTGTGTCGGTGTTCATATGTATGTACATCTGCACGTACGGCATGTGTAAAGCTTTCCATATGTATGTGTACCTATCTACTTATATATGTGTGTCTTTCAGTGTGTGCACCTGCGTGTATGCATGTGCATTGTGCATGTACTTTATGTACAGGCTCATGCACAACGAGTGGATCACTACTTTTTTTAAAAGTGATTTCATTTCTGAACTGGATTGTATGCGATATTGGATGCACCGCTCCCTATAATTTCTCCAACTGTCGGCTTATCGACATCATTATCATCACTTTATGAGCAGAATCAACGTCACTTTATGGTCATCATTATCAATTATCATCACTCCTATCGTCATCATTATCATCATCATCATCATCGTCATCGTCATCATCAGCATCATCATTCCCCATTTCAGACATCATGACATCATCACGTTTTACTTTTTTCATTCCCTGCCGGCATCTCCTTTAGTGTCCTCAGTTGTCTAGCTAGTCTAGCATCTTCTGATTTTATATACATCCGTGTTTCACCAAACCTTATTCCGTTTTCTTTTCATCCCACTCTCGTCTCCTCTATTCTTTCTCCATCTTTTCTTTTTTTTTTCATCCAACTTTCTTTTTTCCCTTTTCATTCCACCTCCCCCCTTTTCCTGCTACATAGTGGTTTTCTTTGGCAATTTCTCTCCATACATCTAATTAATTCCGCGTAGTACATGGGTCCACATAAAGGCCACATCGTGTTACTATTCTGCTATATTTTGTCTTCCTTTTTATTATTTCTTTGTTTTCCATCTACCTCTCTCTCTCTCTTTCTTTCTTTCTCTCTCTTGGTTCTCTTCTTCCTCTCTATAGTTATCACTCCATATTCTTCCTGTCTCCATTCACCTACCTCACCAATATTTACTGAAAACCAAAGCCTTTGCGTGTAACTTCAACACAGCCATGGCCTTTCCACGTACAAACGCACACGTACATCGATCGTATCAATCAACTACAATAAATCCCGTACACCCATCGGTTCACCCAGAGCAATTGTCTTAGAATCGTTTGTACATTCTTTACACGTACAGCAATAAACTCACGGACAAACACACGATAAACTATATATATATATATATATATATATATATATATATATATATATATATATATATATATATATATATATATATATATATATATATATATATATATATATATATATATATATATACATATATACATATATATATACATATATACATATATATATACATATATATATATACATATACATATATATATATATACATATATATACATATATATACATATATATATATATATATATATATATATATATATATATATATATATATAAACATTGGTTTTAAAATGATGTTTTTCCTATCCAGTATACTGTTAAAACAATTGGGTTTTCAGTTTATAAAGTTTTTCAAAGTTCAAAAAATTATGGATATTTTTAAAAATAATCAAAGTAAAATGTTGAAAGATTTTTGTCAAGAATTTTGTGTCAAAAGTTTTCCAAGTGTCTTTTTGGAGTCGTTTGATGAGCGGCCTATGCAAAAGAAATATAAAATGAAAACTCATATCATTCTTTTGCCAAACTTATTTCAAGATATAATAAGAAAAAGTTATGAAATATTTTGCTACATACCTTTCACGTATTTGTATCCGTGCTTGTTAGAGCGTTACAAGATTAAGTATCACGATCTAGAACTAAAACTGTTTGCTTCCGATGTAAACCTTGCCCAAACTGCCATAAGCAATCTTTTTGAGTTGTACAGACCTACGGTTCTTTCGATTTTAGAACCAACTATCAATCATAACACTTCTTATGAAAAGAAGAATAACGCAGTCAATTTAACACACCATTTTTTCCCTAATCTCTTCATTAATGTCGCAGAGCTTGACTTAAAATTTTATTGTAACCGTAATTGCTATGCAGATCAGTGTTTTGGAGAAACTTATCTTTGTCGTGCCCGCAAAACGTCTTTTTTATCTTGCCCCAACTTGAAATCGCTTTCACTCTGTTGTAATTCAAATGCTGGTTTTGGGAATTATCATGAAGGAATATTAGATGTTCTTCAAATAGCTTTAACACCGGAAAATATTACAAGTTTTTCATATGCTTGTTGCATTGTTACAAAAACACTTTTACAAAAATTGACAACTTTTGTAAATGTCAAACACTTAACTTTAACTAATTTGGTAGGATCTAAATTCAAGGTATTGAATGTGAATAAGAAATTTGTCAATTTACGTAGTTTGAATTTGAGTGAGAATGGAAATTTCACATGGAAAGACTTACAATGTATTATACAATTGTGTCATTTGCCTAATTTGACAAATTTAAATATTGGCTGCGCAAGATTCTATCATAAGAAACAAATAATCAATTTTCCATGGCAGTTAGTACAACAGCTTGATAACCTAAATATTGTGCACTTTTCTTTTAGTCCACAAGTTAACATAACATCAAAACATGTTGCTGATAAAAATACTGTTGAGGAAGGATTGGCTTATCTGAAAATGTATTTTTTACCAAAACATTCTTTTTCGACGCCATTTTATGTATTAAATAATTTCCTAAAAAACAACAAATTATCAGCAACACAACTAAATGAAATTGTACAATGGCTATGCATTGGTTTTAAATCTCATCGGGAAAACATTGGAGTCGTTCGAAGAATTGTATTGTTACTCACCGAGCTTGGAAAACAAAACATGTTAAAATTAGAACACCAGAGGCAGTTTGCATCTTTGTTTATGCAAGATGTATTTCAACCTGATGCATTAGATATAACCTTTTCTTATTGCAAAAATGCGATTAAAATAAAGTCACCTTACCAGGATGAAATACACATACCAAGCTACATATGGAAAGAACTTGTTAAAAACAATGAACTGGTAGAAAAAAACATCAAACTAGCTTTTACGTATTTTGATCCAGATCCATTTTTGTTTCGTTTGATAGGACTGTGCAAAGAACACATCAAACTTCATAAATACTCCTTGTCTCAGAAAAGTCGTATTCTAGATTTACTTCGCGAGAAAAGCAAATATTCCCGTTATAAAAAAGTTATTGAAAAGCAGTTAGAACTTTTATAAGAAACATGCTGGCTTATCTACTTGTTTCGACACCGATTTTAGTTATTAAAACATTACGAAAATATTTTTTAGAAACTTTTATTTAGGTTACAATCTCTGTTTGTGTGTGTATGTGTGTGTGGCTTTCTATGTACGCAAATCTTGAAAGTAAAATTTAACCAGCTTTTTGGCTAGTTAGGAAGCTGAAACTTTCAGCATAGCTTTATATGGATGACAATACATGATTCAATTAAAAAAAAAGAAAAAAAGAAACCTTATTTGAACATCTTTCGTATTTGAAATAAAACTTTGTGTTGAAAAACTCGTTTTTTCCTTTACTTGTTTATATTTTTTTATTTTCTTTATAAATTTGATTTACATGAATATTAATTTTAGATTTTTTTTTACTCACAATAATTTTAAACTGATTGAAAATTGATAAAGGAGTGCCTGAATCAAAAATGATGAAGTTAATATAAGAGTTTTAAAAAATAAGATTGCACTTGAAAACCCATATAAAACGAACAAATTAAAAAACAAAACCAATTTGTTTTTATTTCAGGTTTCACTATGAAATTCAAAGATTTGTCCAAAATGTAAATCCGGCGCGAAGTTAACCTGATGAGTTGAAACAAGTAAAGGAAAAACGAGTTTTTCAACACAAATTTTGATTTCAAATACACTCGATTTAGAAATACGAAAGATGTTCAAATTATTTTGTTTCAATTGAATCATGTATTGTCATCTAATATAAAGCTATGCTGAAAGTTTCAGATTCCTAGCTAGTCAAAAAACTGGTTAAATATTATGGCAAGATTTGCGTACAGAGAAAAACCCACATACACAAACACACACACAATATGATTATTGGTGAGTTTGTCTGTTTGTAAGTTTGTCCTATATTTTATATATAAACTCCTCTAAAACGGCTAAACCGATTTTTATGAAATTTCACGTGTACCTATCCTCAGACCTCCCAAACGTACACAACAAATGTCATGAAAATCGGTTTATCCGTTTCGGAGGAGTGTGGACACAAACACCGTCACAAGCTTTATATATATATATATATATATATATATATATATATATATATATATATATATATATATATATATATATATATATATATATATATATATATATATATATTATATATATATATATTATATATATATATATATATATATATATATATATATATATATATATATATAATAGCACGCACACCAATTGGTTCACATAAAGACAAACGTACAACAGTTGGCTCACGTACGTCATGGTGGACTTGCGACTGACTTCCAGTGGGAACGAAAAGAAATTGTCGAGACTTTGTCATCTCTTCGAAGAAATAAAGAGAAGAATTGTTGAAAGT